>PVKB01000888.1:0-549835 GCA_004027205.1 Ctenodactylus gundi | reverse complement strand
TGTGTGTGTGTGTGTGTGTGTGTGTGTGTGTGTGCGATCTGAGTTTTCTTTATTACTCCAATTGTTCTCAAGAGCAAATTCACAAGTTCACTCTGCCTATCTTTGAAACCCTCCCATGAGCAGAAAGTTCTAGGAAACCTTGCCAAGGCCCCAGACTCAGGACTTCCCTTGATAGGATCTTCCTTCTCTCTCTAGCCCTCCTCTTGGAGCCTTCCTGTTCACCCATCCTACCACTAAGCTCTGTGGCTAGCAGGAGGAGATGCCCTCTGAGTGCATTGCCATGTTCATTGTTTTTCCACAAAGAGTGCTGTTTGTTCCAAGAATCTTACAGTTTTGATAAACATGATCGCTTCAGTTTCATGTATTGTCTCCACACTTTCTCGTGGACCCAGATAGGGATGATACTAATCATGCCATTTCCTCTCACACCTTCAAATCACATTTCTCTACTTCCTTTCCTACAGATCAATGTTGCTCTCCTCCTCCTAGAAAAAACTAAAGTACCATTCGTTTACACAACTGCAGACTTTTTAGGATACATATGTAACTCTGTCTACTAGAAATATATGAATTGCAGCTCTATAGTCTGTCAAACTACATTACATGTGGACAGCAGGATCTGCTTTTGAGCACATGCTACACCGCAGTGGACCCTCTACACACCATGTGTACAGGCCAAGGTGAGTAGGAACCATTGAACTTTGGAATTCTTCCAGAGCATGCACTTGGCATTGAATAGATTTCATGGACTATGTCTACTCTATTCACATATGATCATCAGGATACCATGCTAGTCCAGAATGAATATTGTCTTTTCCCCGGAAGATGATCCCAGAGTGAGAAGAAATGCATTAGAATGTGTTCCAGAATGTCAATCTTTCTTTGACTGCTGAAGAAAGCCTCTAAGTAAAACAGCACCAGCAACTCGGAAATCTATCTTCCTGCAGTGATAACAAATACTAAACTGGTAACAAGACTACCAGATCCATCTCTCAAGAGTGCCACTATTCATGTGGACTTGAGATTTGCTTTGGCAAACAATGTGTAAGTTGAGGTAATGTAAGCCATTGTTTCCACGAGTGCATAATGTCATAGAATGCCTCCACCATCCTCCTTACTTCTGTCGCAGAGGATTTCTTTTCTAGTCCTGACTCCGAGATGAAGACAGAGCAGGCTAGAATGATGGGTGACTCACAGCCGACATTAATTTGATTGAGAAACACACCATTTATTGTCTAGACCACATAAGAATTTGGAATCAATTGTTATGACTGTCTGACTTGACTTTATGCTCATAGATGCACAGAGACCCCTCCTCATCATGCACACCTATCACAGCCAGAAATTTTCCTTTTACATGGAAATCACTCCATCCATCTAGTCATCCATTATTTTACTGGGCACCGGGCTTGATCAGAGTTATAATAATGAGTAAGACAAGCGTGGTAAGGGAGTCCAGAAATAACTTGGATGAAAAGTAATGAGTGCTGTGTTAGAAGAACGTACAAAGTGCCAAGAAGGCCTGGGGAGGAGGGATGATTGAGGCCAGCTGAGGAGACTGGAGAGTGCCCCCAGGTTCCTGGAGGGAGTCCTTCACTCCAGGGGACTCTCCCAAAGCATGACCACTGTATCAAATATATCTTGTTATTGCCCTTGTTCTCTGGAACCCAGAACAGCACAAAAGGAAGCCAAGATGTTGGATGAATTGCCCAATGCACACAGGGGGCATGTCAGTCCTGAGAAGTATCCTAGGCATCTGGAAGTGGGAGACTTTTTATTTGGAGCCTGAACTTGGGGAGGAGTTGGAGGACAAGATGGAATCTCAGCCAAAGAGCAAGGGGCAAGTTGGATTCTAGGGGGAAAAAAAAATGTGCACAGAATGGAAGACAGGAAGCAATGTTCAGAGAAGAGAGGCACAAATAGTGTGAGGACAGCAGAAGAGACTGGGCCAAGAACAAGAACCTCAGGGACAGACTCTAACTGTCAGATGAAGGCTTTTACCATGTAGGGGGCAAAAGTCATTGACATTTTCTAAAAATAGAGATAGCGTGTTAGCAAGGAACTTTAGGAGAGTGGTAAGGATGGTCCCACCCAAAGGGTCAACTGATAACAGGCAACAAAAGAGGAGGCTCCTAAATGTTCCAGGCAAGTATGAAGAGCCCGGGTCAGCCTGGAGAAGTCAAGGAAAAGAGGGGAACAGAAGAAGGAGATCATGGCAGAAGGGTCACTGTTGGTGGCACCAGGTCTTTGAGAGCAGTTGTGGCAGCCATAAGTGGTTTCCTAAGGAGATCTTAGAGTCGGGGCTTGAGTAAAGAACAAAATTCAAATAAGTTTTAAAATAGGGAGCGGACAGGGCAACATCAAGAACGACCTTTACAAGGTGAAGACACTGAGTAAGGTTTCCTACCGCAGTGCCGATGGAGATGAGGCCAGGGAGCTAAAATCAGGTCTTCCGAACACACGTAGCCACTTTGCCTGCATTCTTTAGCCCTTTTGAGGACCCCATTTGTCCCACACTCTCAAACCATCATAGAGATGAATGAACAGAGATGTAAAAAATATTTTCTGCAGACCAGCTGTTTAATTTGTTGGGTTCAAGGGAAAACGAAAATATGATATTTATTGTTTTGAAAAATGTAAAACAGTGGCATAAGAGCAAGACACTAAGCACAGGTCCTTCCGAGTCCCAGACCCCACACTCAAGCACAGGCCACAGGCCCACGAAGCCCACATGTGCAGCCCAGGTGAAGCAAGTAAAAATTGGAGCCAAAAGTCAAATTGATCCCATGCCAAATGGACAGGCATGGCTGGAATGGAATCTCTGCAGCCTCCACCTTGGAGACGCTACAGTAATTGGGCCACTAAGTAGGATGACTATGAAATAAACGTGTGTTGCTCTAAGCCACTGAAATGATGGAGATGTTCATTATCACAGCATAACCAAGACATGAAGAGCGCATACCGAAAGCCTCGGGAAGCCTTCCACAGCTTTCTAACACCAAAATTGTAGAGTAGCCAGCAGCATGGACATCCAGAATCTCTGCTGTTTTCTCACTGTCTGTGTTTTCCCATTGCAGGCCACAAAACCAGGGAACCACAAAAACCAATGTATTGGGTCTGGGCAGAGATCTTTGCAAATAAGATAGCAAACTATTGTAGAGATTGTGCCTATTACACCTTGTAGTGGTATTTTTTCGTGAAAACTTTTTCAGCATGGAAGTGTGCTCAGAGTTACACTAACACATGCAATTGTGACTTCAAATCTTCGTCAAAATGTTAAAAGTCAGTGTTCTACAACATGCTTTTTGCTCAGAAAAGAAAAATAAGTCTATGCATTTCACCCCAATGGTTTGGATACTCAAAATTTCTCTTTTAAATTAGCAAAAGGCAAGGCAACTTGAACCCTCATCACCAATACAGTTCATATTTTGGACTTTACAGTTTCCTACATAAGCATTCTAGATCTTACCCATGTGAAACTCTATCTCTGTAACATGCCCTTTAACGCCATTAATTTCCGTACTCACTGCCCGCTGCCAACTCCTATTCCGCTTTAAAAGAACCATGAAGTCATCTCTTCGGAGGGAGGAAACAAACCCTCATTGTTTTTTGACACAAGCAGACAAATTCTGGGCACAGATGTGGCCACTGGGGCAACTACAAAAAGCAGACAAGAAGCTACGATGTCACCAGCCCCGGGCATGGTGCCAGGCCTCTTCCTTTCTTCAAGCCCATGATGAGCTGGCTCCTCAAAGGTGAGTCATCAAGGAGCGCCAGCATCTGCCCAAGGAGGGAAACCCAGTTACTCGGAAAAATGTCTGCGAGAAATATTCACACTTTCCTCTGCCAACAGCTGTCTAATTTGCCCTTTTGCCAGGGCAACTATGGGACTAAACCCCGGGCTCTGACAAAGAAAGAACTGGAAACAGCTTTTTTTATAGTTCTTTGCTGAAATTTTCCTGCTGTGGGCTGCAGCGATGGCATGGCATACGCATTTGGTTCTGAGTAAGGATATTTTCTGTCTCCTACCACCCAGCAAATTTGAGTCGGGGAAGACATTATCCATCACTGTGATGCAGGTTGAACTTTGAACCTTCCCTGCTTCCACAAGGCCTGATTGCTGACACTCGGAGCTTTAAAAGATATTGCCCACCTGTTTTTCTGTGTACAGACATTGACTTCTCCTGGTGCAAAATGGTTGCTTTTAACATAGAGTTTCCAACTTTAGAATGTTCTTTGAGTAAGTCCAATGCTCACTGCACTTCCAGACAACCTCATCTCTGGCAAGAATCCCTATAGACTGACCCTTTTTCCCTATTTACATCTTTTGTGGTTGTCTTTAATAACCAGAGCAATGGATTTTAATGCAAACATGATCGGCTATTCTCTCCCTTAAAAAATCCTTCAGTAGACTTAGTAGCTTACCCAAGAAAAAGAAACAACCTACCAAGTTCAGCAAGGCTTGAAGAAAGAAATCTATGGATCTTCCTATTCTCAAGGTTTGACTCAGGCTATTTATTCCCTTTGTTCTTGGAATTGACCACCACAACACTATCTTTCCTGGAGTTTCTGGAATACATCAGCCTCTTATCCGCGCCAGGACCTTCGCTTCTACTTTTCTTAATGAGCACAATGTCCATTCTTCTCAGCATTCAGTATTGATAGTCACACTTCCAATTTCAGCTGAAACACCACTTTCTCAAGAGACCTCACTTACTCCCCAGATGTACCAATCCCTTCTGTAGTCTCTTCCAATATCTTGTCCTGTTCAGCTACCTCCCTCATTATAATGTGCAAGAGTATAAGCTGTATCATCTTCCTCCTGGATGACACTGAGCTCCACGCGGGCACAGACAATATTTTTTCATCCTCTATGTTTGTGTCTTAGAATCGTGCCCGGTGCACAGTAAGTACCAACAAGTATTTGTTGATGAAGTACCAAAGACTTTCAAAAAGACTTCTCTGAAACCTAAATATCTGCAAAATATAGCAGGCTCATAAACGGCTGTTTTCCTGAGGACACGTGACTAAATTTAATTTCGTATTCCTCTTTGGGTCCTAGGAAACAGCCACGATCAAGGCTCGATGTATCAGTCACAAGGTTGTACACATTTGCACACTTTTGTATTTGCCCTGTCCTTGGTCTTGGTTTTCTACTTGGGTTGTCCTTTCTCAGGGTGAGTTTTTGCAATGTTGCTTGCTGGTAAAGAAAGCCATACGGTACCACCACAGAAGATTACCATAAATCTATCTCTGTGGCAAAATTTAAGACAGCAAATGAGTGAGATTTCTTGAAGAAAAAGGTGACAGTGAGTATGTCCCCCAAAGGTGCCTGAAAACTTAGCATATTCAAGGTGTTCTAGGGGAGAGGAGATGCTGTAGCAGGAGTCCGGATTCAAGGTCACGTGCTGATGCTGAGAACAAGGCGAGCTTCGGGCCTCAGACTCCGGACTTAGAAGTGAGGGCAGCAGGTTGTGCTTTACTTGTCAAAGCTGCTAAAACACCGTGTGACAGTATTTGGTGGCTTGGCAAGCAATACATGCACACACACATACATACACACACAACTTACAGCCACATTTAAGGGAGGAAAGTTTTGATGAGATCACATTTTATTTCTCTCATCCAGGACTGGGTCGTGGGCAGGTTTTCAAGTGAGTCAAGTTTTCCATGGCTGCACTGCCTCCCGCAGCCTCCCTCCAGGGTCTTGCTCACCCGGCCGCCCCATGCAGTCCGACTTGAAGAACCTCACAGAGGCACTGAAAGACTCCACAGATGCCTTCTGCTGCTTCCCCTTGCCTGCTTCAAACCAGCCTGTCTCAAGACAGTTTGTCTACAGTCTCCTCTAAAGTCCTCTCATTGATTAATCTATCTGGCAAACTAATTAAAGCTAAAGGTGACTGATGATGTAGAGAGACAGATAAGGAATAATTAATCACAGCAAAACGAGGACTGAAGTGAAGAGGCCCGAAGATGAGAGAATGCAAGGCCCCGCAGCCTCAGGCAGGCAGGGGCAGTAGTTACGCTGAGCTGAAAAGACAGAGGCAGGTGCCCAAGGGCAGGTGGAGAAGGAAAAGAGCCTGTGAGGGGAAACACATCATAAGGAGCCTGACAATAAAAAAGGTGGTTGTGAATTTTGTCTTAGATTTCTGCACACTGTTCTGAACAATTTCTGTGGTTTCAGAAACACACTGATGTCAGGATCTCTTGTGACCCCAGAGATAATTGAGGAGGAGGATGGTGGTGAGTTGAGGCCACCTGAGTGCCTTTGTCCATTCTAGCTACTATAACAAAAGTGCCCCAGATCAAGTAATTTTAAGAAATCTGTATTTCTCATCATCTGTAGGCTGGGAAGTCTGAGTAAAGACTTTACAGTCCAGAGTTCAGTGAGGCCCTTTCCTAGTTCGCAGGTGGCACTCTTGTCTCCAAGTCCTCAAGTAATATAAGCAGAGAGCAAAGCATCAGCTGTACTTGGAACTTCGATAAGGTATTGTGACTTGGATCAGGACTGTCCTCCAAAAGTCTCATGTATTTTGGATGTTATGGGTTACCTGTAGAATCATGTGCTGGTAGGAGATGGGAACCTGGACTAGAAGGTTTGATTATAGGTGTGTGGTGGAAGATGAGCGCATGGCAGATTATAGATTCCAGGAGTATGGATTAGATTACAGGTGTGTGGTGGATAATAGATTACAGGCATATGGTGGGTTAGGGGCTTAAGCCTGAAGAGGCGGAACACTGAGGCTGGACCCAGAAGGGACAGATCAGTGAGACAGGACCTGGAGAGATACACGTTCCTCCCTTCCTCTTGGACTTGACTTCCTGTTTGCAGTGCCATGAGGATCTGCCTCCACCTCTGCCTCTGCCAGGTGCTTCTACCATTGCCAGTCACCCATGATTTAATTGAGACGTTCTGAAACTAGGAGCTAAAATAAGCTTTCTCCCCTTATTTGTGCACGTCAGATATTGAGTCAATGCTATGAAAAATAATAAAGCAAATGGATACTAATCCCATTCATGCAGGCTCCACCTCATGCCAGCATCTCGCACTAATTATCTTCCAAAGGCCTCACTTCCTTATGCCACCATCATGGGGAAAATATTTCAACATAGGAATTGGAGGATGCGCAGTCCATACACAGAGTCAAGGAGCCGTGCAGAGGGAAATTCAGTCAGTAGGAAGCAGAGCCAGTCTTCATAATGCATCCAAAACCCTGGCTTCAGCAGCAAGACAGGCTCACTAGCGCCAACCTGGATACCACAAAAGGACCCTGTGGAAAGGGGCACAGGGCTGGCCTCCAGGGGACTCAGCAGCTTCCTGCCACTAAGGATTGAGTGCCCTTCCTTCCATGGCAGCAACAATTCTGCTTCTCATAGAATGCCCAACAAATTTCCCAGGCCCCTTTGGCCAACTCTTGAGCACATGAGCCAGGAATCACCAGACCGTGATTCTGGGAACTCCGAGGTCTTTAACACTGAGACTCTTTTTCTGTCTTACATAATGAGTAAAAACTGCTGCAAAGACGAGACAATCTACTTCTCTCCATCTTTCACAGCACTAGGCACACGCCAGCTGATAGGACCCTGGAATTTATTGATCTAAAATTAGTTCATTCCGTTAGATTTTTCATTGATGTTTTTTAATTGATAGGGGAAGTGAAGAAACATCTGATGAGTATCTTTTGGGAGCAAGATCACCATAGGTTTCAGTATCAAAGAATATTTGGCTTAAATTCTCCCTATATCACTCGCATTTTGTGATTCTGAGAAAGTTACTTGACCCCTTCAGGTCTCTTTTTATTCACACGCAACATTAGACATGATATTTATTCCCCTCACAACTGTGAGAACTGAGTATGAAAATACACTCCTAGGATACTGGACACAATATGATTACGGTAAGCATTTGTTCCTAATAATAATAGCAGTAGAAGTAGCTGCTCCCTTACTGTGTAGCAGGCAATTGACCCAAACACTTTACATGCTTTTTCCCTTTAATCCTCACACTGGCTTTATAGACCCGCACCAAATATCGCTCCAAGTTAATAGCAAAGAAAATGGCAGCTCAAGGGGTTTAGTAACACACCAATGCCCCGTGCACTGTTCTGTATTTAAGTTGCTCTTTGGGCTCAGTTTTCTCGGACAACAGAGCCCAAGCTCCAGCCACGACCATTTTCTCACATGTGGACTCCAGATTTCCTCATGTGAGAGACACCAAGTTCATAAAATGCTCTGAAAATGTTATACGATTTACACAAAGTCGTCCCTCTGATCCCTGGCCATGGTGCCATGTTGAGACGTGTATTCTGGTAAACGCCTTCTATCACATTTAAGCAATAAGACACCCACACCTCCTCCCCTTTTGTAACTAAAAATGGTGTGTAATGAGAATATATACAAAGTCTCAACAGTGCCTGATATCACTATTTCTTTATTTCTTTGTGGCCAATGACTTAGTCATTCCATTCAGACTCACAAGAGAAGTTCAGCAACAGAATCCCAGCACGTCCCACCACCAGGCACAGGATCCCCTCCTCCAGATAGGTCCAGAGGTGTCAGAAAACACTTGGGCTCTGCAGCCGGTGTGAGAGGCAGCACTGCACGGTCTGGCTCCTGTCCTCATCATATTCTGTCAAAATACATAGTTTGCAAGTCATGCCCATAAAGGCGTCTGGATTCTGTTACTGTCCCTTGGGATCTGCACCAATCTGGAACAGCTGTCATAGTCAAAAAAGGTTAGAATTAATGTGCAGTAGAATTGAACAAATTGATGGGAATGAAGATGAGTAACACGTTATTATGACAAGAATGCCCTGGAGCTTCCCTGTGTTGACATTCTCTCATCTGCTACTCACTGCACGCCATGGAAAAGAAAATACATCAATTTTGTAAGAGAAAATAATGAGCCTTAGTAATTTTTGCTCAATAATTCTAATAATAGAGATTTTTTTCTTCCGCTAATGGCTCTTTCTCGCTTCGCAGTGGATAATACCATTCACTGTTGTTTCCAATCCTTCTCCTCTTTTTTCCCATTTTGTTAGTGTATATGTGCAATACACAGTAGTTACACTACGCGTGAGAATTTTGTTCACGTACATTGTATCAACTTCACATTCCCTTTCTCTTCCCCTTTTTTCACCCTCCCACCCCTTCTTCTCATCAACCCCAATCCCCCAAATCTTGCCTATTTGACTCTATTATTTATCTGTATTTGGGAATAGTCATATTAGAGAAACCATGTAATATTTAACCTTCTGAATTTGACTCACTTCACTAAGCATGATGGTCTTCAGTTGTATCCATTTACCTACAAATGGTGGAGTAGTATGCCACTGTGCGCTTATGCCACATTCTTGTATCCGTTGGTCTGTTGATGGATATTTTGCCACCTTCCACAATTTGACTCTGGTCAGTTGTGCGGTTATGAGCATGGGCGTGTGTATCTGTCTGTGATGGTTTGCTGTTAACTCTTTTGGGAAGATACGCAGAAGAGGTCTCGCTAAGTCAAATGCTTCATTTTCTCTTTCTCTTTCCTCATAAACTTACCCTCTGTATAAAGAGACAGTGGGTATAACAGAAGCAGGAAATCTGATTTTTAGGGGAAAAAAACCATTCTTTACTGGAACTGTGTCAAGTACTTTTTTCATCTTTTCTGAATTATTCTTCACAGATTAGCTATCTCCATCTCCTTTTTAAAAATATGAATAATGAGGCTCATTGAGGGTAAGACATTTGGCCAAAAAATGCAGAACTCTTTTCCTAACTTTCTCATGAAGTTTATTTTTGCAGTATTTCCGTAATCATTTTCCATGGTATATGGATGCAATACACAAAATTGCATCTTGGGAAGCTGGGACACCTTAATTATTTTTCCTTCCTCTTCACCTCTCTGCCCTCCCTTCTCCTCTTTCCAGCTCTCCCTTCCATCACCATAAAGCCTACCTCCCTGTTTTCTAGCATCTGCCCTTTATTTTGCTTTTTCAATTGTTCACATTTTTGGTTTTTCATATAAGAGAATTCATGTGAAATAAAGTGTTCTGTGTCTGATTTATTTCACTTAGCCATGTGATCTGGAGTATCACCCAGGGCCTTGGACCTTATGCCCATAATCTTTCTATTATATAGGAGACCAAGCTAACAAGAAGCTAAGATAGCAAAAGAACAAATAATAAGCTAAATTAAGGATCTGGGTGATTCATCAATAGGGTGATATATTCTATAAATGTCACTGTCTATTTTCACTAAGATGGCTCTCTGTCAGGGAGTGATAAAAAAGTAAGAATATGGCAAAAATGTGTGTGTATATGTTTGCATGTTGTGTGTATGAATGATTGGGGGAATATCAGAAAAGATGCTCATCTTTCTGAGCCTTCACATATGTTTAGATATCAGAGAGGATTGCTGGGCTGGTGTTATGGTTTGGATCTGGAGTGTTTCCCAGAAGTCTCATGTACCTATGGGTAGTGCATGCTGTTGGGAGGTGGGGCCTGGCTGGAGCAGGCAGGTGCTTGAGGCTTGAGGCTGAAGGCTCTATCCTTCCTCTCAGACTTGGCTCTGTTGGGCCATGCTGTGAGTACTTCTGACTCCAACCCCAACCCCACCTCTGCCAGGGGATTCCACCATTTCCAGCTGCCCACCTGTGAAAAGACTGTGACCTTCTGAAACTGTGAGATGAAATAAATCTTTTCTGCCTAAAGTTACGGTTGTCAGGTATTGAGACACAGGGATGAAAAACTGTAATGAAGACAGCTTGTTTGAACTGAGTCTGTGATTCACCGGTTGATTCATTTCAATATTTGTATTTATTGCTTAATTTCTAGCAGGCATCATATTAGGCTCAAAGACATGAGTGTGTTAACAATACAGTGCCATGTCCAAAGTAGGAACTGATGTACTACTTGTAAAAGAAAGGAAGCAAAATATAGAGAAATAACAAAAATCATCCTGTTCATGAAGAGTGCTAGGAATAATATCATCCTGAAAATTAAGTAAGAAAAAGCAAAATATTAAATACAAGTAACAGTTAAATAGCAGGTTTTCTATGAGCTAAGAAGAAAGGAGAAATATAGCTCAAGACTCCCCACAGGAAGTAAGAGATTTTTCAAGTTGAGCCTAAGTGGGAAGACGCAGGAACAAAGATATTCTGAAAAAGACATATGCAGAAGTCCAAGATCCCGAGGCCTCTTCTAGGGCACAGGTACCTGCCAGAGAGTACAAGCCAGATTGTGAGTCTATAGGCTGGAATTCACATGACAGCATGGCTGGGGAATGAAGAGCTGTGTTGTGATGTGAGCCTGCGGAGACTGATGCAGACCGACTTGTATAGAATTTAGAGTCTAAAATATGTGGGGTTTTTTTTCAGAGCATTATAAGGCCACTGAAGGATTGCCAGCAAAAACAGAATATCTCTCGGGCTGCAGAAATGGCTCAGTGATTAAACTGCTTGCCTAGCAATCACTACATCAAGCGCTAAGTCCCTGAGTTAGATTCCCCAGCACCATATAAGCTAGGTGTGATAGTGCACACCTGTAATCCCAGCACTCGCTAGGCTGAGGCAGGAGAATTGCTGTCAGTCCAAGGCCAGCCTAGGCTCCACAGTGAGTTCAGGACCAGCCTGGGGTACAGAATGAGGCTCTGCCTCAAAAAAAAAAAAAAGAAAAGAAAAGAAAAGAAAGAAAGAAAAAGAAAAAAGAAAAGAAAAAACAACAGCAATGTTTGTTACATAGAGAATAGATTATAGAAGTTGAGACCAAGTCAGAAACAATATAAGAGAATATTGCCACAATACAGTGGAAGAAAGAATATTTGCAGCTTTTAAAAAGGCAATCTCAGTGTTATAAGATTCATTGTGCAAAATTGAAAATTGGAGTGTGTCACAAAAAAATCTGAAGCCTTACATGGACACTTTGATGCCAGAATTCATAGTGCATTGGCCACACTGTGTCCTTTTGACCATTAATCATAATTTTTAACTTCACTAGATTAAGAATTGAGAGATACCTAGCAAATTTGTAAGCATGATCCTGAGTTTACCCGAGCTGATTATAGAGGTGTCATCTTAGGTACTATATTTGGTCCCTGGTCCCTTCCTCTCTGGCACTGTTGCCCTGCTCTGCTTCCTGACCACCATGAAGTGAAATGAGCAGCTTTTTTCCACCACACCCTTCCTCCGTGATGTTCCTGTCTTGGAACCAGCCAGCCATGGACTGAGTCTTCTGAAACCATGAGCCAAATAATTTTTTTTTTAATTTATGGTAGTTGGTTATTTGGTCCCAACAACATGAAAATTGACTGATATGTTATTTTTATAAATTTAACTTTAACTTTTTCAAATGGAATAAGTACAATAATAGGTATTTCTACCACTTACATAAATCTTATAAATAACAATGTATTTCTACTTACCTTAAATCCATCTAGCAGGTAGTAAATGAAGGCTAGCACTTGATTTCTCTTATAATCCTTTAGAATAAGAAGAATTGCTGTAATCAGCATCTTCATTACATGGGTGAAAAAATTAAGGCTCAAAGTAGCTGAGTGCCCAAGAGTCCAGGAAAATTCCAGAGTCAAGAATGAAACTAAGTGTCATGCACTCTTAGCCAGGCATACTGCTTAACTTCATTCTGGAAGCCAAAGACGTGATTCTTGGTGCCTACGGAAATAGCTAAGTTTTTGAGTATATTAATAACAGTTAATCTTAAAACTTAATTTCCAAAGAGCATATTCAAAAAGGATTTGAATGCAGAGTATGCAACACACGGCTGGGAGGCAGGAAGAAGGCAATGGAACATGAAGTATCTGAAAAGAGCAGAAAAATCTAAGGTGCTCTTTCACTCAAAGCTTTAAATATTCAGGTCATCCTAGCTTTTGGTGTGCAAAATCCCTCTTAGCATGTTTATTCCTACGTATACGTGAGAGATAGTTCATTTTTCCACTGGCCCCTACATATACCGAGCCTAGCACCTGCCAAAATTCAACCCTTACAACTGGGCATGGGCTGAGCCAGTGCTGGCTGACAAGGTTTCCCTAGGAGTCTGGCTCACCAGACTATATTCTAGGATAATTCCCCTTCAAATAGCATTAGGGAAGACACAGATGGTGAAATCCCTCTTTCTACCTCCTGAAAAGCCACATCCTGCCAGAATCTTCTTGGCTCTGGACCCAGGCCCCTTCTCTCAGTCTCCTTCCTGGACCAAATGGAGATGAAGTCAGCCTCCTGGCTCCCCCAGATCATCCTCGGCTGCTGAGCTCAGCCCACAGTCTCCCACGCCAAGTGAGTTAAGTGGCTGGTCATGAGAACCAGGATGAGAGATGAAGAAATGGCATAGACCAACAGGAATGAAAAGCAGAGTCAGTCAGATCTTCCCCTCCTTTTGATATCACACCATATTATTGCTCTTCCACCCATCCTGTGTTCTTCACATGGGGGAAATCATACAACCTCATCTTGTTCATCCTGACAGTCATGTGACTTGATTTGGCTAAAAACCATGAGCAGACATGATATTTGTCACTCCTAGGAGGAAGGCTCTACGATGAGCATGTTCTTTCTGGGCTATCAGTTCCCTCTGCAAATATTCCAGATAGAGGGTGTTCACTCAGCTGTGTCCCAGGCTAACGTAGAGGTGAAACAGTGCCACAGCCAACCATATAGCCAAAGTGTATAGGAAGGGAATAAACTTTGTGGTTGCACATTGAGATAGAGAAGTCACGTGTTTCCTAAGCCTAACCTACACTCTCCTGACTGACTTCCTGTTTGCACCATGTCTCCACCCACTAGGTGATGGCGTGTGCTCCCTTTCTGAGTTCCCTAAGCATTTCTATATTGTCTTCTACATCATACTTGCTGAAATATGCATTTATTGAACGCCCATTCAACAGACCTCAGGTTCTGCGTTCCCTAATTTGCACTCATACACTTCGCAGTGGACAGACCGCATTCAACTAATACCTGATAAAGCTACATACATTTGTTTATTTTTGCAATGGCTATTTTGTGTTTCTTCTATACTGGGAAGAAAGAAAGCAAATACAAACATTGCCTTCACAGAGCTCCCAAAACAGAAGAGTTGATTTCAAACACTCTTAGTTGGCTGACCTAACAGAGGTTCCTAGTGGCATTCCCCCTCACCTATCCATTCTAAAGAAGCTGAGAAAGCTACCAAAAAGGGCCGCATAATTTGGTTCTGGACAGGGAAGCATAAATGGCAATTTGCTAAGTAGTCTAGGAAAGTTTTGTTTTGTTTTTTTTCTGATAAAAGGATTGAATGCAGGTAACACCGCCCATCCCCTTTCTCCCTAATGTGGCATCCACAACTCTGACAGCCAATGTAAGATGATTATGGGAGAAATTTTAAGCACTAGCACTGGCCTTGATGTTGTTAAGGCAGATTTCTGGGTAGGTGAGAGCTTAACCTCAGAGTTGCTTTTTTACTGTTAATCAACTTTTCTGTCACTGGCAACAAAACACATCCTAACTGATACCAAGAAATGAGTTGCTTTTTTTTGTTTGTTTGTTTATGAACACTGTTATCTTTGTTTATCATCAGCTTCTCCTGACTTCTTAAGACCCATCTCAAAATCTCTAATATCGCAGCTCTCCTAAAACCTACTTTGTGTTTCAGAGCACAAACTCTACGTATATTTTACTGAAATCAGTGAAGCAAACCACATGAATTTTCTATAGTTATATAATTTCTGCATTTCTCAAGTCCTAGGGATAAATTATGTTCAGGTCTTGGTTTATACAGATGTCTCAAAGTGGTCCATTCTTTTTGAATTCACTAATTCTCTCCACAACCCAAACTTCAGAATCGCTTCTGTAACTGGGCAGGGATTTGGCTATGAATCAGAGCCTTCTCAAACCCCAGGTCAGACACAGCACCAGCCGGCCCTATCAGAAACTCAAAATTTTTGGTTGTCTTCGGTCTCAAGAGACACTTTTGAGTATGGATTACAGTTGTACGGACAGGCAAACTTCCAAGCATTTCTCCAAGAATCACCTATCACCAGTTCTTTCTCTTGGCATGAATTTGAACTAAGTGTGCACGTTGTTTGGCTTCTGTGAAGGCTATTAATTACATTGACCTTTAGCTTAGCAAGCTCTCCTCCCCACTAGTTTGGGAATTTAGAAAAACAAACACGTATCTCATTGTGTAAAATGGTTTTAGGGAATCAGGACTTGGGTTCGAATTCCTCCACAATTGATACTGAACAAAGAAAAAGGTGGCACATCTAGTAGGAGAATATAAATCCATTATTCAGACCCTTGCACCTGAAGATACAACATAACTTTAAGCTAAAGGCCCCAAAGCTCAAATACTAGCTCCACCACTTACTAGCTGTGTGATCTTAAAACATTTAACAAACCCTACAATGCCTCAGTTCCTCATCTAAACAAAATGAAAATTCAAAAAGTACCTACTTCATACATGGTAGGAAGGACCAGTGAAGCCAACACGTAGAAAGTACTGAGCACATGATCTAACATAATAACTGTTCAATGAGATTAGTTGACACTGTCAAGACATTAATACAAAAATAAATTGGTTGGTCCCTAGTGTCAAAGTCGGGGCCTCTTAGAAACTTCTGTAAGTTAAAATACACAAGAGTTGAAAGCTTGAAAGAATCGGGAAATATAAAAGTATAATGTAGATTAAAAAATAGCTTGGTCAGAACGCAATTTGGAGAGTTAGATTTGTTAATTCATAGGAAATGTCTCTGTCAAGTGATCAAGCAACTAAAGTTGAAAAAACAATTAGACTATAGACTGGAAACAAAAGACTAAAGGAAAACAGGGTTGGCCAGCACTGTAGCGAAGAGCACTTCCTCACGGCACTCCATGCTTTCCCTGGATGAGCTCAGTTTAGGATTAAAAACTCGCTTGTCACCTCCTCCTCTCCCCACCCTTATCCCACCAGTTCCCCCAAGAGCTGAGCAGCTGCAATTCATTTCCAATGTCTGTCCAGGAAGTTGGATGTAAGAAGCTGAGGCAGGAATGCAAGGATGTGACATTGAGAGAGGCCATATTCCCTAGGGAGCCTTGGGAATGCGGTAGACACAGAAGCATCCAGGACTTCCAGACTGAAATGCGAATTGGGAAACCTTCGATGTGGCAAGATAAATTACTGCAAATCTGTGTTTCCTGTCCAACTTGGAACCTGTTAAGATGATCTTGATTGCACGGGCTGGATGCTGGGTCTGAGCCCAGACAGGAACGAGCCATCTGCTATCTCCAGTGACTCTGAGCACTGGCTTCCCTTATCTGAGCTCCAGTTGCCACCACCTCTCAAGTGACTGAGCTGAGCCACTCTTGCGCTTCTTCCGGCTTTAGATGTCCATGACACATGGCCAACAAGAAAAGTGGAATATTGTGGTGATTTTAAGGACCCAGTAAATGACATCTTTTTTCTTTTCCTACTCCTAAATTCAGAACCAATTGCATAAATTAAATTTTGAGTTTTATTGAATTGAAGGAAGCAAAATTTCAGCTTTGTTAGGCAAAGGTTTGGTTGGGGAATGTGGTTAAGTATGTGTAGTTTACAGGCTTTCTAACACTGCCCCTGAAATTAACATATGGAAAGCAACGACCCAGTTCTATCTTCTCTTCCATCGCTTCTGGCAAGATTCCTTTTATTTTTTTTTTACACCATGGCAGAAAGCAGAGTAGAACACAACCTTCTGCAGGCTAGTCCAAGGAGGTTGATAGAATCAGCTGATCAGTGGTTCTCCAACTCAAGTGGGCGTCAAGAGTACTCGCAGGGTTTGCTAACATAGGGATGGCTGAGCCCACACCAGGCCTTCTTATTTAATGGGCTGAGGGGGAATCTGAGAATCTTCATTCCTCGTGCACTCTCCGGTGATACTGATGTTGCTGGTCGTGAAGCCACACTGAGAACCTCTGAGCTAAGCAAGTTCCTCAGGGAGTTCGCTTCAAATTATTAATCTAGTCAAGTCATCTCTCTCTTGGGGAGGGGATGGAGAGAAATCAGAGGGAAAAGGAGATCCTACATGTCAGGGACGCTAGTCAACAGCCCTCCATGTGGAGTGAGAGGGAACTGCCCCCTCCCACTACAAACTAATAAGTGTCTTGTGGGAGTCATATAGTGCTTAATGGTTTATTTGCAAGGAATCTTTTAAACTGTTATTCCAATTGTACTGAATTATCTCAACTGTAATCACTGATAAAATTTATCAGAATACTAGTATAATTCCCAAAATAGTTACTTACTCTTCCAATTAATTAAGCCTAACTATTTCTTTGGAAAATTCTAAATTATTCCAAAACATCATGAAACATATGTTTAATAATGTTCCATGTGTTATGCTACAATAAGAAAGAAGAATTAGCAGGGAAACCAAGAGAATTCTTAGCTTTGAAATTACAGCAATGTTGAATTCCAAATGCCATGAGCCTCACATGCATGCTCTTAATTTAAACAACGTATAAGACTCATTACAGAAATAGCAAGAATCATATTATCTTCATGTATATTGTGTGTTCGCAAAAGTCATTGTCCTAGGTGCTATAGATCAGGATTGGTGCGTATGCTGCTATTTTTTAGTTGACCGTGGGTACTGTGACATCCCTTCTGGGACCCACTTCCTTCACATCTCGAAAGTCATACATGCTATTACCTGTAGACATCAGAAAGCTCCGCGCTTACTCATCTTTCTCGGAGCAGTCTTGAGTGCTTCTATTTTTGCACATTGCAGGTTTATTTGGTGCCTGTTGATTAAGTGTCTTTGACATCAAGTAACTCATCTAATAAAATGGGGAAAATTGTGGATACTTTGAAAGGTGGAATGCTTGTAAAAGGCTAGCTGTCGACATGGCCTTCTTTTCAGCCTAAATTGATTTGACTAAAAGAGAACAGAAGAGTCCCTCTCACCCCCAGGTCTAGAGAAGAGCCCTTTACGCTAAATAAGCAGCTGGATGGAGTTCTAATTTCCCTCTGGCTTTGGAATCTCTCTCGAGGTTGAAGATCTAAATCAAGTCAATGTGCGTCATCATCAAAAGCTCAAGAGGAGTCATTTCCACCATGCAATTACTATGAGAGTATTGCTTCTCTGGTTTCTTAAGGAAATATCTATCGTGGTAGAAGAGTTTCAAAATGGGTAATAAGGCAAGAGTAGACAGGGCTGGAATAGAAATAAGGTGCATCCAGGTTGATTTTGAAATTCCTTAATCAGCTAAGAGTGGGGATTGGCTGACACTTAGCATGTCATGCCCCACAAAGGAGCCAGCTATGGAGTCTAATAGGGCATAGAGAGTCAAAAGCTGTTAAGAGTCAATGTTCGGGAGCACGGTGGCAACAAGGTACAGACAAAACTCAAGAAAAAATACACGGGGTAGAGAAGGAGTAGCCCAAATATAACCAAAGAACGGTGCAAACCTGAGGAGACTTGGGTTTCAGCCAGGACCAATTAGCCTTATCCATTTCAGTGAGGAGGTCTGGTAAAGCAAGATGCCATGAGGGTTCGTAATATAAGCCTGGGCTGACCTCACTGGGAACAGACTCAGGGAAAGAGGATGGGGGAAGAAGGCTGAGGAAACAAAATTGACAAGAGACTGGGAGAGGAGAAGGTGGTGAAGACAGATACATCAGGGGTGTGTTTAACATCGCCTGTAGCATTTGTGATCTGAAACGTGAAAAAATAAATAAAAGGGGATAAAGGAAAACTGAAGGAGTGGATACACCAGGGTGAGAAGAAAAATGTTAAACAAAGCGTAGGAGAAGATGAAGAGGCTAAGGTTTCTCTGGGCCTCTTTGAGGTAAATTGGTAGTTATGCATTATTCAAGGGCGTGTGCCCACGAATTAAATTACAAGACTGAAAAAATAACAAAGAGGAAGATCCCTTCTCCCTCTGGACAGATGCTTTATGTCTTTGGCACATTTTCTATTCAGTCTAAATATTTATGGAGACAGCTTTACATGGAGTTACACCCTCTCGTTGAAGGGGTGTTAGCAACATGACAAAGGACCAGGGAGAGACAGGAAAAGAGGCGCAGGGAGAGACACAGAGAGGGGGATTAGTGCATGATGCATGGTAGAGGGGGTGGAAATGCTGGACCATAAGTTCTAGATATTGCAGCACTTTCCAGAGAGATTCTTAGATGGAACTTGACCTCAGGAGCAGGAAGGTGTTCTTCTAATCCATAGCTACATCTCAAGATGCACACTAAATGAATCAATTGCTGTCAGCTTCCTCTATCTCTGAGCGTTGCTGTTGTGGTGGTTTGGATCTGGAGTGTCCCTGAAAAGCCTCATGTTTCTATGGATACTGTGTAGGGTTGGGAGGTGGGGCCTGGCTGGGAGTGGGGGGATACCTGGGGTTGACCTGGAGGGGCCTGTGCTGGTTCTGCCCCTCCTCCCAGTCTCTCTTTGTTTTGCCATGCTGTGAGGATCTCTCTCTCCAGAACAGCTGTAGCTCTAGCTGTGACCCCACCATGTGATTCCACCATTTTCCAACCACCCACCCATGAATGGACTGAGACCTTCTGAAACTGTAAGCTACAATAAATCTTTTCTCCCAAAGTTGTGGATGTTGGATATTGAGTCACAGCGATGAAAATGTAACTAAGACAACTGTCTTGGCATTGTCTGTGATGCTGGCCAGAAAGGAAATGATGGGAAAACCCTCTCCATCGACTACCATTGACTCACCTGTGAGCTACGTAGTGTGTGATCCGGTCCTGGTCTTGGTCTCTTTTTCCTCCTCTTCCTGTGTATATTCTTAATAATCTCACATTACCCAAACAGGCTATTACTCTGATTTACATATACCTAGCTAGTTCTGCTTTTTTCTTCCTCTGCCTGGCATCTACTTAATTAGAGATATTTGCGAAATTCCTTTTTGTTATTTTCTTTAGTTCTACGATCAAAACGCATTCCCTTAAATAGGACTTTTTGGCGATGCTTTGGAAAATAAATCCTTAACCTACTACTATTCTTTTAACTTTTACCTTGTTATATCTAGTCTCCATCACAACTGTTCCTTTGAACAAAATTTGTTCCATTATGTCTGTTATGTCTCTCCTACTTGACTGAGAAATGTTTTTATTTCCTCTCTTAGTGCTCTATCCCTTAATAAGTGGAAGAATACCTGGCACGTGTTAAATATTAAGTATTAGTGGCAGAGGTAAAATCATTAAGGAATTTAATAATTAATTAAGCCAAGCTGTTCTCATATCTTAGCCTCTAGTTTGTCACATAAGCTCATGAGCCATGACTACTTTCTTTTTGCATCTAGAGTGTCTCACTTATTGTTATCGTTCACTAAGGTGAAAGTGAAGAGCTCTCCAGAACAAACGCTGACTATTGGCAGCTACAAAAGCAGCCATGGGACAAAAGGCGGGTTCCGTAAGGACTCCTCTAGAACAAGAAGAGAGGCTGCTGCTATTTGCTATCCTCAGCATGATGGGTCAGGTCACAGGGAGTATTCAGAACTAGTACCAACCAAACGCTATTCTGCCCTGGCCTTAGTACAAGTCTAACCAAGGTCATTCCCTTCTCTTGGTCCATTCCCATTGGTACAGTAAAAAATGTCAGACGCTGGGATGATTAAAGCCCCTCTAACCCGCCATCCCAAGATGCTGTAGACTTAGAGCAGGGATAGGCACAGTGGAAAGACAAGGATGTGAATATTGCAGATCCCAGCCCTCAAGAAAGATAGCCACACTAGACTTGCAAATAGATAACACTTCAATGTGCACTCAGACGCTGGGACATTCAAAGTTCAGGAACTTAAGAAAAAATGTAATCTATCTAAGCCTCCACAAAATGGAAATAGTAATTCCTAGCTACACACTTAGCAAGTGACAACTTGTTCTGCACTTCTTCCTCATGAATCCTGTGGTTAGCCTTTTAAGCAAGGCTGACTTAAGAACCAGAAGCTTCTTTTGTAAACACTGCCCCATAGTTTGGATATCTCAAATGCTGTTGCAGCTGAGCTGACCCCAACGCAGGAGGCCATGGCCTTTCTCCCCATGCTCAAGTTTTCCATACTCTCCTTTGAAGCCTCTGAGCAAACTCTTTGTGTTACCCAGGAAGCCTCTGGACCCATTTCGCTAGAATCCCATGGTAAACATTCTTACAAATGACTTACTGCCTGTCACAAGTTTCTGTTGCTCTTTTTCCAGAAAGAATTCCTGCAGAATGAGGTCAACTGCTTCCTAACCATGACTTCCATTTTTTTTATCCCCTTTGGTCTTACTGTTTGGATGCTGAGATGCTGAGCAACGGCCTCTTGCTACATCAGTGGGTCACTTCCAACAGCTGTGAGAGCAAACAATTCCAGCAGTCCATGACAGAGCCCAGAGGACCTAAGAGATGAAGCACAGGCTCCAAATTCTATCAACGAGCCAAAGGGCACCTTCTAAATCAGTAAATCCAGTAACCATGGAGTTCATGAGATGTTCTTAGATATGTGTCTATGTTTCTAAAAGACTTATAAGTGCATACTATACAAAGGTGCTTGCTCTCCCATGAGCTTTCATCACTCATGCATAGTCTCATGATGCAGGAATGATGTTTCCTCTGACTGTGCTCCCAAATGTGGAAGACATCCTACTCCTACTGAAGTGGTGGCAGCAGCTCTCTCTCCACAGCTGTGTGGAAGCACCAGGCACGGGGCCTTTGTGTGACAGCTCTCACACTTCCAGAAGGACCATAGATATCTCACAGGAACGCCCAATGGGTACACAGACATGCTTACCTTCATAAACTCATATTGACAAGCCACGGGTAAGCCTGTTTTATCTTTCATCTGACTTATTGAAAGCTTGATCCATGATATTTACAAGAGGACACACTTATACATTGAAGTCAAGACTTTTGACCAACTCTCACTAAAGAAACTTCTCATACTCCCATCTCCAGTAGATCATTATTTCCTCCTAGTTTCTTGCTAGAATAACATTTGGAAACAGTAACTGAGAAACACCATTTCGTTCAATCAATCGGCCTCCTATTTAGTCATTTAACAGATCGGGGTGGAGTCCCCTGGGAGAAGCATAGGCTCTCTAGTTCCTCTATCCCATCTTGAACCCCGGCCTCTCGAGCAAGTCACTGATCTCTCACATGCTCAAATTTCTACATCACAAAATGGCAAAATAACAGAAGCTGTCTCCCAGGATTGATGGGAGGACTGTGAGACTAATAGTCAAGATAAGTAAGGTAATGCCGTACATTGAGGAAGATCTCATATGTTAGCTATTACTTCTGGTAGTAGTTGTGGTAGTATAGGAAGAATATATACGTGCGACTGAACCCTCCACCAAAGTGTAAGGGGGGGGGGGGGCGGGTAGCAAGGGAAGTGATGGGGTGAAAATGATCCAAACATGTTGTGTTCATGTATGAATCTGCCCAAATGAAACCTAGCATTATGTATAATCAATTATAAAACGGGAAAAGAGAAAGAATATACAGTGGTAATGGCAGTACTGGCATTCTAGGGACAATACTCCCAGTAGAATGGTAGTAACAGTAATGGCAGAATGATACTGCTAATGCACAGTCAGGCAGTAGTAACAGTATTAATCACAGTATGCGTAGTGCATTAGTAACAATAGTATAGCGTATAGTAGTGACAGTTGTGGGAGTGACCTAGTGATCAGGCAGTAAAGGTAAGAAACAATATTTTAGTGGTATGAATAGAAGTAATACTGTTGAAGTGTAGTAGCATGGTAGTGACAGTAGTAGAATTTGTCAAGCCTGAGGCCTTCCTTTCCCCTACAGGAACTCCTGGTCTCCCCCCAATTCCTTGATTGTCTAAGATGGAAGACTTTGTAAACCGGTTAATGAATTACCTTCAATAATCAGGTGTGGAACTTAAGGCAAGAAAAGTGAAGTGTGCCACACAAGACCACCTGAACAGTCAATGTCTAAGTTTGGCCTCACAGTCTAACTTCCTAAGCTCTTCTCATTGGCCATCAGGCCTTGTTAACAGATTATAAGCATCCTCTCACTATTTACAAACTCACCTCCTCAGATCTGTTCTCCCCCAGCCACAGGAGCAAATGAAAATCCTCCAAACCTGTGATGCTTTCTGCTAGACTTATAATTTTATTTGTTCCCTCTACTTTATGAACATTTGCCCACATTAAGGATTCCTATTTATTCACTTTTTAAAGACTTACCATTTTACAAATATTTCCCAAGTCCACCCTCTATCCTGGCTTTCAGGCTATATCTGGGTAAGCCCCTTTTTTAATTTCTTAATTCTTTGCAATAAAGTTGACCCTAAAACTTAGTATACATGGTCAGAATTTATTTTAGGTGCAAGTATTATTATTATAAGCATTATACAATATTAGCTCACTGACTACTCATAACCACCTCTACAAAATTATTAAATCTTCGTTTGTCTTGTGTGCTTTCTTAATCATTTTTTATTCCAGCAGTAATTATTGAGTACCTCGCCTCTAATTCATGTATTGGATACATATTTGTGAGCAAGATAACACCACCCCAATGTTAAAGAAGTGTGAAGACCAGTTGAAGAAGCACCTGCCTAGGATGACGGACTATGGGCTCCTTGAGGACATGGATTCTGTCTGATTTCTACTAAGTTCCTCACACCCAATACAATGTGTGACACAGAGCAAATACTTAGCAATTGTCAAATGGTTACATGAGTGATTCAACAGTGAACAAAGAGGGAAAGAGCAAACTTTTTGAGACTCTCCTTTTCTTCTCATAAAAATTTGCCTCAAGAATTTCAGTTTAGTGGAACCAGACTATGGATACACGTTTGAGCTTTATAGATGGGAGGAAAAAAAGGCAAATTTCAGAGAAGCACCAAGCTGATCCCAAGTGATAAGCAAAGTGTACAGAGAAAGAAAAACTATGACAGAAACTTTTTAAAAGCTAAACCAGTGGTGTAGTCGTTTATTTTCTATATATTCTTTAATTTTTTTGACTGATGTGTGATGTGTCACCATGCTCAGCCCTTATGACGCTGGAGAATCGAACTCAAGGCCCTGCACTTGCCAGGCAAGCATTTCTAACCACAGATCTATGTGTCCATCCCTGAAAGAAATTTTCGAAATACTTAAAGTGCATAAATCATCTTGTAACCATGCTGTACAGATTAGAAACCCAAAATAGAATTTTTTCTTCTGTGCTAATATTTTATCATAACTAACAGCTCACAACCATGGGAATCTTTGGGCTGGCCGGGGAAAGACTCCTCTGTGTGTGTGTGTGTGCAGCCAGCTCTGCGGCAAAACCACAGCACTGACCTTGGGCTTCCGGGATGGTTGTAGAGTTCTCTCATGGTAGTCAAGCTGTGTGGAGGAGGCAGAGCTCCCTCGGGGAGGTGGCCAGCAAAAGAGACAAACGCTAAAGGGTAGAGTCATATCAAGCAAAGCACCAAACCCCAAGCACCTTTTAGGGCCCCAGTCTAAGGACCAGGCTCTGAAGGGCCTGCCAATGTGTCATTAAGCAGCACCCTGTGTGTCTACGGCAGTGTGCGATTCCAAAACCACAGTCGTGACCAGCCCATGTTGGGGGCAAGGGAGCAGAACAAGAAGCTGCTCTGAAGCCACACAGATAGAGTCAAATATTGGCCTTATGCCTGGCTTCAAGCTAAGATTCAAAATTCTTATCTTTAAATCTAGAAAGAGAAAAAATGAAAGGTGTTGTGACAGGGATAAATGAAAGTATGCATTTCAGAGTTTCTGGCACACACGTAACCTTATTACGCAGTAATGCCTGTCCTTTCACTCACTGACAACATCTTACATATTTCAGAATTTCCCTATTCTCAATTCAAAGGCCCTAAAATTTGTGCAAATGAGCTGAACCATTTGACTGCAAATAAGTATGGCTTTAATGCACACCACTTGAGAATTGCTTGCTTTGAAGAGGGGAGAAGGAATCTCCACTCCTATTGACTGTACTATCCTCACCTCCAGAAACATCTTTGATGAAAACTTCACTTACTGTTTACAAAATCTTCAATATTTTTATGTTTAAACTTTGAGAAATCAAAATCCTAGTCATCTAGGGGGAAAATTATGTTCTTTCAGGCATAAAAGCAAATCCGTCTTACCAGTTACCAGGTGTGAGATTCGAGTCATCTCTGAGATTCAATTTCCTTAGTCATTCAGACAATACCTTCATCTTGCAGAAGATAGGTATTAAATGCATCATGTATATAAAACTGGAGATGCTTATGACATTTGTTTAAGAATTCAATCTATATGTCAAAAGCACTTCCAAGGTACAAGGAGGCACCAGAGGACTCATAATGCAGCATGAACTGAACAGGATCCCGGCCCTGGTGGAGCCTTTATTCCAAGTGACGAGGTAGGCTGTAAACAGGTAAGGAACCAGATCTTTCCCAGGTGGGTGAGTGCTGGGAAGAGAATGAATGCAGAGGGAGATTTACGGCAATGGAAATGGCAACGCTAGAAATAAGCACTGATTCCTTCCCCCATGTTCTCATACAGTTCTCATTTTGAATGCCACTTCTCCCATCTCCTGATCACAGGCCTCCAGAAAGGATGAATAACAGGTCTAATCTGTTGAATTGAGTCATCTGACATTCTTTAAATGAAGTTGTGAGCACCGGTGGGAGAGCACGTGGTCATCAACAGGATGAACTGAGTAGAGTGTTGCTTTGGATCTCCAGAACTGTCGCAGTGGACATTTCACAGGTGATTCTTGGCAAACAAGGCACCCATCCCTCAAAATGGAGAGTCCTCAATAAAGCCATCTTTGTTGTAGAGAAGTGTCAGTGACCTTATCCTGAGCTGGGTCCAAGCTGAGGGGAGAGAGAGGACTGGCCAGCTGTGAAAAGATCAATTTGTTTCCAATCCATTCTTTTTTGTGGTCAGAAGCTGACTTTCCACAACTAGCTGGTCATGTCAGGGACAGAAGCCAAGTAGGGCAAAGACTGTAGAAACATCCCCTGTCCCCACTGAAGCAGGAACCTTCAGCCTTGAGTGGAGTCTGTGGCATTAACCACCCCTCTAGCTGCACTGCTTTGGGGAAACAGGTTAGAACCACCAAGATAGGTGCCTCAAGTCCAGTTCCAATGAATAACTATTAACTATTCAATTCTTCTATGTCAAGTTTGAAAATATCTACTGGTGGCCAGATAAGGGGAAGCAGGAGCTCTCATGTCACAGTTGGAAGTGTAAATGGGTTGTACCAATTTACAGCAGTATCCATCTATGGAAATCAAAAATGTGTAGATATTTTATTGTTCCCTGTCTATTTCTAACAATTTATCCTTGAGATAAATTCTGAAAAATCAGCTAAGATAAAAGTAGAAGGTGGATATTTGTTGCCTCATTGTTTATGATAGCAGAAGTCTATAGTCAGCTAAGCATTATGTCGTAGCTAAAAAGAATAAAGCACACGTGGATGCAAGTTGAAAGAGAACTAAACAAAAAGAAGGACAGTATTCAATTTTATATGCACAGTAAGATTTACTTATTATATTTCAAGTTAACCTCTCCACCGGTGTGTTTCTCTGCATATATCTCTGTCTGTTTCTACCCCAATTCCAAGACTTGGCAATACGCATGTAATGAGAGGACCAAGTACAGTGCCTGGACTTGTAAGGTATTAGAAATGAAGAAATGTCACCTGAAGAGGGAACCTGCAAACCTCTAGTGACTCTTCTCTGTGTTCCAGGATCAGGGGATCAGGGTGAGGCAGAAGCAAGAGCCTAATATATAGTGAGTGGCTTGTGTGACTTAGGATGTTTCCTGAGCTCCATTTGAATGCAAAACTGAGGCCATTCTTAGCATGTTCACTCAGTGCTTTTGTAATGATTGACCCATTTCCCTCTTTCATCAATAGCTCTAAGAACAAATGTGAAGAGGAAAAAAACTACAGAAAAGAGCAGTTCATATTTGAAAAAAAAATTCCTCCTTCCCAGCTCTACAGCATCCAAACATTCTCCATTTGCAGATGTTACCGGCAAGTATGCAATAAGTACCAAATGTTAAAGAAAAAAATAAGTAATTCCATCCAACCTGCCACTAATTAGCTGTGGGATTTTGATCAAGCTTTTCCCCCTCAATGGACTCTGTTTTCCCTGAGGTTCAGGTGATATGAAAAATATGTCCTCGAACTGGCTAATGGATAACAAACGCAGAACACAGGGATCCTTCCCCCCGTGCTTTTCCAGACAGGCATAACTAATGGCTCGCAGTGCTGCCTACAGATCTCACAGGATGCCTCAGAATCGTCCTTGACGTAGAATTCTAAGCAATCACCAACAATCCAAATTAATCTGAAAGGCAATGCTTCTCCAGATGAGGTATAATCAGAAATCCATTCTGGATTCAGTATTCTGTTTCCATAGTTCAAGAATTCATTTGAATACTGGCTCATTGATGAAGTCAACTTAAGTCAACTTAGCCAAATGACAGGTCAGGTTTTCCCACTACTGAGTTGTAGAGACTGGTCCTCATAATCCATGAGATTTTGACTTCTGGATGCTTTGCATCCCTATCTCACTGTCATCTGTGTAAGCGCGCGGCCTTTCTGGGAAAAATTAATCTAATCAAAGAATAAACACCGAGCTATGTCCTCAGCCCTTTTTAACTTGTTAATTATTTTATTTTATTTTATTTTATTTTATTTGTTATTTTGAGATAGGGTCCCATTAAGTTGCTAAGTTCACCAGGTGGACCCAAATCTGTAATTAGACTGTGTCAGATTCCAATATGCTGAAATCACAGGCCTTGCCACCACAGTGGCATCAAGTAGCACTTCTCCAGCTGTGGTATGATGTACCATCAGAGGTACTCAAGGATTTTCCAAGAAATTTGACTGGAAAAGATAGTTTGAAGGTATTTTTTTAGATTACCAAGATTCTAAAGCGTTCTCTCTTTACAAAAGAAAATCATCTATCATATATCTTGAGTTGTCCTGGATGGGAGTGAGAGTCAAATAAAGGCTCAAATGCTGATGTAAGCACTGAAAAGGCGAATGGCTAATGATGTAGTAACAAAGCGTTTTGCAAGTCAGATGACTTTCAACCCTTTGGTTATAACAAAACCAAAGGAAACCTAATTGAAATATCAGTAGAGGAACCATTAAAAGTGATTTTGAGGTATACAATGAATTATTGTAGACTAGTTACCCTATTGGCTATAAACTACTAAACTGACATCTCCCACCTAACTGTACTATGGTATCAGGTAAAGGTTTGAAAGTCTCCAACACAGAGATGTTAAATATTTGAGAAAATGAAATTGCTGGTTTCTCAAATTTAATTATTATGCATGGTATACATATAGCAAATTACTGTATACATCACACAAATACGAACACATGTGTGAAGTGAAACATTGTTAAAAATTAAAATACGTGAGAAAAAGGTAGTTTCTTCTTCGGAAGCAACTGGGAAAGTGTAACAGCTAATTAAATACCGGAAACATGAATCAAAAAATGCTTTTTAATCATCGATCCCTTCCGACTTTTGACACATGTTTGGTAAAAGATTACAATAGTGTTACTGCAGTAGCCTTTCTTTTCCCAGCCACTTATTTCTATGAGTAGGTTTTTTGGTGTTCATGATTAATAAATGAAAACTAGAAATAGAATTTATGCAATGCTATCTCATCCTAGCAATAGTGAAGATTCCTGAACACATATATGATCTAAATTTTTCAAAATCTTTTCATTCAGAGAAACATTTTCTTATGTTTCATCATATTGACCAAGATTTTAATAAATGTGTAGTAGATTGATCAATTGGATGCAACAAAGGATTGTTATAGTAATTGAACACAGAAGAAATCTCTACATAGTGGGATATAACATTTACAGAACATTAAAGAGATTTTGATGCCAATCTTATGTGTATTTGTGTGTGGTACCGAGGACTGAGCCCACGGACTTCACACTGAGTTACTTTCCCAGCCCATTTTTACTTTTCTGACTTTGAGACAGATTCTCACTAAGTTGCTGAATTGTTCAGTCTGGGCTCAAATTTGAGATCCATGTGTCTCAGGCTCCCAGAGTGCTTGTGTTACAGGCCTGTGCCACCAGGCCCAGTTTCATGCTAAGTTTTGTACATATTATGTTTCATAGGAATATGGCATGACTATCAGTGAAAAGGGCTGGGAGCGCAGCTCGGAGGTTAAAGCACTTGCCTAGCATGTGAAAGGCCCTGGCTTTGGCTCCCTAGCATCACATGAAAATTAGTTGTGGGCGTTAGTGTACACCTGTAGTTTCAGCACTGGAGAGGCTGACACAACAGGATGGTTGTGAGTTTGAGGTCAATGTGGGTGGGCTACATAGTGGGTGCAGGACTATCGTCGACTACAGGGCAAGACATTGTGTCAAAAAAAATTACCTGTGAAAGAGCTTTGAGTCTGAGAACATGTGAAATTAGGATAAGCTTCTGTGCAGGATATAGAATGAAAATACATATTAAGAACAAGAAATTAAGTTATCAATTGCTAACAAAGATCTTTTTCTCATATTTTAGTAGATAAATGGTAAATTAAATAGCTATGAAATTAGATTTCATAAACCTGTTTAAAAGTATGATAAAATAGCTTTATTTTCACATAAACATATTTTATACGTATTGCAACTATTTAAATTTAAAAGCATTTGATATCTTAGAAGAGACAAAAATTTCAAGAGTATTTTAGAGGGCACAAAGGCAAACTTTTGAGTATCCTCTCCTTTATAAAGTTTCTTCAATGAATTTTTGAGCTGGAGGAATGAGACAATGGTTTAAAGTCTAGCAAGCACAAGGCCCTAGGTTCAATTCTCCAGCACCACATAAAGGTGGGTGTGATGTTGCATGCCTGTAATCCCAGCACTCAGGAAGCTGAGGCAGGAGGATTGCCAAGTCCAAGACCACCTAGGCTACGTAGTGAGTTCAGGACTAGCTTGGATTATAGAGAGAAACCCTGTCTCAAATAAAAATAAATAAATAAATATAAATTCATTTTCTTCAATGATCGTAACAGAGGAGATTAAATGGTAAATGCTCAGGAGAATCTGATTTGTAGGTGAACTAACCTGGATGAAGAAGGCAAAGACGATGCACTCTAAAAATAAGTGTGACCAGCCAAACTTGTGTCCTTGTCATCCCCAGCATCAACCCTTGGCCCTGCTTTAGCCTCTGGTCCCATACTTTCCTGAGGAACTAAATCCCCAGCTGGCACTAGAAAATTGAAAAAGTTAAGCCGTGGGTCTTAATATCTTTAATCACACTATATGATCCTAGATTCTAAGAGGCTACTGTGGCTTGGATCTTGAGTGTCCCCCAAAAGCCTCTTGCATTGGAATTGTCTTCTACTAGGAAGCAGGGCTACATGGAAGGAGCAGATGTTTAGGGTTTACCCTGGAAGGATTTTATCAACTTGTTGAGATTGGAGGTTGCCCAGGGCAGAGCGTTCAGGTATCTCTTACTGATTGGGTGAGACCTCCCGAAACTATGAACTAAATAAATCTTTCTTCTCTTAAATTGTGGATGTCAGGTATTGAGCCACAGCAATGCAATAAATAACTAAACCAGAGGCAATGTAAGCAACGTAATGACTAGGGAATGTAAGCAAAGCAGTAAAAAGTTATACCATTTCTTAGTATTTTTTTTCCTTCTTTGATCTCTTTTCCAGATTCTCTCCATTCTAGGAAGAACAAGAGCAAAAGATGGTGGAATTAACAAAGGTACATCATCTGTTGTCACTGATGGTGCTGGTTTTAGAGAAATTTATCTATCCACTGATTCACTTAGCAATCCTTCCCTAATCCTGACTCTGTACCAAGTTCTAGGTTAGGATTGCAGGATACCAGGGCCAAGAAAACATGGATTCTGCTCTTGATGTTCTGCTCATAAATTCATCAGAAAACAACTTTGGCATTCTGTGATAAGTGTTATAAGAACCGTCAAGGTGCTAGGCATCAAAAAAGAGGAAGTGATCAGTTTGGCAAGAGGTGGTGATATTTGAGCAAGGTGTGGATGAGAATGTGAAGAGTTAGACTTGTCTCAGCAAACTGCCCAGCACATATTCTGGCATGGACTCAAATGTGATCAGGAGATTTTCGTAAAAAGGAATTTAGGGGCTCAAGTGTTAGAGTCTGCATTCAGTAGGTGGAAGCTGGAGATACATATAAAGAAAAAAAGTTAAGCTCAGGTTGCAAGAACCTTGAAAGCTATCTTAGACTCTTCAGGATGTGTGGTAACAAAGGACCAGAAAATGGGAAAGTTATTAAGCAGTAGAAACTGAGTCCTCAAAATTCTGGAAGCTGGAATGCTCAGGATCACCCCAGCCTATTCAGTGTCTGATGAGTGTCTATTTTCTTGATCGTGACTTGTAGCTGTATCCTAACATGGTGGAAGGCACATGACAGTTTCTGAGGCCTTTATTATAAGTGCACTAATTTTGTCCAGGAAGGTTCTGCTGCCCTGACCTAATCACCTCGCAGAAGTTCATCACCTAATACTATGACATTGATGATTAGGTCTCAATGTATAAATTTGCAGAGAACGCAAATACTGAAACTGTAGCAAAAGCCATTCTAAGACATTTGGGGTTTTAATTTATTGTCTGAGCAACAGAAAGGAGCATGACTACATAAAGACTTACTGATAACTCTGGGTCATGATGAGGCAGAAGATAAAAATATCTAGCCCAGGGGCTGTGTCCAAAGGGATTCTCCAAAACCTTAACTGACCTCTCAAATCTCTTTTCTCTCTCAAAGACAGCCAAATTTTTTACCCACAAAAGACAATGCATTCAGCAAGTATTTTATGGTGAGAAACAGAAGAAATGAATCAAAACAGTGAAGGATGATTCGTTTGTTTTATCAGTGTTTACCAGATGCCTACTTTTCCACATGTGGTTCTACACAGTCTTTGTCTATGACAAATGCATCAAGTAGGAACTATAATTCCCCTTTTTATTGTAAACTTTGAGTTACAGATGGCTGCAGTAACTCACCCAAGTTCCTGTAACTAATAAAAATTAGTCTAAATAGTCCAAATCCTGGCAGTCTGACTTACATATAGCTAATCACAGTACTGTCTTTTTTTAGATATTATGATTACTAATTTGCTGCTGCAGACTGAAACTAAAAATACATTAACCCATTGGGTAGAGGTCTCTAATGGTAGACTCTGCCTACCCAGGATTCCTTCTAAGGTGAAGGGGGCTCATAGGCCAAGTTGAGAGGGATGGAACATCAGTAGGCTCCTCCTGAGGCCAAGCCCTTAATGGAGTTCTTTGGCCATTGTTGTCCCCATTTCTAAGCCGAAACTACTGTTCTGTGTGTAAGCTCCATGGTATGGTAGGGGAACGTCCCTGTGTCTCTCCCCATTGCCCCTTTTTCCTCTTCACCTCTGTAACTCTAAATCATATTCAAGACTCTACTCCGGTGTAACCCAGTCTAGCAATATTTTTCCCACCTGAACCAATCCCTAGTCCATGGCTAGAGGACTAGTGCAACAGTTAGAGCACTTGCCTAGCAAGAGCAAGGCCCTAAGTTCAACTCTCCAATGGCTCTTAAGGCAGGGGTGGTGGTACATGCCTGTAATCCCAGGACTTGAGAGGTTGAGGCGGGAGGATTGCCTCAAGGAGGATTGCCGCCTTGATGTTAGAGGACAGCTTGGTCTATATAGTGAGTTAAGGACCAACCTGGACTATAGAATCAGCCTTGATTCAAATATATATATATTTCTTTAATCCTCTACTTGCCCTATTATTACACATACTACACTGGATTACAATGGCCAGTTTTACTTGCCTAAGTGATGAAATTCCTAAAAGCAAGGACCCTAATTCACCTAAATCTGTTCCTTCTCAGCAAAAGGTTCAACACACAGCAAGTGAAAGGTGACTATAGATTAAGTGAAGGAGTTAATATTTTAATTATCACTGTTACTTCCTGATGAATTCTGTATGTCCTCCTCATAGATGTGGTATGACCATAAATGAGATTACCATCACTAAATGAACGTGAGCATTGTGATTAACTCATGAATCCCACCAAGCCTCCTGATCCATGGAATGGAAAAGATGTCATCATCTTCATAGGACCAGGTTCCTTTCAGCCAAAAAACCAAATCCTCTAGCTCCTTGGAGTTACGAATACTTCCTCTGCAGTTTTAAAGGTCTTCAAGGCTTTCTAACTGTGGGTGAGAGCTAATGAATTCTTCACACCTTCCTGGAAAACAATCCACTCTAAACTGTACAAAAATGAGATGTCATAGCATTTCTTGGGGACAATCTTTCCAATAGAATGAGCCCTGGGCCACTAAATGTAAATCATTTCTCACTCTTCTCATTGTCCCCTCAACACATACACAGAAACTTAGAAGCAGATGTTTGAAGAAATTCTGAAATCAGGGAATTACCCAAAGAAAGGTTGTGTTTTGTAAGCTGTTTCATCAAGGGAAAGAGGCACTAGGCTTGCTAAAGGTCAATAAAGAAAAGAGGAAGCAGAACGTGGGATTGGCCAGTTACCAGTGACCTGCTCATGTTGTGACACACAGCAGGTGGGAAGCAGGAGTTTTGCGAGTTTGATCCTGAAAGACGTCCTGATGTCACTGAACACTCTGTCATGAAAAAGTACAGAACAGTATTTGTCCTTTATCTTGGGCTAAATGTCTGTTAAAGAGCCCAAAATACTCAACACTGTGACTCTTGATATATCACGACTGAATTTTCCTAGTGTATTTTTCAATACAAAATGAACTTTGAATAGAAAATTTTTACATAAGCAGGAAAAAAACTCCTCAAAGACTTTAATAAGATGTATTCTTTACCTACTATATCCAGAAATACTCTTATGCCATGCTGGTAGAGCACACAGACCTGGACAAGTCTTGAAGTGTTAAACCATCCAGGAGCTTAAACTCTTGAAACTTCTATTGACTTATGTTTGCTGTGGGGATGGTCACATTTGCCCACAGTCAGTTTGTGAAGATTCCATGAACTACAATTTATAAAACAATTATCTCAATACCTGACGCACAAAAGCTCACAGTCAATATTACTGTCTTTGTTTTATAACCTCATGAGAGAGACACATATGGAGGCAATTACATCATGCTCCTGCAAAGTGGAGTAATCAAAGAACAGAAATACAAGCAAAGAGAAGCATCTAAGTTGAGCACTGAGAGACAATTTACAGAGCAGGTGGCACTTGGGTTGAGCACCGGAAGACGGAATGGCATTTTACACAGGATGAGAAGGCTGTCTTCTCAGAAGCGTGTGTGACTAAAGTGCATCACTTGTCTGTAGAGAGAAGCACTTCCTGGCTCAGCTAGTTATCATTGCGTCATTTGTGAACATTATCAAATCTTTTCCATATGGCTCTGCTGTCTATCCAAAAGTAGGTTACCAGGGGTGACTGAAACTGTAGTTCCCAGTGCGTCCTCAGCCTTTGTCTCTTCCGTGAATATGGATCACTAGAGGATGTTCAGCCTCCAAGCAATTACTCTACAATGGCTAAATCATACCCTGTAGGAAACAGTAACAGCTGGAGGGAGGTGGGACATCATGGAGAATTCTTGGCAAGATGGCAAGTGGTACCCAAAATTATAACTAGTGGCTGTCCTGGCATGTATCTTAGCTATGACGACCTAGTGCAGATGGTAGAGATTGTGTACAGACTACAGACTCAAGAGGCATGTATCCAGAAGAATTCTCTCACCCAGAAAAAAGCACAGGGCTGCTTGTGGTACCCAAGTTACTGTGGAAGAGCAGCAAATTCTTGAGTGAGCGGTTCCATTGTGCCTGATTTCCACGTGGACATTGACATTCAGAGAAAGTCAGCAAAGCCAAATAAAGGTGTTCATCTTAGCACACAATAGTGGTCATAATGTACTCTAGCTGCACCTCTGCCCTAGGAATTCTTCGTCCTTCCCTCCTAACTACTCCGGGCTCCTGAATTTGCTTTTATGCCTCCTGACCCTTGCACACTCTGTATCTTCTACGAGAATACCCTCCCAAGCTACTTTACTCTGAGTATGTTTCGAAATTCAGTTCAGCCATAAATCAGCAGATGTTCCCCACAGCCTGGATTACAGGACCCTTTGTACTCATTCTACTGGGTCATAGTGGTCCTGTCCCTTGTCTTTTCTTCATGTTTCAGTGAACAGTTATTACAGGTTTAGGTCTCCTGTGTTTAGTGCATATCTGGTATGAGAGGGCACAATTAGAATGTGAGACAGGAAGTGACAGCGGTAGACACAGATGAGGGGAAGGCATAGAATGCGAGACAGATAGGAGGCACTCACAACTAAGTTCAAGTGTTTCATCTGTTTGCTAAAGATCAAGGCCAAGAGGAGTCAAAAATCCTTTCACCACTTAGTGGCTGGGAGTTCTTGGATTAACCATGCTTTCTGGAGAGTATCTGTTCTCTCCTTACTAGAAATCACCTAGCAAGAGGCACCCAGCTAAACAGTGAAAGTGGAGACCTTGAATGAGGTCCGACCCAAGTTGACGTTTTGGCTTTTCCCCATAGCCCTTGCCCTTGGGTGAGCCTGCTCTACTGGTGCTACATTGTGACATCAGCTCTGAATTGGAGCTGTGGACCTGCACAGCCCTGCTTGAGAATTAGAAAGTATGATTGAAATACACAGTGAGTATTTAGTTTAAAAAATTAGAACAGTAAAAGATACATGTCCATTGCTTTTTCTCAAAATATATCCCTTGCTTCAAAATGCTTATATTGTCCTCGCCACTTTCTAAAGCAGTTCTGGAAGTCCCCTTTTGTGAGTGTTTTTAGTCTCACTATTGTGGCTGTTTTGGTGTTCTAAATGAATTCAAAACATTTACTTTCATGATAATTTTGACTTTGAAGGAGAGCCACTGTCTCACGGGAGCAGATCCAGTGATAAGGGGCATTAGGACACACTGTAAGGTTTCACCAGCCTGCTCTTCTATTGGGTGGCACTCAGTGGCAATATTTGCCATGTTTTTGATCACATTTTTTAAAGATGCTCGTGAAAGAAGACTTTCAGAAAGTGGCAAAAATAATGAGATAAGTATGTTCCAAGCAAGAAGATGTGTTTTTGGAAGGGATTAATGGCAATGAGTGTTTTACTATAACAAATTACTTTTCACTTAAATATCCATTGCATATTTGAATTACCTCTTTTACATAAGAAACTAATTGTATAATGTAACACAGTACTGGGTCCAACATAGCTGCTGAATAATTAGGAACCGTTCTTACATTTTATGAAGTGTTATAGTGTAAATGTTAGTGTCCCTTAAAATTCATATGTTGAGACCCAAACCCCAATGTGAAGTTAGGGAGAACTGGGACACATGAGAGTTGATTAGGTCATGTGGGGCAGATCCCTCCAGAACCAAATTGGTGCCCAGAGAACTTCTCTCCCTCTCTGCCATGTGAGAAGACAGACAAAAGATGCTCACCTTTTCTTCATACATTTCCGTGAGCAGGTACTGCAGGTCCCCACCAAACACGACATCTACCAGGACTTTGATCTTGGATTTTCAGACTCCATAAATATAGGAAATAAATCTCCTTTGCTTAAAAGGCTCCCAGTCTACACTGAAGTATCCTGTTGTAGCAGCCCAAAGTGATTTAGACACTATGGAATAAAAACACCATCAAGTATTGTTCGCGTACTTTTAAAAAAATATTAGTAAATACTCATCACTTCTCGTGATACACAGAAATATCCAGTTCCAGGATTATTTTCCTGTCTCCGCCTCCTTCCTTTTGATAGATGAAACTGCAAGGAAGCCTCCTCCTCATCCCTTTCAGGGTGAGCGTGGGTCCTGAAGGGGAAAGGTCAACCCAGAGCACATCAGGGCCACTGTGAGTCTCTTGGAGCCAGAGCGTCTGTCAACGTTATTTGATCTGGCTGTAAAGGCTGTGACTAAGTGAAACCCCATCTGCTGTGAGGTTTGCCTCGGTTCCCAGGAGGGACCTGAGCAGGATATGAGACAGCGGCGGCCGTGAGGTGAGGGGTCTGCACGGAAACGCTGAGATCCCCCTGGCCGAGTGTGGCTCACCACGGCCGGCGTGGCTCGCCCCCAGCATGACATCATCCTGGAGCTCAATGCTCGACTGTGAACAGAGGACCTAAAGTGTGCATTTGTACATATGTGATATGCATACACGTGTGCATCAATGCACGAGTGTGCATATGTGTGGAGATGGCAGGTCTCAACCAGGGCTTCTCATTCTTGGCATTATTGACATTTTCAGCTTAGTCATTCCTTAAGGAAGGGAGCTGTCCTGTGTGTGGCAGGACACCAGCAGCATTCCTGGTGTCTACTAACCAGATGCCAGTAAGTAGCCTCAGCTCACCCCCAGGTGTGACAAAACAGTAGTCGTTTGCAAATGCCTCTCTGGTGCGGACAAAGCCGCCCCTGGTTAAGGACCCCTGGAGTAAACTCCCTCCAAACCAAACTAAAATACAATAACCCTCCAGCTCCTTCCTTCTGACCACTGGGACTTCTGATACGTTCCTTTGTGTAGTCTTCAATGTGATTAAAAGAAGCAAAACTTCGTTTGGCAGTTCAAGTGATGAGTGTTGACAGGGAAACCTAAAGTAAAAATCGTCATCGCATACCACTTTCTGTGTCCTAAACATAATGTTAAGTTACAAACTGACTCCTTACAGCAGCCCTCAGGGTGGAAGTTCTGATCTCCATTTTATAGATGAAGATAGACCATCAGACAAGCTAAAAGCCTTGCCCAGGAACACACAGCTAGTCCTAACTGAGCTTGGATTCGAACACAGATGCTTACAATTCAAGGGCAGATTACAGAATCACATTGTCCTTTTAGTCTATCGCTTTGGCATCTGTATCAAACACCATAAAAGCCTCCCAGCCTATGATCTAAGCCAATTATTACTGGGCAGATGTGAGGAGGAAAATCAAACAAGACTATCCTCCATTTACAAGGCAGCAGGAGAAGCTGGACGATTAACTCCTTCGTGGGTGGTGCATGCTAAAGAATTAAAAGTAAGTAATAGGATGAATAGGGACAACATGTTAAATGAGGCTTTTTTTCTTTCCTGGTAGGTAAAATTGTACTTCAGTGGGTTATCTACACATCACTGAGCACTCAGGAGCACAGACTTGACATTAGGCAGCTCTGGTTTTTAACCCAACTCTAACCCTTATCAACTGTGTAGCTTTGACAAAAAGCACTTTACAGCTGAAGGCCTCATTTCAATGCTTGGCAAAATGGAGACTGACAGATTTCTTAGGATTTGGTGTGATTAACTGAAACCAGGTAGTGGAAACAAATACAGTGTCTCCCGGGAGCTTCTTTTCTTTCATTGTACCCATCAATGTTTATAATTATATGCTTAGTTATAGACCTTGTTGTTTAATAATTGTCACACCTGTGAGTCTGACGTTTTAGGAGAATGGGGATCTTGACTCTATTTTTTCAAGATATAGAATAATAGATCTGTATTTAGAAATGAAAGATAGAGAAGTAAAAGCTTCCACTATCCAGAAAGGGGTCCTGAGAGGGGTGCCCTCCATCCTGACTAATTTCAGCACCCCATATGATATTCTACATTTAGTAGGAATTAATTTAAAATAGGACTCAGTCAATAGGAAACATCAGTACAGTGTCTCCTTGAACTTTCTCCTAACATACCAAATTTCCAGACACTGGAAATACTCAAGCAATGGAAAAAGTAGATTGCCTGTGCCTCCGTGTTACTATCGCAGTCTATGCTGGTGATTTTTACTGTAGTATATATTACAATGTTTTAAAATGACTGTTTCTATGGTTATAAATTCCTATCTAGTATAGATGAATCACCTATCATGTCTCTATGACATGGTCCCATTACCTGGCCCAACACGTAAAACCACTCTGAGGCTGATACATATTTGGATAAAAAGATATTGGTGACTTAAGGGGCACCTGCCCACTGAATTACCTCAGGCAAAATTATTCATCATTCCTAGGCTTTGACAACTCTTACTGCTACCAACTCTGCCTGTACAACAATAGATAGTAAGGAACAAAGAATTGGATGGTTGTTTTTGGTTTTGCAGAAAAATATAGGCAATCAATTCCTCTATATTGAATCAAATTGACTGCTCTTAAGAGATTTGTGAACCACATTTTCTATATCAAAGCGAGCAGCTCAGATCCAGTTCAAGTCAACGATTCACACATGCAACAATTGTCTTAGGATATTTGTTATGAGCCAGCTGCTACTCAAGTTGCTGGTTAAATCCTGTCGTATTTTTCAAGACCTTGAGAACTATTCAGGTTTAGGCATTTTTGTTTTCGGTTTCCAAAAAGAATTCCCACCTGTTCTTTTTGTATTGCATAAGGACAGACAGCAATAAAGAGCTCACAGGTCTAGAGACAAGTCCTTCATCCTCTGGCCTCAGCACCCTTGGAGAAGGAAACAGTTGATATATGAAGGAAAAAGTTACCCGACCAAACCACATAACACTTCCAGCTAGTTGTTAGCATTGAACGGAATGCTTAGGCAACGGTACACCTGAAGGTCTCGTCTCCCAGCTACTGTGTGACTTCCCTACAAGCAGGGAAAGCTATTATCTCATCCATCATTTTTCTCCATGGGGAGGAAAAAAAAAAATCAGCATTTTTTTGCAGTTGGCCATAAGCTGAAACATTTACATGCATAGCTTCATAATGGGTGCATTACAGTACTTAAGGTTATCTCTCATTTCTTCATTTCTGTCAGTCATGCCATTTTTCTTCCATGTTCTCAGTGAAGCAATGGGTCAAAGATTATTAATTCTGCTGTGAGTAGCTCCTTTTGCCCACTAGTTAATTAAAAACCGTAGGGCCTTCAATGGCCCAGGATACTTGCAGAGCAGACCAGATTGCATGTCTCATTTCACCTTGGTCATGGCAGATAACATCTTCATTTCTGGACCTGCACCCCTGGAACTGAGTAGCTCTATTCCTTCCATACCTGTCGATACTGCCAAGATTTTGTCAAGGTCTACCTGTTCACTCAAGGCATAGTCTCCAAATGCACCTATGGCAATGACCAACTAAGGTCTTCCTACCTCCTGAAGCACTGTACTGAAAGAAGGAAGGTATTTGCTCTATTTTTCATAAAACCTGCAATTCGTCTCACACACTGCCCCATTCAAGTGCTTTGGGTTAGTTTTTTCCAAGACCTTCAATGCTACAGTGGGATTTTGAGAATCAAATTTAGATCTTTCCAATATCATACATTACAAGTTCCTCATGAATCTCACATTCCTACATACTTCCAAGATCAGCATTATTCATTTGGAATCAAGTAACTCTTTCTTGTGCATTATAGATTCTTAACAGAGTCTCTAGCATCTACACATTTGGTGCCGGCTAAAATATCCCCAGACATTATCAAATAGCCTAGGGAGGGTAAAAGTAATTTTTGGTAGAGAAATATTTCCCTTGAAGGTATGCTCTCAAGGGAAAGGACTGAATTTGCCATATTTTCAGCAGTGTCCCTAGTCTACTAGAATAGGGCCTGTTGTATCCTATTAATGTGCACAGGATAAAGAAAGAATCACATTTTAAAAGTAGATAAAATTATCACTGAATTCTCCTTGCTCCCCTCTACCTTTTTTGCTTTGTTTTTCAACAAAATAGTAAAACAGCAAAGCATATTCTTCAGGAAAACGTAGTGAAGGAGATTCTGTACACGTTGAAGAGAGCTTTGATTCTATCAGACACCAACTAATTATTATCAGTCAAGTAATTTGTCTTTGCTAGACCTCCATTTGAGGCTAGTAATTATGTCTAATATCTATTATGAAGATTGAATGAGGCTAGGACAAGTAAAGTTTTTCGAATGACACCTAACATATAGTGAAGGTTCATTTGAGAATAGCGAGCACAATTCCATAGGAAATTGTCAGTGGAAGAAATAATAAAGCAAAACTCCTTTCCTTTTTCAGGAACCCTTCACAAAGCAAATGTCCTCTAATAGACTTGCCCAACTATGGCTCAGAGACCCCATGCCTTTGCCCAGGTCCCTTGCTTATGTCTCTTATTATCTTAAGGGCTAAATCTATGCTACAACACTCAATATAGCATCCTGTAATATCTCTGTGATTGGCTAAATGCTACATTAACCAGCTTCACATCACTATAACAAAATACCTGACACAGACTTTATGAATTAAAGAAAGGTGTATTGGGTTTACAATTCTGGAGGTTCAAATCCAAGATAGGGAAGCCTCATTGACTTTGGTCTCTGGCAAGGGAAGCAAATCGTAACAAGATATTTGCCAGAGTGCTTATATCTCAAACCAAAAAGCGTAGAGGGAGGTCCCACAATTCCTTTTGTAAATGCACCTCTAATAATTCAGGGTTCCACAATCCCTTTTGTAAATACACCTCTAATAATGGAAGGACATTCCATAAGGCTCCATTTCTCAAAGATTCAGAGCACCTGCCAATTCTGCTACCTGGGAACTAATTTTTCAAATATAGACACTTTCTAGAACTTATTCTAACTGTAATAAATGTCTTCTTGTTGTAGCTTGGTTTGATACAGAGCTTTCATATTAGTAGAATATAAACAGGTAAGATGAAAAAATATATCAACCAATTAATGCTCTCAAAACTGTGAAGATTAGTTTATCTTATTTACCTTCAAAAAAATCATCCCCCCGCACCAACCTGGCCTATCTTTCCTTTGCAAGAGTGACAGTGGGCAAAATCTTTCTAAATGTAGCCAAAGTCTGGCTTAGTACTTATCTTTAACACAATTGTAGCGCTAAAATCAGAATGTATTAAGTTTAACTGTATAAAATTGTCATTCTTGTGGTGCAAATGAGTTGAACAAGGGCAATTCCATATGAATTACTTGTTAGATTAACTGTCAAATACGACTGCAACTTGCTAAAGTCCTGAAGTACTTCTCGTTCCTCCAAGTGCAACCATTTGCTGCTGACTTCAGGCTCTCCCATGCAGATCTCAGAGGATCTCTCTCTGGCATTGCTTAAGTCTTCTCTGAGCCCCCGGAGGAACAGACTTCAAAGCAAGGCCCCCTCCGTCTGCCTTCTTCCATGCAGCTGTCCCACTGATTCATTCTGGCCCCCACCTTCCCCTCTCCACGGGGATTATCAAGGCTGCACCATGATTTCCTTATAAAGTGTTTCCATGGAGGGAATCCTCTATCATCTGCCTCAAGCGATGACTCATCCATCGGTACACAATCCCCATACCATTCGTCTGCGAGTCACGTCCAATCCTGGCTGGACAGGTGCTCCAAAGAATGGAGAAAGCCTTTGAATGCCACCGACAGAAGCTATAGCTATTCTCCAAGGTTCTGTCTGAGAAATTTGCTTTGTGCCTCACTAAGGGGTAACTTCAGTCCCCAAATACCGCAGCTACATCTGATGAGATCATTGAACACAATGGAAACCAGAGGGAAGCCGAAGACAGAGACCAGACTTGTGGCCTGTGTGCCGGAGCACTGGGGGAGTGGAGGACCTGGCATGGGTCCACTTACTCCTCTCAGAATATTATAGATGCCTTTATATTTTTTTTTTGCCTTAGAACATAAATTTAATCAAGTACAGAATTTTTACTGTGAATTGCTTCAGCCTGAAGCAAATATTTCTCTCTGTTGTTTATATACATTTAATATATCTTAATCATTTTCAATCCCATTACAGTCCTCCCCCCATTCTTCTATCTAAGTAGAAGCAGCTTGGTCTGTGTGAAGGATGCTTGAAGAGATAAACTCACCCAGTCGGTAATTGAGACAAATTCTTCCCCCCACGGAGCACTGTGTCACTAGTAAGCAGACGAGAATGCTGACATCAGCTTTGCTACAGGTCACAGCGTGTGGGCAAGGCCCAGGCAGAGGCTCTGATCTCCAGCTTGAATGTAATTACCCCTTGACAAAGTGTTCAGTGGTGAATACTCGGAGTGAGAGATGGCCGCTTCTTGAATAAGCTTATCATTGGCTGGGGTTGCATGACCCCGGGATGATAAGGATGAAATGTGTGGGTCCAGATTTCCTCCTCACTGCAGGCTAAATCACTCCATGCTGCAAAGCACTGCCCCCATCAATAGATCACTTCAAAACTGACAGGCTCAAGGTGAAGGTTAAAACTCCCTCCAACTTCCTGCCTTTCTTCCTTGTCTTCCAGCCTGCACTGAAAAGGTCCTCTGAAAGGATTTGCAACACAAACCCATTCGGAAATTTAAGGATATAGATTTAGATCATAGAACTCCGTGTCTGTGAAAATGTAGTTCCAGTTTAAAGAGGAAATTAATACCGTTTCTTCCAGACAATCTCTCAGAGCAACACAAATGTGACCATTTTTAAGGCACTGCTATACACAAGACAGAGATATTATCCCAGAGATGCTGTCTTTGGTTTAGTTGCTATTCCTGTGCTAACAAAATTTTACAAAAGTGGTGATTTAAACTACAAAAATATATCTTCCTGCAGTTCTGGAGACCAGAAATCTGAAGCAATTTTAGTGACCTAAAAATCAAGATGTCGGCAGGTATGATCTTTCTAGGGCCTCCAAGGGAACGGCTTTTCCTTTCCTCTTTCAGTTTCTGGCAACCATTGGCATTGTTTTGGCTAGTGGGCACATCACTCCAGTCTCTGTTTCTTTGTCACATCCCTCCTCTGTGGTCATTATCCACAGCGAAACACCTCTCCCTAGGCCCCACTTCTAAATGTTGCCCTAATGGTAATCAAATTTTCACATGAGTTTTTGAAAACGACCAATCATATTCAAACTACAGCAAATGAGCAATAAAGGTGAGAACCACACACAGAGAACCAATAGGCTCATACATGTAATTTACATCATACATGTAAATTGTGCTTAGGTCACAGAAAATACTGTATAGGAAATATTAGTATTACCTTTCAGATTCCACCAAAGTAATCTAAGGTAAACCTAAGAGAGACATCAGGAAAAATAACAAATTGAACTTCCATAAATATCCAATGCAGCTGTGAAGAATCAAGCAAAGAATTCTAATCTGTATTTATTTCAACATTGTATATTCCCTCTGTGACCTGTACAAAGTCCAGAATGGTTTGACTCACTTGTACTCATCACTACCGTGTCTGGGCTCAGACCCGTAAACACAACCAAAACCACCTACCCTGTGCTCAGTAGGGAACACACAACTCCAGACATTCTAACTTGGCCTTGACCAATATTGGCCTTTTAACTTCTCTGTGTCTTTAACCTCCATTTAAAAGTCAGTCTTAAAGTGTTAACAAGACAGCGCCATAAGTCATTTCAGTTGGCTTTAACTCCCTTCTCCCTGCTGCTAATCCATTCTGAATTCAGAAATGTCTCAGAGAGAAGCTGAACTGATGCTTCGTAAGCACAATATAGCTATGCAAAGCGTGAGCTTTCCACGGAGGTTTTGGGGGAAAGAAGGCATCACTCACTATTAAGCAACTCAAGATGGGACATCACTTTGCAGAGATCTTTCTCTTATACTATCCCGTGTGTACCAGCGCTAGGAAATACTCAAGGTATGAATTGTTCTCCCAGATTCACAACATGAAAACCATGTTTTTCTCAAGATAATCCAGTTGGTGAATAGTCAAGCTTTAAATGGAATACAGGATGCTCTGTCCCAACCTTGGACCTTGTCCAACTTCTCTATCATCCAGCCAAATATTTGGCTTACCAGGTATTTCATGGAGATCTGAGCTGTTTTTCACATGCTTTGGGTATATACAGGTAGAAAGCATCCTCTTGGCCTTCAAGGTGCACTCACTGATTTCAGAAAACAAATTATGATAATGAAGTATCATAATCATATTATAAGTCATTTCAAGAAGTTTTTATTCTTTACCTCCAAAAACCATAGAGCTTTTCTAAAACCTGTAATATGCGAGAATGATATTCCAAATAATTAACAAATAACATGGCACAGACATCAGCCATAACAGATGCTGGCTATGAACAGATCTGCCAATAAGCAGACATTAGGCACAGAGCCTATCCCTGGGTATTCTTGGTCTAGTGAAGAAAAAAAGCAAGGGAGATACTGTGTGCAATGTACTAAAAATGAAAAATGGCCATGTGTATAAACATGGAAGGGGACCCTTGGGATGCAAGAGTCATGAAAGTTTCTCAGAAAAAGTACCATGAAGTAAATCTTGAGCCAATAGTAAATCGTCATGTAGACAAGGTATCACTCATCCTGAGAAATTGAATGTGAAAATTTTAGCTTTCACTTGATAACTAAGACATGGAGGGCCAGGATATCTGCCCAAAGTCACATAATAAACTGATGTAACACCAGGACTTGGACCCACTTCCAACCAAAGTTTTTTCCCACTTGGCCAGCCAGACAATTAACTATCCAGGCTGGTGGGGCACCTGGCTTACCCTACTCCATTCAGTGGGGCACCTCCCTTCTTTCTTGCCGCCTTTCATTCAATGAGTCCTTTTTGTCCTTTGTTGTCTAAGGAAAAATGAGAGGAGGAAAAGAGGAAGAGCACTCAACAAAGATCTGCAGACAAGTCGGAAAAGCCTTCCTCCTATCAACATGTCTAATTGAATGGCCAGGCATGATGGAGCAGAGCTCCTCCGGTGCTTTGGGAGGCGTGTGTGGAAACTAGACAGAGTCACATGGAACTTTGGGGTGGATGATAGCATACTAGGTGAACCCCGAGAAGGAGGTTGGGAGTGATGAAGAAGTGCATAATTAGAACAGAAAATGGGCAATTCCCTTGGAAAGTGGACATTTGACTTCCTCAGGCAAGCCAGCACCGGCTAACAGTCTGCTCGTGTCTAGCCTTTCTGAGAAGAAAAAATGCATTGCACTTAATAGACCTTTAAAAAAAATGAGAATGACCTCACCTGAGGCAAACCTCCACCTCCCTGGCCTCTGAGCCACAGCAACTCACAAGTGAGATTACAAGCAAGCAATAGCGAAATCAATCCTTGGCAAGGAACTCTAAGCATTTTTTTAAAAAAAATGTTTACCATACTGAAAAAGATACAACTATGAGATATCAGATGCCAAGAGCTGTGACCTCCTCTGCCCAGCCAGAGGGTAAATGGTTACTAATTCCCACACAAACATCTTCTGTCTAATGTTAATCTGCTGGTGTTTGATTGATCCATCCCAACTATTGTGACCATCCACATGCACAGTAGCTACAGGGGTTTCTGAATCCTTTGTCTTCTCTGGTCCCCCTTTCTTCATCAGGATGATGAATTTCCTAGGCATTGATAACCCAGGTACCTATTCAGATTATATTGGGTGAAAAGGAAAGAATTTAATAATACAGCACGGCATTCCAAGCATTCACTCAATAATCATTCACTGAGTTTGTACAATACCCAAGGCTCTGTGCTAGGTATAAACAAACAAATAAATAAATAAATAAATGATGCAATGGAAGGAAATACTGGACCCACACGCACATAATGATACCTGCAGAAGCAGTGAATGTCCTATTTCAGTTAGAAATGACCCTGCAAGGACTTGTTGTGGAAGAAATCTATCTAGAAAGCTTCACAGTGAAGCTGAATCAGAATTGGATGATAAAGGGAAGCAAAAAGTGAAGGTGGGAACCCTAGGTACTACACAGCATATGCAGGAATTGGAGTGCTAGACAACAATGACATACACCGATCCATTTTTCTGAAACAGAAGTTATAAAAGCTCAAGGATAGAAAACGAGTACTTGTGTAGAGCCTCCTCATTCAAATAGCACCAAGGTGTGCCTTAAGATGCATATTACCTTTGTAGAAAATTTCTTTCGTAAATAACCCCAGCTAAAGGTAAAACATAAATAAAGCTAACCATTCCTTATCTGTGTCATCATAATGTGCTTCTATGATCACTGTTTATCCAACGTGTAATAGCTGTCGGCAACACTAGGCTCTACCTTGCCCTGAGGACCAGCCTGGCCATATTCATTTTCCCTGTGTCTGGCCAAGCCACTTTCAGAAGACACTTATCAATGATTGTAGAATACTAACAGATGTAGGGTGAGGCTGGGGTTTGAAACATTCCTAGAAGAAATCATATCTCCCATCTGGTTTTCGAGTATTTTCTTTTATCTTACTAAAATTGATACACATAATTACAAGTAAATATTGATTGTATATAAGATATAAATAGGACATGCACTTTATGCTAACAGTTCATTCACTGACCCAGGAGATAAGCTCATAACAGACAGGAAAACCAAGAGGCGTGGAAGCCTTCACTACGGGGTCAGAGACACAGCCTCATGCTACTGAAATGTGCTTTGGCTAATGCACAGAATTGAAAACAACTAACATTTGAATCAGCCAAAAATCTTTAAACGTTCCAATGAGCTGTTTAACGACGTGACTATTTGTAGGCCTTCTTGCTATGTGGACTGGTCATGTAAGTAGAGAATTCTAAAATGCCCGAGCCGGAGCTACCATTGGGAAGACGTATGTGTTTTGCTTTTTTAGGAAGGATAAGCTGAGGCCTAGAATAGTAATAACTGCTATGCAGATTATATTATTTAACACTGAAAATAGGTAGGTAATAAAGAGAATTCAAAGATATCTCCTAATGAGTTCTAAAGAGCAAAGAAATAAATGTATTTTCCATATTCCAGTATGGCAGTGATTTCTGTACAAATGGTGTTAACGGTGTTAACAGCACATGAAACAGCCCTTAAATAGTATCATATGCTGTTCTTGTATCAGAGGCAGCAATGTATCATTGAAAAAGTTATGGGGCCAGGTGGATTCTGAACACTTTCACGTGTATCCATATCCCGCTGTGAAATTAGGTTACTTCTCTAAACTTCAGTTTCTACAACTGTGACAAGGGGACATGTGCCCCTGTCACACTTGGTGGCTACAGGGACATAATGACATAATGATGACAACGTACCCCAGAGAGCACCAAATTCACATGTACCTGAGGAAAGCTGGCTCCAGTTGCCCACGGCTTGCCTGGTGCTCTATTTCCCTGCTCTATCCCAAACTACCAAGTGTGGCCACAAGCCCTGAAGTCCCTCCAGCGTGGGTGGCTGCTACTTCCCCCCTCAAGTTGCCCCCACATGCCCTGGGGGCACTGGATGCATACTAACCGCCAAACCAGCGATGACTCAGAACTTGGAAACAGTCCACGCAGCGGGCTGGAGAGCAGAGGCACACACAGCTCCTGACTCCAAGATTAACTTATCACCACTTTTTATTATTACCATTTTAAAAGAAAAAAGAAAAGGCTGTAGTGGACACGTCCAGTATCCAAAGGCGAGATCAAAGACCCTTCCCCGGGAGATCCAGAGGAGTGGGTACCGACCAGTGCAGGACATGAAAAAAAGTTTCCTGTAAAGACACTGGGGCTGGGACAATAATCCCTGCTGGCAGCTGGGCATGGCTGGCAGCCCCACTTTAAGAAACCCTGGCTGATCTGTTCTCCCAGCAGGGTCCCCACCTGCTGAGCACTAATCCTGGGTTATCTCCCTTAGAGCACAGAGAAACCTGAACCTCCCTAGGCTTCCAAGGGCTTCATCTCCTCTTTCCAGGAACTGGGCTCTGCCCCGCGCTTTCTCCTAGGTGCCACTGAGCAGCTGCTGCCCAGCCCTGGGAGGAGCTCTAGTCCTGTTTCCAGCCTGCAGAGGCAGGATCCTGCTCCCCGTTGCTCCCCGGCTTCTGCTTCCCTATTGGAAAACGCGTTCAGGGGAGCCAGGCAGAAGCCGCCTTTCACTTAGAGTTCTTCTGAGTCTGAGTCCTTGGGGGCGGAGGAAGCGGGAATTCCTACTTTCGCCATAAATTGTATGCAAATGGGCTCTTTCCCTGGCCCTGCGCCCGGAGGGAGTGCGCCTTTCGTGAGCTAACCCTGTTCCGCTGGGAGGGCTGTTCCTTTAACTCACCAACTGAAAAAGTGGGAAAGGATGTCTGGAGGCGAGGCGTCCCGTTACAGGGGAAGGAGCTCTCTATATAAGCCAGCCATAGCTGGCTGCTCCGGCCACAGCCTGCCTACTGTCACACGCCTCTGGAGCGCAGACACACGCCCGCGCCTCTGGTCTGCACAAAGAGAGCGCGGCTGGGAGGACGACGCTGGGGACCCACTGCGCACGTGGGAACGCGCTGCAGCTCACCACCCGGTACTTCGCTCATGAAGCCGGTGTGCGCCCGGACCTAGATCTTTCCCACCTACCGGGGACAGGTAAGTCCATTTCGTCTATCGCCAGGATCATAATGATTATGCGTATCCCTGGTACCAAACTGGGTCATGGCTTTCTCATTCCAAAACTTTGGCTTTATTTTTATCGCCTGCAAAAGAAGGTGTGTTTGTTGATTACGACCCTGTGCACCTTGAGTGCTCGCTGAGCACTCTCTCCTCGCTGCCTATTGTTGGGGCGGTTCTTCAAATAGACACAAGCAGAGGAACTTTCTGTAAAGTTTTTGTCTCTACCTGTTCTTAGAGGAAAAGAATTTCCTACCTCCTGCCTGGCTGACTCACCTGTGGATATTTTTCTCCCTTCAAGGGCCAAGAAGGTAGAATGTGAAAATGGAGTTTGCTGGCTTGCAGAGGGATTAGGGGAAACCCAGCAAGGGATTGTATGGAGAGCAACTTTTACATATAAACAGCTCATAAAGTTTACAGAGTTTTGTCCGATCTCATTATTTGACCTTCACACTATCCACTCTGTGGGAAGAGATGTAGTTAGGGGATGGGTGGATCCTAGGGCCGGAGGAGTAACCGAAGCTGTATGATGACAGTAGGAGGCACTCCCTTTGGGACTTCGGGGCAAAGGAATCTTCCCCTGGATACTTCCTGATTCCCTGATCCTCAAGTGGGACCCACACATGTGTGGGATGCTCAGGTCCACCTCTGCCTCTCTAGAGTCACCTTTCCAGCAACTCTCTCTGGAATCACCTCTTTCTGCTCAGACTCCAAGGGACAACTTCCCCCATTTACAGAAACCCGTGTCCCCTGATAGATTTTGGAAGGAACATGGGGTTCCTCTGAGCCATCAAGGTGTTAGAGAGTTAAGAGCTCAGGTTTCCGACATTGGTGTCCCCACCTCCCCACCATCACACATACATCTGCAAAAATGTCAAACCTCTTTGGTCCTCCATTTCCATTTAAATGAGGACAGTAACTTCCATTGTTGTCAAGAGGATAAAAATGAGGTTTGAGGAGATTGGCAGCAAGTATTAAATTATTAGAAGTTTGGCTGATCATTGGCCTTGCCAATAACTGCCCTCACAATGGAAGTTCCAAGGGACACTTTGTCAACCTTGGATTGTTTCGTGTGCACTCCTTAGCATCTCCCCCGAGTCCCTACCTCTGTGTTTCACCCCCTGTGAGCGTGCTATACCAGGCTGGCAGGTCAGAGGCTTGGCCACACTTTGGAAGCAGGGGGCTGTGCTGGCACAGGTTGAGCAAAAAGGTAGCAGCCCAGAGTTGGATGTTTCAGTTCCAGAGATTTTGACGTTAGGCATTTGAGGATTCTAAAGCTGCTGGCTATAAAGTACGCTGCTGCTGAGGGTTCTTCGGAAATGCTTTTCATCTGGAGGGAGAGTGGGACAGGGAGCCCGCTTGAGGTATGAATGCCTCTTTTTCATGTTTCTGTGGAACTTTCTTCCCGTTTTTATAGAGCTTTTCCATATGTGTTTTAGAAATGAAAACCGCTGCCCACCACAGCCAGTTTCCCGCCTCGTCCTGAGATAGGACAAGCCCAGTTCTGGGCTGGGGAAAGGTTGGTTCAGTCCTGAATAAACCATTGGAAGGCTTGTTGGCATCGCGCACGTGTGTGTATGTGTCCCCTGAACGTTGCAAGTTAATCTGTCTTGGCACCAGGCATTCCAGGAAAGTGAGTGCCTTAGGGTGCGCACTAAGAATATTATTTTATTTGTTCAATTGGTGTACACTGAAGAGAGATGGATAGGACTGTTGCCATGATCTGTAACTTTTTCTCTGAGATTTCTTTTAAGAACCTAGGTTTCTTATCTCATGCCTTAATAGCCTCCCCCTCGAGAGGTCATTAATCTTTGTTGGTATGTCATTCTCATAAAGAAGGTGCCAATCTACATCTCATAGAGCTCTGGTGACAGTCAACCAGGCTAGTATGTGGCAAACTCTTAGCTCAATACCTGGCACACAGTAGCGGTTTAATAAATAAAGTCTTATCTAAGTTTTTCAGAAAATTAATTTATGGGACTTGTTCAAGATTAATGTTCTGAAGTAATGATATTTGAATTTATTTTTAGCAATGAAAATAGTCCTTGAATGAATGTGGGGCAAAACCCCAGTATTTGACAGGCAAACGGAAGGCTAATTTGATTGAAATTGGATTACGATGTTTAGACCTGATCTTGGGCCAAAGAACACTTCAGTCTGGGAGGTTTCTGCTGAATTCTGACCACAAGAAAGTGGTCACAAGCCCTGCACCCAAGAAAGGATGTGCATTCAGAGTGCAAAAGGAATGTGCCCTTGAGTAGTCTGTAACAGGAAAAAGAGCAATTTCCCAGATAGGAGAGTAGACAGAAACACGAGGTGGGGGAAGGGTTAAAGAGTTTTTAAAGGCTGACTATTCAATTAAATTTAAAGAGAGCTGGAGCCGTCGTGCACAGTGAGCCCGCTCTGAGCGTACAAGCCCTCTGTGAATATCATCTCCCTGAACACCGACAGCATATTTCTGAGGCATGGTCTCTAGCCGTGGGGGGGAAAAGGAGAGCTTGGAGAACACAGGGATTGGGTGACTTTTCCAGGGTCTTAGTGACCAGAGTGATGAGACAGGGTTTCAGACCCGGGTCTCCAGATTTACTCAACCCAAGGCATTCTGCCCTTTGCTTCTAAATGTTTCTCACAGGGCCTTCAAGAGGAAAGCACTTCCTTTCTGAGTAAATATGCCCCTCAAGGCAGGCTGTGGCCACCCATAAATACAGCAGTAGCCTGATCGCATAACCAGAGTGGAATTTGGAAAGGGAATTCAAGCTGACAGAATGGGAAACCGATCTCCCCTAATCCTACCCTTTCTAATGCTGAGAATGAACTTAGAACCCCTCTCTGTTCCTCTTCCTGGGTCCATGTTTTCTTATTAAAAATAAAATACCCAGTTGGCATGAAGCAGCAGCCCTTCACACAAAAGCCATCTCAATTTGAAAAGTAGAAAGGAGTTTGGAAATACTTTGCTGGCTGTACACATACAGTCCCTTTGTGGTGATGAAGCACAGACTCACAGCGAGGGATGACAATGTGTCACACACGTGACAGAGGTTTTGCCTGTGATGGCTCATCTAATTCTCACTATGAAGTACTAGCTCATCTCATGGATAGGGAAGTCAAGGCTCAAGGAAGCTTAGCAGTGCAGCTGAGTCAAAGTGAGAAGCAGACTTGGCTTTGAACCCAAGCTTTCTCACTAAACCCTACTGCTTTCTGCTTTGCCGCCAGACCTGCTGAAGTCAGGCTGGGCTGAGTAAGCACAAAACATTAAACGATGTCCTTCAGTGAATGAACAAAATGGTGCAGAATCCCCCCACTGGCACTGGTGTCCACTGATTTCGTAGAACAGCTGCGCACAGATCATTTTTCATGGTGCTCACAAAAGGTCAACTCATGGTAGTTCAATTCTGCCTGGAAACATAAGAGTTCAAATTTCATCCCCGGGAGAGAAAAGAGTGAAGCTAGAGATAGCAGGCCAGTCATTCTCACTGATATTCATCCCAGAAAAGTGGGCACTTGATTGACTTTTTTCTTTTTCTTTATTCCTGTGCTGGTGGAACCTCTCATTGGAGAGTCAGAACTGTACCTGCACTTTCTGAGATCCAGTAGAATTGAATACCTGGTTTTAAAAGAATTGACAGGGAGAGGAAAGGAAATTTGTTTGCCCAATCTCAGAGAAGTGAATCTCAAGACAATCTGGAAATAATATCAGGCTCCAAGCCACAAACGCAGCCAAAGCCTTGGAGAGGAGAACTATGATTCCGACTCCTCTCATTCTAACATTGCTGAGAATCCCCGGGAATCTAATCCTGGATCAGTCTGAACACGTTCAACATGTCGGGGATATTAGACAAAGGTTCCCTTGCGAGGAGGAGAACACCCACAAACTGTGATAAGGTAATCCTCTGGCAAACTCCACGTGATAATTTGACTTGACTCAAAAGACATCGGTGGCCTCCCTGACCATAAAGACCTGGACATGTGACTTCTTTGCACAGAAGAAAAATTCCATACTTCTATCTGAATCTAACTGTGGTTGTGACCAGACATTTTTTTTCAGTTATGATCTGAAGCCTTGAAATTCTATGTCTTCCTCTTCAACAACTTAGATTGTGTCCTATCCTATCATTGCTCTTTTGACCCGCCGTCATAGAATAAAAGCAAAATGTCATATTGAAAATAGATTATGAATGGAAAAAATCTCTTCCATGTGTATTTTTGGTCTATTCATGAGTGGAAATTTTGGGAATTATTTCATGTCTCGGTTTTTGAAATTTCCTGAGGTTCACAGGTCCTTAATTACATAGCCATTGTAACTCATAACTCCAATAGCTTTAGTTGGTCCTCTAATCCTCCTCACACACGCTATGCCAAGAGCCAGAGATGTTTCCTAAGCTCCAATAGCAGCCAGCCTTGTTTCCTAATTGAGGTGAAGAGGCTTCTGCTAACTTCTATGCAAATGTGTCCGAAATTCTCTGCTGGGAGGTGCCAGGGGATAATCCTGAAGAATAAAATTTACTGGTTACTCCACAGGTACCCTATAATTTAATCATCAACTATTGTTTCCAGAAACACTGTCACCTCTCTACTCAAATATAAAGAACCCTGTGCTTCCAAACAAAATTTTTAAAAATGGAAATTGAGCCAGAGATAATAGCTCAGTGCAAAGGCCTTAAGCTTCACCCCCAGCACCTCCCTGTCACAATAAATAAATAAATAAATAAATAAATAAATAAATAAATAAAACCACAGGGCCCAGACACCATTGAGACAAGTGATTTGTAGAGCCAAAGTTCAAGCCAAATTTCAAGTCCCCCAAGAAAGTGGTAACAGCCATAAGGTCAGAAGTCACATTGAGAACCGTATTCTAGTCATCATGTCTCTTGAAGTTTGTTCTTTCCGAATTCTGGCCACTTGCTGGCCAGTCTCAAGGCTTCAGAACTGACTATGGGTAAAACTCCTTGCTGTCTTCAAGGAAACGGAACGGTAACAACTCCGCTTTTCTTCTGAAAGTACTTTCTTGGCCACTCTGGTTAGTGTGCTGTATGGTCTATGCAGCATGATCTCATGTAAGAAATGTTTTCAACGAACTGGGATACTAATGAGTTGATCAATGTGTAAAATCACTTCTCTTTGGGCCACACTGAGATGTTTTGAGCAAGTGTATCTTATTTTACAGATAAAGAAACTGAGACCTAAGAAGATGGTCATTCAAACAAGAATAGAAAGGAGTGGCGCTGGATTCCTCCCAGGCCTGTCACTCAGAACTGTTCTTCTCTCACAGTGACACGTGGATATTAAGAATCATTCCCATTTTTCAGATAGGAAAAAAAGGCTAAAGACAACAGGGTACTTACTAAAGGAATATTTACATTTTAGAGGCATATTTAAGCAGAGAGGTGATGTTTAAATACATGAATGAATTCCCAATGGTGGACATTATTCAGACAGGATGATTTGAAGGAGTAGAAGAGCTCAAATTTCATCACCCACCAAGTGTATAAATAAAGAGGCAAACACATTTCTGGTTATTTTAAAAAGACCAAGAGGGCTGGAGGAGTGGCTCAGCAGTTAAAGTGCTTGCCTAGCAAGCACTAAGTTCAATTGCCCAGCACCATCAAAGCCGGGTGTGGTGGTACATATCTATAATTCCAGCCTTCAGAAGGGAAGAGGATTGCTGTTAGTTCAAGGCCAGCCTGGGCTTCATAGTGAGTTCAGGACCAGCCAGGACTACAGAGAGAGACCTTGACTCAAAAAGAGAGGGGGAGAGAGAGAGAGAGAGAGAGAGAGAGAGAGAGAGAGAGAGAGAATATTGAATAAAAATGATTGACTATTTTTGTTTTAAAAAAACTCTGAGCTATTATATGCAGCACAAGGAAATCACGGCCAATAGCAGTGTGCTGGGGAGCTCTGAAAGGGCATGCACTGCAATATGACTGCAGGTGACCTCGTCTGCAGAAGTCAGACACTGTCCAGAAGGCCACTGGACCCTTGCCATCCACAGACTCTTGAAAACACTGTGTCCAGCGGTCACCAAGATGTGGAATAATAATAAATTTTAAAAGAGTAATTCAGAAAATGAAGGCACAACTTTTCACCTATGGAAGAGAAAGTGTGTTGGAGGCAAATTCCTAAGGAATGTTGATGTAATAGAGAGAATCCATCTGTAGGCTAGTTCCCCAAGTCAAAAATCCAGGCCCAGCATGGGGCACATGCACCACTAACACAGGCCCCAGAGAAAAGGCCAATTCTCTGACGTGCTCAGATTGCAGAGACACATATAGAAGTAGCATGATGCCAAGATGCCAAGAACAGTGGGGTTGGGGGCGGGGGCGTGGCACCTCTCTAGAACTTAAAGAATATTGAAACTAAAAGAAGCTCATGGACAGCTTCCATTGACCAGATTGAAAAAAGTCTCCAGAGGTGTTTGGGGTGGGGATTTGCCATGAAGAGAGATAGAAAGATGAATCAGGGGGCTCCAGTCAACCCTATTTTAACTAAAATTTCTCTATTTTTATCTGTTTTATACATGGTGCTTCCTTGTGAGATTTTATTTGGTGAAGATATTCTGTGGCAAAAAAAAAATGTTTTTTGACAAATTGCTAGCCTAGTTTAACATGTCTCACTTTAAAAATGTTGAAACTGAGACACACAGAAGGGAAAGATCTTCCTAAGATCTCATGCCAGTTGGCAGCAGAGTAGGGGTGGAATCCCAGGTCTTCAGACTCTTGCTCTTGGAAGCCAAGGACAAAATAAAATGCTGCAGAAGGAAAAGAAAAATGAATCGTCTTATTCTCTAAAGAGCTGTAGCTCACTCAAACTAAGCCAAGAATAACCAATAACTCTGTGTTTCGGCTATTATTACTGCGCAACAAATTAACGCAAACCTTAGAGCTTCAAACAACACATTTGTTATCTCATTTTGCATAATCCAACTAGATCTTCTGTCTTTTGTTACTATCACAGTGCTGGCCAGGGTGAAGTTTTCATCTGAAGTCTCGAGTGGGGACTTATCAGCTTTGGGTTTCACGTCCATGGTTATTGGTCCAGCTCATTTCCTTACTGGTAGTTGATTTGAGGCCACCTTTTCTTTCTTGTCTCATTGGCCAACAAGAAAGAAAGACAGTCTGTAAGCAAGAAAGGCATCACAGTGCTTTGTAATCTAATTATGGAGAGAACGTTCAATAAGCTTAGTCCATTGTTGTTGGCTAAAAGCAAGTCATTAGGCCATACTACGCTTGAGAGGAGATCATTATACAATCATGGGACTGTCAGGAAGCTAGATCTTTAGGGACTATCCTTGAATCTGTTTGCTATAGTCTCCAACGCTCCAATGTTACTGTTGTTGTGACAACCTGTTGTCAATGACAAGTTCACTCAGCCAATCTGTACTACTATTGACAGACAATCGGTAATCACGTCAGCCACCAAACCAGACTGTGTCTCATGGAAATGCCCTACTTACTTATAAAGCAGAGTTAGGTGTTGCATTAAATATCATGTTTCATTGGGTAGCCTTAATTTCTTCTGAAGATCACCCCAGGGCAGAGTCTTCCAAGGCAATGACTGAATATTTTTCAGTTAATGGCAAGATATTCAAGGTGACCAAAATGACAACACATTTGTTGTTCTTTTTCCTTTTATTTCTCCTAGAAGCTTTAATGAAAACCAAAATGCAGGATTAATTCACTTCTCTTTACTTTCTTGACAAGCACATCAGTTTACCTCTGACCACCTCCTCCCTCATCACCCCCTATGTCCAACCCATGACATCTTACAAGTAGGCTATTTCAAGAGCTTCTTCCTCAGATCTTGTCTTAGTTACTTCTTCATTTCTGTGACTCAATATCCGACACCCACAAACTCAGGAAAGGAAAGGTTTATTTTAGCTCACAGTCTCAGAGGTCACAGTCCATTCAAGGGTGGCCGGCAACAATCGAAGTACATGGCAGAGAGAGAGGTGGAGGCAGCTTCCCCAACAAACAGGAAGACAAGCTGAGGCTAGTTGAGACTAGTCCCCGTCCTCCAGGAAGGCAAGTGCAGCTTATGTATCCTTTCAGGTCTCCGCCCAGTAACCAGTCCCTCCTGCATCCAGGTGTGGCCACTATACACCATTAATCCTAACTTAACTGTATTCCACCCGTCCTGACCAGACCCCAATCCACCAACATCACATGGTTCCATTAAAATACATGAGACTTTTGGGGGACACTCCAGATCCTAACCACAACAGATCTCCACCACACGAAACTTTCCCTTCAGAATGTCTCTCAACTCTGGATAATGCAAGTCAATGTTCCTAAGCCTAATCTTTTCCAAATGATTCTCTTTTTCCCATGGGGCATGGAGTGAGGGGGGATTAGATTGCCAGACTGGTACTCAAAGCTTCCTACAATCTGGTCTCCGGAGAGGTAAACCCTGTATTTCAGTTGTAATCATGCTTTCTGTAGTATTTTAGGCCCTTTATGTCATTGGAAATGCCATTTCTTCTTCCTTTTCCAATATTTTCACCATCATCATTTCATTAGTATAGATACGTGATACACAATGGTTACATTGAGCTTAAGAATTTTGTGCACATACATATATGTCAACTTTACAATTCTTCCCCTCCCCCATTTGGTCCTCCCTCTCCTTCCTTCCTCCTGAATCCCAATATCTCACTCATTTGATTCTATTACCTACATATGTTCAGGACTTTTCATATTATAGAAACCATGCAATATTTAAACTTCTAAACCTGACTCACTTCACAAAGCATGAAGGTCTAAGTTGTGTCTATTTGTCTACAAAGGACTAACATTTGTCTGTCTTTATGGAAGAGTAATTTTCCATTGTGTATGTATATCACATTTTTGTATCCATTGGTTTGTTGATGAATATTTTGGCATCTTCCACGAGTTGACTATTGTTGGTTGTGCTGCTATAAACATGGCTGCACATGTGTCTCTGTTCTATGTTGCTTTTAGCTCTTTTGGAGAGATACTCAGAAGAGTTATCACTGGATCAAATGAAATATTTATTTTCAGCTTTCTGAGAAATCTCCATACTGCTTCCCATAGCAGTGGTTCCAGTTTACAGTCCCAAGAGCAATGAAAAAGGGTTCCTCTTCCCCATAACCTCACCAACATCTATTGCTGTTCAAGTTCTTGGTATATACCATTTTCAGTGGGGTAAGATGATATCTTAGTGATGTTTTGATTTGCATTTCTCTAATGGCTAAAGGTGCTGAACATTTTTTCATGTATTCATTGGGCATTTATGTTTCTTCATTTGAGAACTATCTACATTTTTTACTGACTCATTCTCCCTCCAAGATTTAGCTCAGGTATCACCTCCCTTGGGTTCATTAGATGCCCTATCTTGTACACAGATGTCACTTATGTTTTTAACTTCTTATTCCCTTTATCATCCTGGGATTGCCTGCCACTTAATGGTCTTCCCCAACCTCATCACTGTATGGTTCTTAAAAGGAAAACTGTATGTGGTTTGTCTAAAACTGAGCAAGACTGAAATAAAACTAGTCACCAGCAAGTGACAAGAATCTTTATTATATCCCTGCCTGGGTCGTCTCCTTTCTCATTATTACTTGTTCTGAAATCCCAGAGGTTGAAAGTGTTTTCATTCCTTACTCCCTGAGCTTCTAACTGTGCACAGTGATGGTATGACATGCAACAGAAGAAAATCAAACCAGCCGTGGGGCAGGAAACTGTCTCAGGACACAGACTTCAAGGAATGTCCTTGTGGCCCACAGGATAAAAGCATGCATTGCCTAGAACTTGGAAAGACCAGTACCAAGGACAGAGGTGGCCAGTCTGGGAATTTGAGGCTGAATCACTTGAGATGGCTGAAAAATCTGAGGTTAAAGCAAAGATCAATCAAAAACTAACGGGAGGAATGAAAGGGCCCAAGAAAGGCATGGGACATATTGCTCTCTGTCTTAAGACATGGAAAAATTCACAGCCCAGGGTGGGGATGTGAATGATGGTTCAGAGAGTGGCTTTGGCACCAGAAAGTTCTGGGTTCAAAAGATATTTGCTTGTTAAGAAATGTTGGCCAAATTAGACAACTTTCTTAAACTTCATTTGCCTCATTCATATCTGAATTTCACAGAAATGATTAAAACAATCTACAGCTAGCACATTGTTTAGCGCAAAAACTGACAGCCAATGTAGATACTTCAAGACCATCATTGTTACCTGTCATGGAGATGGTTCTTGGGCATGAGACCTCAGTAGGGCAGCTTATGAAGAAGCTTTCTCATGAGAGGCATCTGGAAGAATGGCCTATGGACCAATGAGCTCAGGAAACACTTGACACTATTCTATCCTTGGAAACTCGCAGTTTTTATAGCCATTCAATAAAGAGTTCCAACAACTAGTGATATAATAGAGAACAGGATAGCCAAACTCTTTGTGTTAATAGGGTTTACATTATGGTGAGCATGCCAGTCTGTATCAGCTGTTATATCAAAGTGCCCTAAACTGAGTGGCTTATAGACAACAGAAATCCATTATTTCTCACAGTTCTAGCGGCTGTGCAGTTAAAAATAAAGGGCCAGATAATTTGAGGTCTAGGGAGAGCTTCCTTCCTGGTTTATAGACCGTCTAGTTTTTTGTCTCGTGGCAGAAAAAAAATAAGAGAAATCTCTGGGGCTTCTTTTAATAAGGGCCCTAACCCCATGGGCTTCATGACCCAATTACTTCCCAGAGCCCTGAGCAACTAATATTACAAAAATGGTAGTTAAGTTTCAACAAATGAATTTTTAGGGTTCATAACCACTCTGATCATAGCATAGGGTGCAGTGAGGAGAGACAGACAGAGAAAATAGCAAAATAAACTTGTAGTACAATTTCAATGGTGATATTTTCTAAGAAGGAATATAAGAAAAAATACAATAGACAAAGACAGATATTGATAGAGTTCTTGTGGACACGGTGGACTTGGAGGTGTGTTTGGAGCAAGCATCTTTATGAAAGTGGAGAATGAACTCTGCCTGTAAAAGTAGTAATTAGGAGTTTGGATTTTATTCTGTGCATGATTAGAAACCAAAGGAATGTTTGGAGCAGTAGAGTGCACAATCTGAGCAATCCTGTACCAATTCATCTGTTCAACTGCAGTGACCCCAGTACTCCCAAACTCATTTGACTACAGATATCCTACCCTAGAAGACATGTCCCTAAAATCATTTTGGAAAATAGTCCAAGGAAACTCTGCACTGTGGTACCGGGATTCATAGATTTTAAAGAGACTGTACATTTACTTTCAATCTTTAAAAATCTATAAGAAAAAGTCATATGAACCACTTGGGCCAAAACAGGCATGCCCAGGGCAGGAAAATAGAGATCTAGAAGCAGAGACATGTAGAGTGTCATGCTAATTAGCAACTCCTCTTGGCTAAGATAATCAGCGATCCTGGCCAGACCTCAGTAGACGCTGGAACCTTTTCTAGGCCAGAGGAAAATTTCCAACTTCTACTCGGAAGCTAATAAACATTTGCAAACAATATAGGTTGGCTTAGGTGTTCTCCAGAAAGGAAGTGTATAAAACTCAGCCAAAAGCAGGTAGAAAAGTAGAGGTCAAATATTTTAGTGCTTACATGTGAACAGCCAGCAGTGTTTTGAAAGGAGGGTCTAGGGAAAAGAAGGTCAGAAGATCCTCTAGGACTCTGATGTCTCTCTTTATTGGGCAATGCAAATTTCAAGTGTTTACCTTACCTAAAATAAAGCAAGCTGTTTAAGGAGTCAGCCTGGTGTAGCTCAGTGTTGTCAAAAGTGCGCGATTGAGAGCCACAGATCAGAATTCAAAGCTGGTTTTGCTTGTGAGTCAGTGGCTGATCATTCCTGAGTCTCAGTTTCATTTCCAAATTGACTTAGTCTTGCCTTTTTCACAGGTTGTCATGACAAATGATAACATGCCTAAAAATCACTTAACCTAAGGTTTGGCACCAGCAGACATAAAACAGGCACGCAGTAATATGTTAGTTTCTTTTCTGTCCAGTTCAATCAATATTTGGTTTTTACTGATAGTTGTTATTTATTCAGTAACTACCATATTCCAACAAGGACCAGCAAACCGTGAGATTGTATAAATAAGGTTTTATTTTCTTTTAAAAAAAAACACAGCCGTCTTCCTCCTTTGCATATCACCTACAGCTACTTTCTCTACATTACTGAAGCTGAGTAATTAGAACAGAGATACTTGAACTGCAGAGCTTAACATATTTACTATCTAATCACTTAAGACAATGTTGCTGCCACAATAATTTCCAGTCACCTAGTGAGACACATAGTATTAAATACTCAGACATAAAAATGCAGAAATAATAATTCATTCAATAACTCCACTCTCCTCCCAAAAATAGTGTCAAACCTTGTACCTGAAGGAAATTTAGAAGAATCGTAAAAGAATTACTCATGTGTGTGACTTATGCTGCATTTGCCATGTCTTTTTCTGATTTTTATCTCTTTGGCTAACCTGCTTGATCTTTCAGTCACATGCTACATGAAACGATCTTATCTAGAAAGAACTTTCCCTCTTTTTCTTACTAATTTGTTTCTTTGTTTATATAAACCCATGCCTTTGGGAAATTGAAAGGTGTAATTTTCAGAAACTTTCTGAAATATTCTCATGCTTTGAGTGATTTCTTGGAAGCTGAGTTTTTTTGGTTTGGGGGTGGTGGGGGTAGTAGTACATAGTGTGAGGCCCAATTTTCCAGAAATGATAGATTTTTAAGCCCCTCTGTCTACTCCTTCTCGCTTTGTCTTTCTCTCACTAACTCTCCAGAATAGACTGAAATAAAGCAGACTGCTCCCTGAGGACTTAACAATTTGCACAGGACACAGATAGTTCTCTACGCTTGGCTTTATGCCAAGCTCATAACTATAAATGAATCATCATGTCCACCCAAATTCCCCAACTCCACCTTCCCACACGGCCCCTTTCAGGAATCCAGCAACTGAATTGAAAGTAATGATGGTGGTTCTCCCTTCTGAAATTCACTTTATAAGCATCCTTTAAACCAAATGCGTGTCTTGCTTCAAAAGACAATTTAGTGTAGCAAAAACTCTGAGCTCTTAGTTTTGATGCAAATGATTAGCGACTGAACGATTCATTTCACATTCTCAAGCCTGTAGTCTTGTACCAGAAAGATAAGAACAATACCCCTTGATGCTTAAGATTGACCTAACAGTTAACTGGCTCCTATAAACCACTAGGCATGGATAAAAATTATCAACTTATTTGCCTAGTTCTTGGTTTAAATTGCTTGAGACCATCTTTGCTGGAACTTCACATATTATCACAGACAGGTAGCTCATCATCCCCATGTCACAGATGACAAAATCAAATAAGAAAGGGCCTGGCATCTGTGGTATCCCAGTCCTCCCCCCATGGCCTTCAAACTTAATCTTGGGACCTACTTCAAACACAAACTAACAAAGGAAGTTTGGGAAACACTCTATAAACTGTCTGTTTCTTGGAGATTTCCACGAACACAAACACATCAAATACCCTGGAAAATCCTGAAGGAAAGAAAGCTGTGTAATTTGACCAGCTTAAAAAAACATTCTGTTTAAAAATAGCATGTCCCAAACATGTTTAATTAGGAAATCTCCCCCCAACACACATTAATACCTCTCAATATGTTGTAAATTACACTTTTAAAAAATGCCACTTCAAGTTGCACCATTAAATTAAGCCCAAGCCAAGGGTTAAATAATTCTCTATTTTTTTAATCCCCAGTGCCATTTCTCCTGCCTTGTCTGCAAATCATAAAGATTTTTCCATTGCCAGAAGTTGTTCAGGAGCCCAAATGCTGGATCCTTTTGAAGTTAGTCCTTTGAACTTAGTCACGCAACCCACCCTTTGACATCATTAAAGTACTGCAGTAAAGATGGTGCTGAAGAATCGGGTCTTTGACCGGTGAGTCAGGCCCCCCGAAGTGCATCCCTGCTCCCTTTTCTAGCTGTGTGACCTAGAGTCCTGTCAGCCTCAGTTTTCTCACCTGTAAGCTGGTGTTGTGGGGAGAAGCCAATGAGATGATCTACGTAAGACACATGAAACACAGATGGAATCCTTCAGTCAATATTAGTTACTACTGAAGCATTTAAATTGTCCTGTTGATATTTTGAGAAAAGAAAGCTAGATCCCCAAATATGATTGCCTTGCATAAGATGACAGAAATTAATCAAGGGGGCAGGCAGCCTTTGTTTTCTCTGTGTAGCCAGGTTCTTGCTAACAGTCTTAGAAACCTGTTTTCACATCAGAAGTCATCTTCTATCGGGAGTGTATCAAACTTTGTTGAATTTGATTCCTACAGGCTTTTGTAATTGTCAGCGATTCCATCTGGCTCTCTCTGATGCAGACCTCAGTCAAGCACAATTCCGTGCATTAGACAATCAGCACACTGGGTCAGAAATTTCTAAATCTTCCTGACCCTGCCATGCCAAATATTTGGCTCACGTATGCCCACTCCCCAGGCCTTTGTTGCGTTGTGTCTGTAACCTGTCCTTTCTAGATAAATCTCTTTAATTTCTTAACCTTGGTGCAGTCCTTGAAAAATCATTGCCAAGACTTCTGAAAGAGCCCACTCGATTCCTTAAAATTCTAAATAAAGGTTGGACAAAATAGAAAAGACTATTGTTTCATGGGGAAATAATTCAGATCTATTTTTGAAACAATTTTCCAGAATTTTATAGGCATCTATATGGTTGCCACTTGGTCAGACCCACTTTTTATTTTCTTTTCTGTCTAGGCAAGAAATAAAAGAGTGAAAGCAAGTGCTCTACAAGTTCATTTCAAAAATTAAAACCAGACCACACCAGGGCAGTTTGAGGTCTGAATGTATCAATGGATCTAGTCATATTTCATCTGAGCCTTCCTTAGGTATCCCAAACCGCAAATATGAATCTCATTATTGCGTCTAGATGGAAATATTTTATGGATTAAGATTTGTGGATTTAACTCGGTTGGTAATGAAAACCCTGTTCAAGACTTGGGAGCAAAGGAGGGGGGCCAACAAAATACCAACAATTCTTGAGCCAAACAACTGCACAGAGAATTACTCAGGATTTGGGAAGGTTTGTACATAATATTGGCTATTTGGCTTGGCTCGAAAGTGAAGTCCAAAATTGTTGACAGAAATATTGCCAAATTAGTAATAAACTATGGGACTCTGTGACAAAAGAGACCCTAGAATTGGCATCACACAGAGTTGGAGAAACTGGGACCTGAAGAGTGAATATCATGTTCCTGTGGTCACACGAATAGTTGACAGAAGCAGAATCCATAATTCCTCTTCTAGCTCTTCAATATGTTGTTCTTTCTATGATGGAGTCCCACGGGTACCCCAAATTTCCTGAAATTCAAATAATAAAAGGGCACAATGCAAAAAGAGGGAGAACGATAGTAATTTAAATGTAATAAACAGCAAATACTGAAATAAAGATGGAAGGGTCACTGATTAAGCCCAGTGTTTCCTCTCACCAAAATCAGTTTCCTAGTGGTGTGTTACAGGGCTGCCAGTGAAATTCACTCAGATCATACAGAAAGCCTGTCTCCAAGCAGACAGCACTGGGCTGTCGTGATCCTTAAGTCAGTATTGACCAGAATCCCAATGGCATGAGAGATGTCCGCCTTGGTGTATTTGCACTTAGTGTAGAGTCTAGCACATAGTAGGTTCTCAGTGAACACTTGAATGCATAACTATGAGCTAATCACAGAGTGGAGGCTGTGATGCAAACATTGATGTATCTGGTCTTAGAGGGGATCACAAAATTGGCATTATTTACCAAGAAAAGTTCAATTCAGTTATCAGTTCTACAAATATGGGAATCTGCTCTGCAGAAGTTCAAGCAAGAAATATATTCACCTTTCTCATCATATTCAACAAGAATACCCTGGGCCTCACTGTGTTCAAGATACAGTGTTTGAAGTAGATAGACGTGAAGCTCTTGCATGTAGCCCCTGCCTTCATGGAAAACGCTCAACAGCCAATCTTTCTGTACTCGGGCCAAGCTTATGCAAGGTAACTCTAGTAAACCTAATACAATATCAGGCAGAATTAGCTAATTTCCAAAGTAAGATTATCAACATTCCTAAGAAGGTATATAATAATAAATGTAGCAAAGTTACACAAAATCTTTTAAAACTAATTTGCAATGAAAGTAATATCAGGCAATTCAAAAGAAGGAAAGATCAATTTTGGCTGAAGTTGTCAAAGGAATGGATTTTTTTGTTTGTTTCACCTACAAGGAAAAAGAGGTTTTCCTAATCAGAGATAGTGAGAGGCTTGCTAGAGGTCTTTGCGGCACGTGGAATCCTTTCCCAAGGGTAACTGAAAAATAGCAGCATCTCAAAGTCGTCTTCATCTTCACAGCAGCCACAGACCATCTGGTCCCCTCATACTCAACTTCCGGGGGGCTGGCAGTATTCTCAAGCCAACTTGGGCTTTAGGAGTTGTGCAGACAGAGCATGGGTCTAACCTTGAACCACAACTCCTTTTATTCACCCTCCAGCACCAAAGCCACGTAAGGTGGTTTCCAGGGCTCTGCCTTTGAACTCGAGTGGATTTGGATTCAAATCCCCACTCTAAAACTAAAAACACCTGAAATTTTCACAAACACTTCATAATTTTGCACCTCAGTTTCTTTATTTGCAAGCAGAGGATAAAGACTCTACCTCATTTAATTTTGTGAAAATTTAAAATTGGAGATATGAAATGCTCGCATAGTCTCTAAAACATTTACCAAATGAAAATTAGTGATATTTTACTACATTGATTATCATGGTTAGCATATCAATCTCTTCCTGATCTTCTAAGGCCCTGGATTCAATTCTCACTACTAAAAAATAAGATTAAATGTAAACTTTTCATAGATGGTTTTATCTTCTTCTAGCTTTTACCTTCTTCCAGGTTCAACAGGTTATAAGTGATTCTTTGATTTATCTGCATACCATAATCAAAGCTCAGGAACATATACCATCCGTCTCACAGCTACCTTGCGTGTTTGTGTGTGTGTGTCCTAAGAACACCTAAAATCTGTCTTAGCAAACATGAAATCTATAATACAACATTATTAACTATAGTGACCATGATGTTTATGAGTTCTTTTTGAAGACCCTCCAGTAATCTGGGGGAAGAGATAAACCTCAATCAAGTTTCTCAGCCAGGAGGCTTTTCTACCAACCTTCTTGGGATATTTTGGCTCAGCTATTCTCTCAGTTAAGGCCCACTATGATAAATAAGTTTTGTTCTTTAGATGTCGCAGCCTGGAATGGTATATTCAGAGTAAGTCTGAACTGGTGCTCCTAGGGGCCACGTCATTGTTCTAGTGATGTACACAGAATGACATTGGTGGGTGCCTTCGATTTGGCACCCCTAACTCAGTGATCTTCCACGGTCGATTCTAAGCCTTGTTCAAATGTGATTTTGATACTATCATCTGATTTCTGTCTGTGTATGGAAAGCGCTGAGAAACTTGGCCAAATGTTTCCCGTTAGAAGCACAGTCTTAAAAAAAAAAAAAAAAAGAAAGAAGGAAAAAGAAAAAAAAAAGAAAAAAAACAACCAAACCACAGGCAGTCTGCTCTGGAGAAAACCCTGACTCAGCGGCCTGGATGGCCAGTCGCAGCACTGCCTCTCAGAAGCCTTGGCCCGGGTACTGACCTCCCAGAAAAGGGCCCCACCCAAGCTCATTCACTTCCTTGCTGTGCTACTGAAACTGACTAGATAGGCTAAACAGCAAACCAAGGCTGGAACCATGGCCTCTTCAGTCTCCTAAGAATTTCAGAGCATCCCTGATACTTGACAAGCTGAAACACTCAAAATCTTACTTTTCCATGGACAAAATAACAGAAGTAGTAGATCTCACTGAGAAAAAAATGATAATAAAGTAGGATTTGATAAGAGAGAGGTCCCCAACATTCTTTTATGAATCTTTCACCCATCAGAGAGTAGTATCCTGATGGCAACCTTCTTCAAACACAAGACCCAAGCAATCACGGACACCAGACACTAAGGCCCCCTTCCTGTTTAATGGTAGCCGCAAATTGTTTTGCAAACATTGTTTCATCTAACCTCATTGGGTTTCACTAGCAGATGAAGGAACAGCATTGTAGAGTTCATATTAATGTTTCCATTTTAAAGACGAGAAAATTGAGCCTCAGAAAGGCAAGGTTACACATGGAAATAACAGCAATTGGATGAAACCCTATGGATGTCATTACCCAACCATTTTTGCTTAAGGGCACCTCTGTACGATTCGAGCCAACAGTAGTGGCAGAGCCAAGATCTAATAGTATTGGAAAGGCTGCAGAGCAGATATTCTCAAACATTGCATAGAGCCCTCTCTGGTATTTGTCAATCGCAGCATTTATCCTTCTTCCTGATAAGATTCTATTTACACATCTGCCTCCTTTTTGGGACGGTGAGCCCAGTGAGGGGGAGCAAGACCTGCCCGTCACTACGTCTAGCTTAGGCTAGCCTATAGCCTATTAGCAAAGCACTCAGTTCATCTCTGTTGGATATAACAATAAATCATTTTTAAGGGAATTAATGCTCTGGCCTCTGGGGTATTGGTGACCCCAACTAATATTCTACCTCCTAACTTCGCATCAATTAAAGCACTATGCTACCTAATGGGATAATTGCTTATGAGTGCCGAGATCCAAACACCAGGGCTAGGAGAGTCTTTAGTTTTCACTTTGTATTTTCTCCAAATTTCAAAGCCTCAGGTTGCACTGACTTCACTCAGCTGTGGGGATCAGATGTCCTCCAAAAAAAAAAAAAATGAGTCCACAATTAAGGCTGTTTCCTGGCTTCTGTTTCTTCTTGACACATTCCAAGAAGGAATTTATGGATGTTGGGAAGAACAAGGGGTGAGGAATTTCTAGAACATTTAAGAATGCCCATGTAAGCAACTCCGTACTTGACTGATCGGGCACAATAAAATTCTCTTGCTTACAAGCCAGAAAAAAAAGAAGCATTGGTGTAAGCTGCCTTGTGTGTTGCCAAAGCTACCTGGCCACAAATTTATCTGCATTTATTTTCAACAGTAAGAGTCATCCTTGCCCCCTCCAAACTTCACATACTCTGTGTACATACCTAAATCAATAGGAGGAATGTCTTCTGTGAGCTACTAAAACTGAATTCCTAAGCAATGAAATGTGGCTCTAGCCAGTTGTGTTATCATTATCTAAAAGTGAAGTTGTTTATTGTTTATTCTCCAGCTGTGACCCAGAAAAAATTCAAAGATCGTTTATTCCTTCCTCTAGCAATGGTCTTTGTCCTGTGGTGAGATGCCTAAAAATAAACCTTTGTTTAATCCGTGCTGCTTCCGGAAGGTTAGTTGCGCAAACTCCACAAGAAAGATCTCTTTCCCAGTGTGCTGAAATTTGCTTTCGGGTAACCAAGGCCCAGCATGCTCACACATTAGCACTTACTCTGTCCTTTGGTGCCACAAAGATGAGCCAGCTCAGGCTTGGCTTCCAGGGTGTTTCGCAGGGTTAACCCTGCCCTCCTTGATTGTGTGTTTCTCAGCTACAGGGTAAACAGGCACAGGTCTGCAGTCCTTCTTCCCACAAGATCTTGTCCAGACCTTTCGTTACTGATCACTTCTATAAAAATAAAGCATCCACTTGTGCTTTTTAAAGAGTGTCTGTAGAATAAATTGATCATATAAAATCCCTCCCAGCAGATCTCGACTCTTTAATCTAAATCGTCCCAACTGTAATCTCAAGGCACTTTCCCCAGGTCGATCCTCAAAGGAGACATAAACCAGCCAGTTGTCTGCAGGAGACTGTTTTGCATTCTTGACGGTCGTTATTTGCTCCCTGGGCTTTCCCTTTCTGGAATAAATATTTCTAAGTGCTAGGAAATTGATCTTCCCAAGATTTGCTCCTCACCCACCACAGATTTCTGCAGCTTCTCTGATCTCGATCCAAATTGCTGCTGAGTTTAGAGCGGGATTCCACAAGGAGATGAGGCTCCAGCGGAAGCACAAGGGAGCTGCTGGGATGGGTGGGGAAGGAGGGCTATGGCTAGGTTAGATCGTGTTCCCAGCAAGGCAACAGAATATCAGCTCCTGTTTAAGGAGAGTCTCTTACCGACCTGGCACCATACTGTGTGTTCTATCTACAGATCTCTAATCCCTAACTCCCTCTGAAGTGACTTCTACCCACAGTTTATAAACAACATCATGGGTTTGACAGTTTAGTAGCTTGTCAAATAACAGGGCCAGTGAGTGGCATTTGAACCCAGGTGTGCCTAATTCTAAAGTTGTAGTATTTTCCAAAACACAGATGATAGGATGAGTCTTTTTCAAAGCACAAAATTATCCACCTACCCACAGAGCACGGTGAGCCAATGGGAAGTGCCCAACACTCAAGAATAGCATATTCTTCCCCAAAACAAAGTGACATTTAACTGTGCCAGTGTCCATCTCTTAAATATACAGTGGAAACTCTTCACCCCACCCACACTCTGGCCATTGTCACCCTAAACTGATCGGCTTGGGATTTCAACTGATAACTCTAGTATATTTCTTTTTAAAGATCAAGACCAAAGTCATTTATCAACACACACAAGTTTTGAGTAAAAAATTTGAGTAAAACTAGAGAATTGTTCTATTTTTTTATTCAATACTGAAGATTGAATCCAAGGCCTTTGCACTAAGCCACATTCGCAATCCCTTTTCATTGTTTATTTGAAACAGCCCTTGCTAAATTTCCCAGGCTGGGCTCAAACTTGTGACTCTCGTACCTCAGCCTCCCAGAGTGATGAGATTATAGGTCTGCATAACCAGGCCTACTCTAAACATATTTCAAGTTTGAGTCACTATCCTTCAGCAAAAAGGGACAGAGAGAGACAGAGAAAGAGAGGGGGGAGAGAGAAAAAAAGTGTAGCTAGAAGTCCTGGGAAGAGGATAGTGATGGCCAGAGGGGAGAGAGGAGGAGAAAATCCAGCAGGGGGACAAGTCCCCTGCCAGAAACAGCTTCTGGGAAAATGATACTTAACTGAGGACAGCACCACTGGCCAAGCCACCCCATCAGCCTCCACCGTGGTCCTATACATTTCTCAAAATCCTATAAGTACACTATACCCCTCTCCTGGGGTGCAACTTCCCAGACTCCTTCCCTAGGGCCCATGAACCTTGCCTGAAAGCTCCTTTAATAAAGATGACCCAGACTTTTTGTTTCTGCCTGGCCTTTATCTTCACCAATGGTGAAACCTTGCAGATAGGAAAGAAGAATTTTGGGAAAGCACCAAGTATTCATCCAGTAAACAAATAAGATGGACCATATTGGTCTGAGAGAAGAGAGCATATCAAGCATTTCTCTTTACTGTAATGTTCAGTCACTGGCCTTACCTACAGCACAGATGTGCAAATAGTTATTTAGTAGATAATAAACACCAAAGAAGTGTCTCTCAGCTCAATTTTCCAGCCACAGTCCCTCTCTAGGTTTTGCAAAGATTTTGTCATCGTGAAGGAGGTGACGATTTGAGCTGAAGCTGATGAAGATGGCCCCAGAGGGAAAAAAAAATTAGAAAACTTCTTGTAGAATAAGCAATTAAATGCAACAGATCATTGGCATAAATAGCTAACTTCAATTGTGCAAGTGTAAGAATAGCAGAGACACAAGGTAATGCCAACTGGGAAATGGCTTTTTGTAGAGAGCAGTAGTTCCTCAAAAATTTTTTTAACTACGTTCAAGTGCATTTCCTGGTTAAAAACCATGCATTGTCTCATATTAGAAATACACCACTGCTACATGCATCCATGGCATTATTTTAATAAATGTTATAATCACCCCGAGTTTGGCTCTGTCTTCCTATTGTTACTCAAGCTTTTTTTCAGCTGCCTATGACTTCCTTTTCCTCTGTTACCTGATAGTCCATACAGATGAATAGTCACAAGACATGAATAAGACAAGTCAGCACTGTCAGAGCTGCTTCATGGCCGCAGGTTCTCCTTGATCTGTCTCCATCTATTCTTTCTATTTAATGCTCAGCTTAAATCCCATCCTTCCCCATCAGCCAGGCCCTGCCATGTTTTTGACAATTCCTTTACTTTTCAAACTTCGTAAGCAATAAAATTCTTTACTTGCAAAATAAATCCTTTGCATTCCTTCATTCTTTGTTCCCTAAGTAATAAATGAGTTTATTTTCTTCTTAATTCTATTAATAGGTTCCCTAAAGGTAGACATTCATCTTATATTTACTTCTACCACTCACAGAACTCTTTGTGGAAGACACTGTAGGAATTCTGTCACCCTCGTTGATTGGAAACTACATCAGTGGCTCATCCTTTCTGAGCCATCTTTGGCTGTGAATCTGTTTAAATGACTGACTCAAGAGTACTCTGCGGGGTTCTTCTGAAAACTAGACTTTGGAAAGGGTTTGAGATACCAATCACAGAGAAGGGACATAGAAAGCAGATGCCATATTAATAGCCATGTAACTAGAAAGAAGTTTGGCTGGGATTCATCTTCAGTTTGGCTCCTGCTGTCCTTCTTCTTGTCCTCCACCTCTTCTGATCAAAGAGAACACTTTAGGAAGTGTTAAATGCAGTTTAGAGAAACAGTAGTAAAGGGCAAAAATTATAAAACACCAATAAAACATCCAGTTGGGACAGTGGCCTCCACATCACTCTAGTGATTGACTCAGAGGACTTAGCTAGTAAATACTAACTGAAGGAATTAATTAAAACACAAGTGATTTCTATTTAATGTTCTCATTTAACTTAATATTCTCATTTTAACTCTGCCGTTGGCCATGATAATCACCATTGTAGAACATATGAGGTGAAATTAGAAGGAAAAAAAAACTCTACAACTTACCTCAGGACCCAGAGTAAGAGATGTGACACAAACCCATGTCTCAGTCCAATGTTTTGCCTTCTTCAAAACCCTGCTGTGGCTCCAAACTTCCAGAAGTTGAAGGATAAGTGAAATAATTCTTAGAAAATCGCAAAATTTGTTTAGAGACCATTTTATAAACTCACTATAGTATGCAACAAAGGAGCATCAAGAGAGACTTAAACACACAAGATACAAAACCAAACTTCCTTGGAATTGTAGATACGCAATAGATTCAGTTAACAGTAGATGCTAATAAATTTGCTTTCCTCTGTTTACTTGTAGAAGACAGAGTTCCCACGAAGACTGAGGACAACGTGTTTGGATTCTACTTTGGACTTCCAAGTTCCAAACTAGTAAGACTATAAGACATCCTAGAGCCCCAGAAACACTTAGCCAAACTCACCCCCACCATGAGGGCGATGACTCGGCTATTGTCGGGCATCTTGCTAGCTTTGCTCGCCCTGCCTTCTGAAGGAGCGGTCCTCAAGAAAGTCATCAGGCACAAGCGAGAGACTGGATTGAATGCCTCATTGCCAGAGGAGAATCAGCCAGTGGTGTTTAATCACGTCTACAACATCAAGCTGCCCGTGGGGTCACAGTGTTCTGTGGACCTGGAATCAACCAGTGGGGAGAAAGATCTAACCTCTCCACCAGAGCCCAGTGGAAGCTTCCAGGAACACACAGTAGAGGGGGAAAACCAAATTGTCTTCACACACCGCATCAACATCCCCCGCCGGGCCTGTGGCTGTGCTGCTGCTCCAGATGTCAAGGAGCTCCTGAACAGACTGGAGGAACTGGAGCTCCTGGTGTCCTCTCTGAGGGAGCAGTGCACCATGGGAGCAGGCTGCTGTCTCCAACCTGCTGAAGGTATGACTAGTGACTTGCGGGCTCGTTTCTGTACACAGGGAGAAATGATGAAAATGTTAAGACATTTTTACCAGTAGTTCCCAGAGTGAGTTCTCTGGGAAACTGGCCTCTCCAGGCATTCATTTTAAGGCAAGTAAGTATGGAGAATGTGACCATCTGCCTCCTGTTTCTAGAGGACTCGGTGGCAAGTGTTTCTAAAATTTTTCAGGATCTTGAGAAATCAACTTTTCAAAGCCTTATTTTACTTCAGCTATATGTTTCTAAAACTAATTTAGCCGTGAAATCTATCCATTCTTTGCCCCCAACTCTTTCAACAGAACCATAAAATTCCTGACCCTAAATTTTCTCTATATAAGATACTGGTCTTGCATCTCATTGTACAAATAGAGAAGCTGGGGCCCAGAAGGACGGTAACACTCTCAGGGTTTTGCAGTGAGAAGCTGAGGTAGGTTTTAAGTCACAGTATTCCTTATCATTGTGTGCTGCTGCCTGCATTGGTGTTGGGTCTACAAAAATTGAAAAACACGTCCTAATGTAATGGACGCTAATGTGTTAATCATGGTGGTCTCCAAGTGGCCTGCACTAAGCATTGTGACTATTATCTCATTTGATGTTCCTAACAACCTTTATAAATAAATGTGTGGATTTTCTAGAAAAACATTTTTAAAAATCTGCCTCCGACCTGAGAGGGAGCTTACAATCCAAAGGATAACATAAACAAATCCAGTTTGGCAAGTAAGTGAGTGTATTAGGGCTGACACACAGAGCAGGGGACGACTTTGGCACTGCAGCACTACCAAAGTCTCTAAGCATCTTTACCCTCTGCTAGGTTACAGGTTTTATAGGGACTAATTAAAAAGAACAAAAGCAGGATCAAACACATGTAGGGTCCTTGCAAAATGTGTAAAGACTCCATGCCCAGCCATTTTTATCAGGAAGATTTGCTAGTCTCAGCAAGCACTGTCCAAATGTGATGGTAGATGACTTTGTGCTGTGGTCTGCACACAGCCTCAGCACATGGCAGGGGCCCACTAGATAACCAAAAGGGAGCCTACTACAAGATAGAGTTATTCTGGCTAGTGTTCAGAAAAACAATTCTCCCTATAAAAGCTTTAACATTCATCTGCAAAGCTAAGAATTGAGACTGAATGAAGTTAACCACATGTCACAGGATGACACAAAGAATTATGAAGGACAAGGCTTTGAAAGTCCGTAGTCCCAAAGGCATGCCCTTCCTGTTGACACTTTGTCTCACTGTACATCTCATGTGAAGGAACCTTGCTCTTTTGGAATTGTGAATCCATCTTCACTCCCTGAGGTAAATGGGACCACAACTGTTTCAGCAACTTCAAACCAGAAACAAATTTCTCTATTTCTGTCACTCGGAAGAAACTACCAGATAGCCCTTCAACAATCCTTTCAAGATTAGACCTAATCACCTTAAGTGAAAAGTGATATAAGAAATGCTTAAAGTTTCTACCATAAACTTTTAAAAACTTGTCTTCAGTGCACGTAAATTGCTTTATTCTCCAATCTGGTTGTTAATTCTCTGGTAATATAGGTAGGAGCATGCCAGAATTCACATTTGAAAAGTAGGATAAACTAATTATTTAGAAGAACCTTGTCCAATTAAAACATGTGACCACACATGTAATCTCAAATTTTCCAAAAAATTATATTTAAAAAAGAAAAAAGAGACAGGAAAAATAAATTTAGTCATCTAGTTTATGTAACATAATAGGACCAAAATACCCACTTTGTAGTCTAGGAACAATATTGAAATGATTAAGGGACGCTCTGTATTTATTCTAGCATTCTGTCATTGAAACTTGATATATATTTTCTGCTTACTACACATATAAATTTAAATGAATCATAATTTTAAGTCCTAATAGCCACATGTGACCAGTGGCTACTATAGTACACATTACATTCTCACTTTTCAAACTAACTTTTCAAAGAAAGAGTCCGTCCTTCTTTTACAAAAGACATTATTCATAATAATTCCACTGTTCTGCCTATGTGCAGAAAATGGGAAAGTGCGTTTTGAGTCTTCTCCTCGGGCTCAATAAAGATCAGAGAATGCCTCCTACAAGCTGGGCTAGACAGCATTTAGTATTTAAGGAGTCGGGGGTATGTCAGCTCCGACCCATGTTCCTCAGGTTGTCCCAGCACTGCAGCTTTGGAAACAGTGAAGGGAAAAAGCAGAAAGACATGAGTTTTCTCTGGGCAGAGTTGAACTGAAAGATGCCCTGACAGAATTAGAAAGCCACTCCTTGACTGCCCCATTTCACTTATGAAAAACTGGAAAGCCTCTACTATATAGGCCCACACACTCACTGGAGCCAACCCTCCCCCCACCAAAAAAAAAAAAAAAACTTTGGAAAAGACAACAGCAAACCACAATGAACACAAAAATAAACTCTTCCTGTCCTCAGTTGACCCCGATATATGCCTTTTCCCTCGGAGTGGACTACCAGTCCCACTTGTCCTATGAGGAAATTAATCTCAATCCACGCTCAAGGCTACAGTGAAAACGTCAGAGTTCCGTTCAGCTTAACAGTTACGTCCTGGGCACATCTTGTGTGCCTGGCTTTGACCGCAAACCAAAAAAGCAGTAACATAGCCTCCTATAATGCATTCCATAAGGTAGAGCGATGCATCACTGAGCCCAAGGGGCTCCTTAAAAATGTAAAGAAAACTATAGATCTTCTCCCCAGGGGCAGGTTCACACACACACACACACACACACACACACGCACACACACACGCACGCACGCACGCACGCACACACACACACACACACACTTGCACACACATAAACAAACAGTAGCTTTGCATACATCTGTAACTAAGAGAGCACAGGTTTGGCATTCATAGCAGCTACAATCTGATGTGAGTCTAGTCTGATTTTAGACACTAAGCAACTGATTTTCAAGCCATATGGGACCCAAGGATGCAGCTGAAATGTCCTGTCTTTAGAGCAAGGTTGAGTGTGGATCTGGTTTGGTCAGGGGATACTCAGAAATCCACCGCTTGAACCCACTAAGAGCTTGATGTCTTCCTGACAGGCCGCCTGGACACCAGGCCCTTCTGCAGCGGCCGAGGCAACTTCAGCACGGAAGGGTGTGGCTGCGTTTGCGAGCCCGGCTGGAAAGGACCCAACTGCTCAGAGCCCGAGTGTCCAGGCAACTGCAACCTTCGAGGCCAGTGCCTTGACGGGCAGTGCGTCTGTGAGGAGGGCTTCACGGGGGAGGACTGCAGCCAGCTGGCCTGTCCCAGCGACTGCAGCGACCAGGGCAGGTGCGCGCACGGGGTCTGCATCTGCTTCGAAGGCTACGCCGGGGCCGACTGCAGCCGGGAGGTGTGCCCCGTGCCCTGCAGCGAGGAGCACGGCCGCTGCGTGGACGGCCGCTGCGTGTGCCAGGACGGCTTCGCGGGAGACGACTGCCGAGAGCCGCTGTGCCTCAACAACTGCCGCGGCCGCGGGCGCTGCGTGGAGAACGAGTGCGTGTGCGACGAGGGCTTCACGGGCGAGGACTGCGGCGAGCTCATCTGCCCCAACGACTGCTTCGACCGCGGCCGCTGCCTCAACGGCACCTGCCACTGCGACGAGGGCTTCGCCGGTGAGGACTGCGGCGCTCTCGCCTGCCCCAACGCCTGCCTGGGCCGCGGCCAGTGCCTGGAGGGCCAGTGCGTGTGCCAGGAAGGCTTCGCGGGCGCAGACTGCGGCGAGCAGCGGTGTCCCGCCGACTGCCACCACCGCGGCCGCTGCGTGGGCGGGCAGTGCGAGTGCGACGCCGGGTTCACGGGTCCCGACTGCGGGGAGCTCAGGTGCCCCGGCGGCTGCGGCGGCCACGGACGCTGCGTCAACGGCCAGTGCGTGTGTGATGAGGGCTACGCGGGGGAGGACTGCGGCCAGCAGCGGTGTCCCAGCGACTGCCACGGCCGGGGGCGCTGCGTCCAGGGCCAGTGCGTGTGCGAGCCCGGCTTCATGGGCTATGACTGCAGCGAGGCGAGCTGCCCCAACGACTGCCACCAGCGCGGCCGCTGCGTGAACGGCATGTGCGTCTGCGAGGACGACTACACCGGGGAGGACTGCCGGGACCGCCGCTGTCCCCGCGACTGCAGCCTCCGGGGCCGCTGCGTGGACGGACAGTGCGCCTGCGAGGACGGCTTCGCGGGCCCCGACTGTGCAGAGCTCGCCTGTCCCCACCACTGCCACGGCCAGGGCCGCTGCGTGAACGGGCAGTGCGTGTGCCACGAGGGCTTCATGGGCAGAGACTGCAGGGAGCGGAGGTGTCCAGGGGACTGCCACGGCCAGGGCCGCTGCGTGGAGGGCCAGTGTGTGTGCCAAGAGGGCTTCATGGGCCCAGACTGCGGGCAGCGCTCCTGCCCCAACGACTGCAGCAACCTAGGCCAGTGCGTGTCCGGCCGCTGCATCTGCAGCGCGGGATACACCGGCGAAGACTGCTCTGAGGGTGAGTGCTAGGCGCCCCCGAGGCCACCTGGGACGGGTCAGAGGACTGTGTTAATCAAGGCACACGCAGACCAATCTTATTAACATGCTTTTATTAGGCACACATGCACACTGACAAGCACTGGCTCTTTGAGCAGGCTGCGGTCATGCACCTGACACGGGGCTAAATGGCTGACGCACAAAGGCTCAGAGAAGTTACATAACTGCTTGAGGGTACAGAGCAAATACATCACAGAACTGATGTGTGGGTCTGCCTCCTTCCTCTGAACTGGGTTTCAATCCAGCGCCTGTGGTGAGGTAGACAAAGTGGCGATCTCCTTTTGGCTAAGCCTTGATCTCGTTTCTGCATTCTGTTCACCAGTTTTGAACCAAGAGCCAACAAAGACCTTTTATTTGAATGAAAATGATAATTCAGCTAAATCAAATATTCGGTGAGATTATATAACTTGAATGATCTTAAATGTACTAAAGACCAACTACTGATCATCTACAAGGTAGATGTGCCTCTGAAAATGTATTTTGTTACTGGCTTTCTCCCAAGGAATGCCCACTCCTTAAAGGAGCATTTTCCCAGCAGGTAGCACAAAGCAAGAGATGTAATAAGTCAGGGGTACCAAATCCCCCGCCACAGACTAGTCCTGGCAGGGGCCCTGGAAGAACCAGGCCGCTGGGAGGGAGAGGCAGCCAATAGGAAGTAAGCAGCAAGGAAGTGAGTCACAGGAAGCTCCGCCTCCTGTCAGCCATTTCTATTAGGTCTAAAGGCCCCTTCTCCTCTCCTGCTACTTGATAGGCTCCAACAAGCTGCTGCGCAAGTACATTCCCACCAAGCCTTGGGAGACTGGTCTTCAGCCAAGCCAGTCTCTGGTGTCAAAAAGGTTCGGCACCACTGTAGCTTACTACAATCTTTCTCAGGAAAGATTGGGTGACTGAAAACACAACCAAGAATGATGGAGCTCATGCCTAATGAGAGTCCCCTTTGTACCTCTTTCACTCACCTATATTATCGTTGTTATAATAGAGAATCTCTGCCATCAGTGGCTGGAGCTCAGTGCTCGGCGTGGCAGAAGCTGAAACGCTTGGTTGGAAACCTTGGGCTAGCAGGGAGGAGATAGTTCCAAACTCGATGAGATTGAGTGGGCTTAAACAAGTTTTCCCATGCCTGTATCTGAGCTAGGACCAGTAAGTAGAGAGTTGGAAAGGCCAGAACATGAAGAGTATTGAAAGCCATACAGCAGCCTGGAACTTTACCTCAAAGCAAGGAAGTAGTGGATTTCGAGACTGGATCACAGCCCTCGGTCCTGAGTGAGCTCTGCCCGTAGAGAGGCGATGAAAGCTGAATTGCAAGGGGACAGCTTCAGACCTCTGTTTTTAACAGTGGAAGAGGTAGTAGTCAGAGCAGGCAAACCTACAAGGATTTTACAAAGTTCATTACTGACCCCAATTGTCCCTTCTCATTCCCACCAGTGTCCCCTCCCAAAGACCTCATTGTGACAGAAGTGACAGAAGAGACCGTAAACCTGGCCTGGGACAATGAAATGCGGGTCACAGAGTACCTCATTGTGTACACGCCGACCCACGTGGATGGCCTGGAAATGCAGTTCCGCGTGCCTGGGGACCAGACGTCCACCATCATCCGGGAGCTGGAGCCTGGCGTAGAGTACTTCATCCGCGTATTTGCCATCCTGGAGAACAAGAGGAGCATCCCTGTCAGTGCACGCGTGGCCACTTGTGAGTGAGCAGAGCTCCCAGAGGCCAGGTCACCTGGCCTCGCCCACCCACTGCCTGACCCTCTCCCTCGGTGACCCCCTCACTTCCGTCCTTCAGTCAGGCAATTGTCCCTGCATAGTTTTACCCAGTGGAGTCCAGTGCTTATTTTCTTAAAGAAACTCCTCATTTCTACCAGATCTCCCGCCTTGCTCGCTTCACGTCCTCACGTCCTCCCTGCTTTGCAGGTAACACTCAACCAAGCGCTCACCATGCGCTTGACTATGTTTTAAGCACCCTACACATACTAACTTACTTTACTCCATGAGATAGGAGCTATTATTAACACCAAGTGCAGATGAGGAAACTGAGACTCTGGGTGCTTGTGCATCTCATCCCAAGTCCCCTAGCTAGCAAGGGATGGGGATGCCATTTGACCTCTGGCGGTCCAGGTCGTCTTACACCCTCAGCTCCTCTACTTCCCTTTTTTAGAGTTCACTGTCTGCTTTCTTCAAGTGGAAATATTAGAGTTCAAGTTCTTCTTTTAAGAGCTTAGGGTCAGCAGAATTGCCTTCCTAGTAGAACTTGGCCCTTTCTTGCTTAGTAATACTAAGTAACTTGAACTTGTCCTGTGTGCCAGGAAGAAGTCTAGTGAATTTTCTCCTTCAGCCCTCAATATATTCCCAAGGGCCATCATATTTACCTCCTTCTTCCAGGCAAAAAACGGGTTCAGGACACGTGGTGCAACTTGTCCAAAGACACCACCCTAGTAACAGTGGCGCTCAGATTCTGGCCCAGGTGTGCTTGATCAGGTTTAATCATATAAAGTTGCAAATATTTAATCACATGATAAGTCATAATATTAATTTTTACCCTGCCTTAGATAAGACAGTCTCCAGAAGAACTTTTACATAGACTCAGTCTCTGGTGATCAGACCCAGGATAAGTGACATTTGTAATGGCCCTCGTGGAACTATGGCCATGCGAACCCCTGTACATCTGCACACTTTTACACGCTACTTTTGTTGTTCATTACAGACCTGCCTGCACCTGAGGGCCTAAAATTCAAGTCCATCAAGGAGACATCTGTGGAAGTGGAGTGGGACCCTCTGGACATAGCCTTTGAGACGTGGGAGATCATCTTCCGGAATATGGTAAGGGACACAAGAAAGCAACTATATTTGACCCTGAGGGTCTGAAAAACAGTCAAAGGGCTCTGCGTGCTTTTCCATCACTCAGTCCTCTTAGCCTTGGGTGGAAGGCAGGGCTCTGCCTAGTGCTGTATGCATTTTCATATGTAGTGTAAATGATGCTGATTTTCTCTGAAATTTAGTAAGTCCAAAATTATGGCACTTAGGATTGAGAGGTTAAACAACAGAAGGTAAGTTCTATTTTACAATTCTGTACTCAGAGGCAAAGAAAAGAAAAACTAGTCTCTTCTTCAAAATACCTCCAGACATAGGCCTTCTCGCATGCTCAAAGGTACAGATGAGGCAGGGAGGCATATTTCTGAGTTTAAACACAGTCTCTGATGCCAAGAAGCCTTATGACCATGGGCCAATCACTCAGCTCTTCCAATGCCAGCCTCAGGACCTCAAAGAACCTGAGTTTATGGTTCTAGAGTTTCTTTGGCTTTAGCATCTATCACTTGACTTACATGTCGAAGGGTGAGTAGAAAGGTTTATAAGAGGCAATAGGAAAGTGGGAAAGGTCTTCATCATCACCCCTGTGTCCTTACCACTTAACAAGGAAATCTGATACACAGGAAATGCCTCTTCTAAGTCTCACCAAGGTGTTCCTCTCTGTTTTTCAGAATAAAGAAGATGAGGAAGAGATCACTAAAAGTCTGCGGAGACCAGAGACTTCTTACCGGCAAACTGGTCTGGCTCCTGGGCAAGATTATGAGATATCGCTGCACATTGTGAAAAACAACACCCGGGGCCCTGGCCTGAAGAGAATGGCCACCACTCGTGAGTATCGCCCATGATCCATGACAGAGCTGGCTAGGTCTCATAATACCTTCTTGGTAATGATAAATGTCCTCTACCATCACATCTGTATCAATGAGTTTTAACTAGTTAACAAAATGCCCAAAATGTAGTAACTTAAAAAACTCTCCAGATCTCTAACTTGGGGTTGGGCTCTGATAAGCAATCAGTCTGTCCTTGACCGGGCTTGCTTATACATCTGTGTGGTCTGGGAGCTGGTTAGCCTAGGATGGCCTCAGCCAAGATGATGACGTTCTGTTCCACCTGGTCTCATATTCTCAGTAGACTAGCCTGATCCTGTCCCCGTGGCTCCAAACAGGCACTACCTTCTTTCTATCAGACCAAATCCCAGTCCAGACTTACAAGGTAGAGAAAGAGATTCATATCATGATAGGGAGAATTTCCAAGTTACATTCTAAGAGTGCATCGATGCAGGAAGATAAACAATTGAGGCTATTGCAAATCACCTATTACATCATCTAAATTAATAGTAACACCCAGTCCCATGACAGAGATAGGGAACATATTTATATTATTGTATATATTGCAAGAATATAAAGGCCAAGAGAAGTCAAACCACCTTAACTAGTACCCTACAGGTCATAGAGTCAGGATCACACCTTCGATCCAGAGTTAGTTGGAGAGTGTTCATTGCATTACCGCAAGCTTTGAGTAGGCTCTGATTCTGGAAGAATGTGGATTCCACGTCTGCAGTGGAAAGATAAATGAAATTTCAGTACTAACATCGCCAGGACTTTGGGTAGGAGAATAAGATTAAGGACTACTAGTTCATTTGGTACAGGGCAGGAAAAACTAAGTTTGAAGTTGTTCGAACAGGAAGAAAAAGTTTTGAAAGAACCAAAAAAATGAAAAAGAGGAAGAAAATAACTTCGCTTTCACATTAAGAAAAACTTCCTTGATTTTTCAAGATGATCCACTTGCCAACTCTTTAAGGAATTGACTCTTGTTGGCGAGGTTGTTGGAAAAGTCAAATCTGTTGACTAATGAGAAGGAACATCTTGTATTTAAACTTTTGCACATTTTATGTAGCCCAGGGCTAATTCATAGGATTGTCTCCTTCATAAGCAAGTGTTTTCCATCATTCTGACAAAAATCTCTCTGTGGTAGGTGGAAGGCAGGTACCAACAGGAAAAAATCATTAGCTCGCCAAAAAGGCACAGAACGATTAAGCAAATGTTTATTTGCTGTAGAGAAAACATTCTGGGAATAAAAAAGAAACTTCTTTTACCCAACCTTTTCTTTTGAATTTAAATACAAAGATTTGGCATGTTATTTCCTTCTCATTGAAGAACATACACCCCAACATCTGGCATTCCATAACCATGTAAACAGCAACATTGAATGATAAGTATTACCTGTGTATTTTGCTGACATGTCTGAAGTTCTTCCAGGGTTAGAAGACCTTAAGTTTTCAGCACAAAACATATTTGTTCTCTCTGGCATCCAGATAGAGGGTATATTGTAATGTTTTTGACATGCAGATATGTTTAAGAGGTATGGTCACATCAAAGCAAAAGATCATGCAGTCTGGATCTAATCGATCCTACATTTAAGTTCCATCTCTAAGATCACTTTGGAAAGGGCTGTCCTCTAAGCCTCAGAGACAACATCTACGAAATGGGTTTATAGCGTTCTCCTTCTGAGGTTGCCGTAAGAACAGAGATCGGACGGATGCACCCCGAGAACATTATGCTCAACGAAATGACTCGAACTCCGAAAGTTAATGGTCATATGTTCCCTCTAACATGAGAAAACCAAACCATAGAAACTGAAAAAGATACAGAAGAAGCAAGAAAATGGATACTGTGGAAAGACAAAGTGAAGAGGAGGGTGAGAGGGTGGAAAGGGGAAAGGGAAGTGATATGTAAATAAGAACTAAATACATAAGTGAAGAACAGAGACCCAAATGACCAAGCACCCTCCGTGGAACATGGTCAGCGTGGCTCAGGAATCCAAACCCAGGGGGATTCGGTGACCTTGACTGAATCCCAGCTTACTTAGTGAAAGAACGAAGGAAGACAGGATGTCGAGTTTGGGTGCCTGCTGACAACTGTAGTAACACAGGGCAGACCGGGTCTCGTAGCGCAGCCTGCAATCCCAGCACTCTAGGAGGCTGAGGCAGGAGCAAAGCAAGTTCCAGCCCAGCCTAGGTAATTTGTCAACTTAGCAAGACCCTGTCTCAAAATTAAAATGAAGAAAGAAAGAAAGAAAGAAAGAAGAGGAAGAAAGAGAGAGAGAGAGAGAGAGAGAGAGAGAGTGAGAGAGAGAGAGAGAGAGAGAGAGAGAGAGAAATGGGCTGAGAAGGCCTTGGACTTGATCTTCGCTATCACACACATACCAAGAAAGAACCCAGGATGGGCAGCCTCGCTGGCACTTTGTAGCACCATTTTCATTATGTATTGTGTGGGATCATCTTCTGCCAGCTGAGATGAATTAATCAATGCCTAGACTTCAAAATTTGGCCCTTTTGTATCCTCACATCACCATGCAACTATTTGGGGGGCGGGGGGGGAAGAGAGAAAGAAAGAGGAAGAAAGGAGGGAAGAAAGGAAGGAAGGAAGGAAGGAAGGAAGGAAGGAAGGAAGGAAGGAAGGAAAAGGAAAGGCAAGAAAAGGAAAAGAAGGAAAGGAAGAAAAGACAGATTTGCTGAATGTTTTGTACATACTTATCTCTGTGCTTGGGATCCAGAAAGGTCAAAGGCTCATTTTATTAATGAATGAATGACTTCTTCAAAATTGATTCAAAATGCAAAAAGAAAATCTGTTATAGGATAGTGGGAATCGTGGAAATATTTTAAAAACTTCTTGAAAGGTAGGAGCATACCAGGGAGGTTCACCTGGTTCACCTGGTAGCGACAGGGTTAAAGGAGGCTTCCAGCCAGGAGGTGACATGTGAAATCTTGAAGGGTGCCTGAGAATATTTGGAAGGAGCAAGGTGATCCAGAGAGAAGAAACCGAAAAGCCAGGAGATGGCAGATGTGCAGTGTGAGTCCCACAGGCCTGAACAGCCCACTACTGTCAAAGCACAAGAGACTCCCATGAGTGGACACTGGGCAAAGTTGCCAGGACAGCAGAAAAGGCCAAGGAGAAGATTCAGAGATAGTCACCACTTGACGTAGCATTGGCTTTCTTGTCTGAATTCTCTTTTCCCCTGCATCATCAGGACTGCATATTGCCTACATTTCTGCTCCACAATTCTAATGGAAGAGTGATCTACCAGCCATATGAGTTTTGCCTAACTAAAAAAATCAGAGAAATAATATCAGCACTATTTATAGGAAGTATTCCCTGTGCATATGCCCTCAACTTAAGAGAAGAGTACCAAAAATAGTAATATTGACACAAAAAAAGCCCTTATTACATAACTGCCATGGACCAACCACTGAGCTGGATAACTTGCAAGCTTTATCTTTAATACTTAAAAAAATCAGAAGTAGCTGTCCTAATCTCATAGCTTATCAGCTAGAAAACAGAGCTCTAAGGTCAAATTGAGGTGGTCGGTGGGTACCTAAATGCTCACCCATGGTCCTAAATGGTTGCAAAGCCCCGCCTCTGCTCAGACCTGGTCCTGACCTTGACATCTAACATTCCAGTGTCCTCTGCCCATGACAGGTTTGGATGCCCCCAGCCAGATCGAGGTGAAAGATGTCACAGACACCACAGCTCTCGTCACCTGGTTCAAGCCTCTGGCTGAGATTGACAGCATCGAGCTCTCCTACGGCACCAAAGATGAGCCAGGAGACCGCACCACCATTGACCTCACCCATGATGAGAACCAGTACTCGATCGGGGACCTGAAGCCTGACACCCAGTATGAGGTGTCCCTCACCTCCCGCCGGGCTGACATGTCCAGCAACCCGGCCAAAGAGACCTTCACAACAGGTAATGGCCTTTCCCTGTAACACTGTGGAAAAAGAAATACAGCAGGGTTTCTTTCTTTATTCTTTTTCTTTCTAATTATAGTACTCCTGGGGCCCTGATCATTTTCCCCCTTCATTTTTTGTTAGTACATACATGCAATACAGAACCTTGGTACATTACTATATTTCCCAAGCTGGGCTGAAACCTGAGATCCTCCTACCTCAGCCTCCCAGAGTGCTGGGATGACAGACATGGGCCACCAGCCCAGGAAACACACACAATGGCGAGATGCCTATCCCAGCCATGCTAGGTGTCCTCTAGGCTCCTGTTACAGTAAGAAAAGTAGAGAGAGCATCTCCATCCCTTCACATTTACCTCAAAATATCATAGCAATTCATCATTTTCTCAAAGAAAAGCAGTGCAAAATGACCTTCAAATGCACTTTTCTTTGTATACATAGGAGATGTATACAAAGTTCTCAGGAAAAAAGTTCTATTTAAAATAGAATTCACATAAATATTTTTAAAGTAGGTCACTATATATAGAAAATGACAAAGAAGCCCCTCACCTCTTAGCCTGTGGTGTTACTTTAAAACTTCCAACATGTCAAGTGTATATTCAACACATTTTTTATCAGGGCTCAGTAAGCCCCATGTAAGTTGTTAGAAACAGAGCAATGAAACACAACAGGGCATTTCCAACCCCTGTGGTCTTATTTGTGTTGTTTATTAAACACAAGGCCCAAGAAAAACACAAAGGATTAAAACATCACACCCACCAATAATGGGAGAGGAGGTCAGACCTGAAGCATTTATTTGGTTATGAGCATCAGCTACAGACAGAGGGGTTGGAAGGAGTGGGGTTTGGGGGGATTTTGTCATTTCTTCCTGGGGGCCAGGGGCCTTTTGCATCTAAGTTTGACCTGTCAAAGATACTTTCCTGCTTTCCTAGTGTGTTCAGCACAAGGGTTCCTTCTTCTCTTCAACAGGGCTGGATGCTCCCAGGAATCTCCGACGTGTCTCCCAGACAGACAGCAGCATCACCTTGGAGTGGAGGAATGTCAAGGCAGCCATTGACAACTACAGAATAAAATATGCACCCATCTCTGGAGGTGACCACGCTGAGATCGATGTTCCCAAGAGTCAACAAACCACAACCAAAACCACACTCACGGGTGAGTCTATGTCCCCCATCCGGCAGCTCCAAGGAACCCCCAAAGGACAGGCATCCGCTCCTGTATGTTCTTATTTTGTAACTCTTCAGAGAAGTAAGCTCAGATCCTAGCAATTCTTCTCACATGAACTTCAGTAGCTTAGAATGTAACACATCCCGGGCTTTGAAAACTCAGTGTCCAAGGGACCGGGTCAGAGCCACAGTTATTTACATGACCCAGCATGCCTGCCCCATTCCAAGCTGAATCTCAACCTTCTGTTCCCTCCTAGGTCTGAGGCCAGGAACCGAGTATGGAATTGGAGTCTCTGCTGTGAAGGAGGACAAGGAGAGTGATCCAGCCACCATCAATGCTGCCACAGGTGAGTACACCGGAGATCTACCCCACCTTGAAGCTGGCACGGAGCCAGCTGGGCCAGATGAGGCTGAAACTGACTTAAAGAGGAAAAGTAGGAAGCTAAAGTGCAAAGGGGCCTCTGGCGCCAACCAGCCCAGGTGTCTACATCAGAAGTCACACAAAACCATGTGCAGTGGCACATGCCTGTAATCCCGGCTTCTCAGAAGGCTGAGGCAGAAGGATCAGAAGCTGAAACGCATCCTGGACAACTTAGTGGTTCAGCAAGACCTTGTCTCAACATAGAAAAAAGAGTGAGAACAGAGACACAGCTTAGTGTGAAGGCCTTTTTGAAGGTCATATAGTTATTGCCAGCAAAATAAAGTCAGCATTGCTTTCTGTACAGGAAGGGGAACAGCAGAAGACTTTGAGGAAAGGTTGGAGCTAGGATTTTATAAGAAATCCACATATTTTAAGTGGGTAACCAGTTCTATTTTTTAATAAGCCATTGTCTAATTAAAACACCTTAACACACACCTGTAATCCCAGAACTCAGGAGACTGAGGCAGGAAGACTGCTGCTGTGTGTTTAAGGCCAGCGTGTTTGAGGCCAGTCTAGGCTATTTAGTGAGCTCAGGACCAGCCTGGACTACAGAGCGAGACCCTGACTTCATTTGGGACACGCCTTTCTCTGGCCTAGCCTAAGCGGCAGGGCTGACACTGAGCCCGGGGCCTGCTCTTCCCCATCGCATCCTGCAGCTTCCGCTTTGCATAGGACAAGGGGAGGATACAGGATCTGACTGAGGCCATCGATTCCTTCCTCAAGATTTTTCATTTTGTTTTCTGAGAAATCTGTGTCAAGAAAACTCCTCCCTCTGCCTGTCCCCGCCCTGCACCTTCTCTCCTCCCACAGACACACCCTGTGAGGAAAAGGAAGGTTGGTGTGCCGAACACACAGGGATCAACTTCACAGAGCTTCTACCTGATACAAGAACCAAAGCTGGGCACTTATGTACACATTCGCGCAAAACACACACACACATGTGTATACACTCACACATACCTCCAGAGGGAGAAAAAAATCTCTGTCCTATCAATTCCTCTCACTTGAACTGGCTAGTTTTTACGACAACTCAGACATGGAGAAACTAGTGTCAGTGGACCAAGTAAGAAGGGTGTGTGTGCAGTATGTATATGGATATGTGTGTATATAAAGTTTTTAATCTTCCAAAATCACAATATGCACACACGCATAGAATATGTATGTGTTTCAATTTTGAGGCCTTTGTAGATTCACGTGCAGTAGGAGGAAATCCTGCCAAGATCCCTATGCCCTGCACCCAGACACATTGTCTATAAAAACAGAATAATTCCAAAACTGGGAAATGAACACTGCTATAATCTGTCTCCTTTATTCAGACCCCTCCAGTGCTGCTCACACTCATTTATGCGTGTGCATGTGTGTGTGTGTTTGTGTGTTAGTTCTAGGTGGTTTTATTACAGATGTAATTTGTGTGCTGTCCACTAAGCAGGGACACAGAATGGCTGTCCAGGACCCTGAGTACTGTCCTTTGTAACCACAGCTGCTTCCTTCCTTCCTCCTCTGTCTGACCAGGGCATGCACCAATCTGATCTGCAGATCCAATTTTGTCTTTTCACCAATATTACATGAGCGGATGCTTTGGGTCATTGTCATTCAGGATATTATTACAAAATTACCATATACTGGGTGGCTTATAACAAGAAATTTATTTCTCACAGTCTAAAGGCTGAAAAGTGTAAGAATAAGGCGCTAGCCAATTCAGGACTGAGCGAGGGTCCTCTCCAGCTCATAGAGGTCTGTCCTTTTGCTCTGTCCTCACACGACAAATATGGTAAAGGCTCCCATTGGGGTCTCTTTTGTAGTCACTAGTCTCATTCATGATTCCTTCCAAAAGTTCTCACGTCCAGATATCATCCTATCAGGGACTAGGCTTCAACATATGAATTTTAGGGGGACACAAATATGTAATCACTACTAAACCCTGTATAGCCTTTTGAAACTAGATTTTTTTTCCTTCCACATAATTTTTCTGAGATTCATCTAAGTTGTTTTTGATGTCACTAGATCAATCATTTGAAATGCTTTTAGTTGAGTAGCATTTTGTGATATAAATACACCACAACATTATTTTTAGTCTTCCAAACATCTAACATGGCCATGTACAAGTAGGCCTGTTTTACAAAGCTAGAAACTGAGATGAAGAGAGGTGACTGTCCTGTAGCCACATGGCCTGTGTGGCAGACCCAGGGCTCCAGCCCAGAAGCAGCTGACTTTCAGCACCAGAGGAGCTGTTATATGAAACCTAAACATCTGATATTTCAATTTTTCTTCTAGAAATTGATGCACCCAAAGACCTTCAGGTTTTAGAAACAACAGAGAACAGCCTGACCCTGCGGTGGAGGACGCCACTGGCCAAGTTTGACCGATACCGCCTCAACTACAGCATCCCCACGGGCCAATCAGTAGACACTCAGCTGCCCAAAGACACCACCTCCTACGTGCTGCAGGGTCTGGAACCCGGGCAGGAGTACACCATCCTCCTCACAGCTGACAAGGGCAGGCACAGGAGCAAGCCCGCACGTGTGAAAGCCTCCACCGGTGAGTCACCCAGCGCCTCTAAGCCCTCTGTTCGCTCTGAGGGCGCAGCCCCCTGCAGCCTCGGTATCCCATGTGACAAACCCAGACATGGAAATGAGCTGTATTTTCTATTCATGAATGCTCTTCGTACCTTTTGAAGAAGCTATGTACTTGTCTTTCCTAGTATTAACTTGTCCTGCTACCAACTAAGCCAACGGAGTCACCTAGCTGGGCTATCAGGTTTTATAAATATTTCTTCCTAGGAAGACGTACAACATCAGATTTGTATTTGTCTTAGTTTTTGATGGTGTTTGTTTTTTCTTTTAAAACTACATGTTTAAAGGTATCATTTAAAGTATTTGTTTCCTTTCTTTGAACTAATAATTAACTTTTCTTTTTAAGATGACTGTGACATTGGTAATAACCGTTGACTTATGTTCCTTGAAACCTTTTTATTCCATCCAGGTCACTAGCTTTCCTTTCAGGTTCCCCCAAAGAGTAGCACAAGCTCCTTTGAGCCTTCTTCAGTGCCCTTTTCTCTTCTGTCTTAGTCACTAAGAGGTTAACCTGGTCTGTCTGTGATGACAGCTTAATCCTGACCTCCACCTTCCCTTCCAGCCCATCTATCCTGCAAACTGAGCCTCTTGCCATGATTCATCAGTGGTTAAAATGAAGACACAGTTGGAGAGAAAATGGTTCTCCCTGTATGAAAAATCACACATTCGATCTTGGCCACTTGACAAATAGTTATCTTAACTTTTAATTCAATAGGCATTCACTGAACATCTCTCTGAATACACTGTATTGCACTGATGTTTGAGGAGAAGAGAGGCACATAGCGTGGTTTTCTTGACTCATAAGCTCCTTCTCAGTACTTGGGGAAGATCAGATATTCAGAATGTTGGGCAGAATTCAGTCAAGGGAAAGGAGTTGCAATTAGTTATTTTTCCCTCTGCTGGGACCACAACACTCATAATTTAAAGGAGGAAAAGGTATATGTGGGTCATGGTTTCAGAGGACATAAAGCTTGCTCTACGGCAGGCACATCATGACGGAAGGGCATGAGGGAGCAGAGCTCCTTGGTTCCAGGTGGCCACGAAGCTGAGCAAGGGACAGTGGCAGAGAGAGAAGGACTAGGGACCAGATAGAGTACCCTGAGGACATACTTCTATAATCCACCCAGACACACCAGAAGTGTGCTCTGCTCATTCTAGAAGTGGCTGCATGCCAATCTAGTTCACAATTACACTTCATTGTCATAGGAATGCCTGGGGGTATCAGACACAGCAAGTGTCAGAACAGAGGTGAAGGCATCGTGATAGACGTGTTACCCTACTGAGTCTTCAGCAACAGGAAGGGAGTGTCAGTAGGGGTATTTGGGATGCCTTGAAATGTCTTTGTCATTTTAAACATCTTCAACCCATATACAAAACTTTCAAGTGATAGTCACTCTAGTAAGGTAGACGTTGCTATCCTCATGAAATGAACCTGGAAATGGGTAGCTTGACAACAGGACAGTAATTCCAAATTGTCAAGGATCCAGGCTGCTTCTTTTTGTTCCAGTGCTCTTAGTCCTTGGCTACTATTCTCAAAATTATCATAATGTTATGATATAACTGCTGCCCTGTTGTTACCATGCCTGTGTTTTAAGCAGCACAATGAAGGAAAAACCAAAACTCCAAAGCAGGACTGTCTCTTGAAGGACCCTTTCTGGAAATCTCGCCCATCACTTTTCCCTGTGGGTCATTGGCGTCTTAGCTCTAAAAGAGACTGAGAAAGGCAGCCTTCAGGCCGATCATGTTCCTGTGCCCATAAAACCATGGGTGTTTGTAAAGAGACGGATTTGGTAGATAGAGAGCAGCCCCTTCCAGAGAGTGTCAACTGATCCCTCGTAGCCAGTGCTGTTGGCTCTGTGCCAGGACAGCTCCCCCTCTCACTGTGAGATGTTCCTCAGGGATGCTCAGAAGGGATGGTTTAGTCAAAGGTGGGCGGGGTGAGCACAGTGACAGTCAAGAAGAAATAAATCTGTGCTAAAGCTCTAAATATTTCAGCATCTTATACGGTGTCAGGGGATAAAAATGAAATCCAAATTAGAAGAAGAAATCTCTTTTCATCATTTCCTTCCTCCTCTCCTCTCCCATCTTCTGCTCTCTTCTTCTCTCCTCTTCCTCTCCTCTCCTCCCCTCCCCTCATCTTCCCTTCTGCTCTTTTCTCCTGTCTTCTCCCCCCTCCTCTCCCCTCTCTGCTTTCCCCCTGCTTAAAGGTCAAAGCCATGAATTCGCTGTGAGCAACTAAAGGCGTAAAGCAGAGACAATAGGTAGAAGCGCATGGACAAAAAACATTTTTCATAGCAACCTGACATCCAACAGTGACACTCCATCATTCACACAAATTTCAGAAGCAGAACAGTAGAATTTTGTTTTTAACCACAGCTACAGGTACTAGAGAACACTGTGTCCTGATTTTTCATTTTGACCATCTCATGAGCAAGCTGAACTGTTCAGATATCTATTGATATTCTTCTGGCAAATTTTTATTCTATACATACTGTGAGACAGACAATGCTGACAGTATGTAGAACAGAAAGACGCAGCCTCGCCCCTCAAGAAAGGCCCCACACAGCAATGAGAAATACTGAATATTGGAAAGCAAACTGTAAGAGTGCGACTCACCTGCTTCAGGCCACGGGAGGAGAAAGCATGTTTCTGTGTCAAAGAACCCCGAGAAGTTTGGGGAGAGGTGATGCTCAGCCGAGTCCTCAAGAGATGAAAAGCAGGTGGGAAAGTAAGAAGGAGCAATGGCATCTTTAAAGGAGGAACCGCGTCAAATGACTCAAGAGCAAGAGAGACTCCACGTCGGTGAAGCCACGCTGTGCTGTCCTGCTGACAGAGTGGGAAAAGAGCAGGACAGCCGGCTGCAGCCATCATTGGGGACATCTGTGAAGGGCCTTGAAGGTCATGGCCAGGCCTAGGACTCCATTCTTGCTTTTCCCTAGGTATATTTAGTGTTTATTACCATATGGTAATTTTAGAAAATTTTATCTTTTGTTGTGGCGTTTTCATACATGCACCTACCATGCTTTGATAGATTTTATTCTTGATAGCTATAAAAATCACCAAAAATGTAACACAGCCCACAGTTTTCAGGTCAATCGTCTTATCTCTGTCAGGTGAGATGGGAGCCCTGGATCTACTCTTTGGGGATCTCGGTAGGGCTTCAGCCATTCCCCTGCTGCAGGAGATGCTCCAGATCCCTTGAGAAAACTCTCAGGGAGTGAGTTTCTCATTAAACTGCCACTTGGTGATTACTGCCCCAGAAGAGAGAGTGAGAATCTAGAGATTTGAAGTTGACAGTGCTCAAAATGTCTTCAAGCCAGCTGCACAACCCACCATAAACCTAGACATGGGTTTCAAAATTCTGATGTCCCAGGCCCACTGACATTGCTCAGAGGGTAGATTCCAACAACAGCTGTAAGGAAACAAAAACAACAGCCCTTTCATTGAGAAATGCCGAGAAAGTCAGCGTGGACTTGTACCAAGGAAACCCTCAGCTTCCGAGGTCATGAACCCACATTTTGTCATTTGCGAAAGAAATGGGAAGCTTCTCGGTCCCCGTCTCAGTACTCAGCTACTGTCTTTTACCCTCATCCTCCTCCTTCCTAATTTTCATTCCCTTTCCTTTCATCACCTAATGGTTACAGATGTAAGATTTGCACCTTTTGCCAACTGCCAAACTTGAATTCAGTGGAGGGATCTGGATGGAGCACCCACAAAGTCGCTTGCAGACCCAGACAGGATACCCCTCTCTAATAACAAACCAGTGCTGTTTCTAGATTTCTCTACTCCTTCCCTCTTTAAAAAAAGTGGAGGAGTGGTCAAAATTTTTGATCAAAGGTTATTACTGTGGTTATTACTCTTTACTGACAGACTTGACATTCTACAAAAATTACTCTCCAATTTTGTGAATAGATGAAGCAGGAAGCCAGGGTCGCTGTCTAAAAACATTTGTGACACGTGTAAGAGCTGATTCTCACCAGGAAGAGACATTGTCTAACGTGCATCTTCTTAGTCTACCCATTTTTATTGTAATGTCTTAGCAGGTGGCCAATCTGAAGGCACCACCTCCCTCCCCAGTTAGGAAATTCTTTCCACATCACTTGCAATCCAGTTCTTTTATTAAAAAGTATGTTTTATATCGTAGTTAGAAATATGGCTTACACTACAAATATGGAAAGGACATATAGTGCCTTAACTCACACAAAGGTGTCAGTTGCTGATGTCAAATTTCTAATGAGTTTTGAACAACAAGAAAAAAACAAAAAGACAAAAGCAAGCTAAGAAAGACAGCTTAAGGAATTAAGAGTTTATTTTTATGTTTGCTTAGATTTGTTTTTGCTCTGCTTCTCTTTATGTATGAGGACTACTTCCATATTCGAAGACAACACCGTCCTTAGTTGACCAGACATCAAAGCTCAAGGATGAAATCATTGCATCATGAGGCATGGTCCCTGGCCTATAAGGGCCATGGAACTCAGAGGGGCTGACTCTCGTTTATCTCCCCAAATCCAAATATCTCTCTTTGAATTTAGGGTCCCCTCCTTCTCAGAGAGTCCTTGTGTAATTGGTTGTAAAGCCACTACAAAGCCCCGAAGATGAGCTCCAAGACATGAATTGTGGCTGAAGGAGGAATCCATAGACAGTAGTTTGAGATCAGGTATCACAAGCATTTTCTGCACAAAGCCAGATGGCAAGTACCTCAGACTTTGCAGTCCAGGCAGTCTCCGTCACGGTGCCTCAGCTGTGTCTGTCTTTGTAGCACAAAGTGGGCCGTAGCCACGTGTAAATGCGCTGTTTATGAAACCAATGTTTGGATCTCATTTGACTTTTAGGCATCCTGAAACATGATTCCCCTTCGAGCTCTATTTGCCAACCACATAAAAATGTAAAAACTGATGTCAGCTTGCTAATTACCAAAGCAGAATAAGTGTGGGCCTTAGGCCACAGCTACTGTACATTGGTCCTTCAGCAAAACAACTTTTCAAAAAAGAGGAAAGAAAAAAAATTTGAAGGATTGTAAGCTTTACCAGTATGGAATGATTTAGAAGAATATTCTCCAGAATTTGGAGATGTCTGAATTTAATAAATTCCAGAAATGAAATGTTTTCTCATGGAAAGGATGTCTTCCAGTTGCAAGATAAGGTTTTCAAGTTAAGAGGCTGCTTTGGTGAACATGTAGAGCTCCTTTGAAATTAGCAGTGATAAAGGCATAGATTTTTAAAAAAAAAAAGATCATTTTCTTAAATGAGTAATGGCAGTTCCTACTCTCCTGCTCATGGTGTCTGTTTCCAGAAATCCTTCCTTCCTGGGTCATATAGACTCCACATAAGCTCAACCCTAGACAAGTGATCCCTCACCAGGCAAATTCACACAAATCAGTTAACAGAATTTCTGTGTTCCAAAGATCCAGAAAGATGACACGTTATTGGGGCTGGAGGAATGGCTCAGTGGTTGAAGCACTTATCTAGCAAGCACTTACGCAAGCACGAAGTACCTGAATTCGATTCTCCAGCACTAGATAAGCCAGGCATGGTGACATGCACCCATAATTCCAGTTCTCTGGAGGCTGAGACAGGAAGATTGCCAGTTGAGTTGAAGGCCAGCCTGAGCTCCATAGTGAGTTCAGGACCAGCCTGGGCTATAGAGTTAGACCCTGTCTCAGGAAAAAAAAAAAAAAAAAGACGTTATAAATTGAACTCAGAAAGCTCTGTTTCTTCAGATATTTTCCTTCTCTTCTTATACAAAAAAAGGACAGTTTTCTAACGGCTTGTCATTTTTTTTCAGTTCCACCTGACTAGTATTGTTGCTTTACCTCTGGTCTTTATCACAGTGATTGATGTTAACTGATCCAAAACCTGAATACTGACGACATTATAATATAAACTATAAGTGGCCTTTCAAGGAAAGCTGAGGCAGCCAGAAATAAAAGGAATCTAAGAGCAGCTACTTATTGTAAAATATAGAAGCCTTGTCCAAGACCCCAAAATAAGTGAGGGCCACCTCCTTTGGATGAGGGACACTTTTCAAATGGGAGATGGATCCTCTGGAGCATTGCTAATACAGACATATAGAGTTCTCCAAATCTAGAGCATGTTGTCCAATAGAAAAACACACTTCCAAAACACTAATTCAATTACATGTGAAAGGAAACTGTGACATTGATTTTCCTGTTGGTATTTTAATGGGGGCAGCACCCTTAGGGGATACAGTGAAAAAAAAAAACCTATATTTGGACTCCAGGAGCCTTTCAACATTGGCAGGAGTTTTGTCATCTCTAGGTTCTCAGAAGGAAAAAATGTTGAGTAATAGTTTAATTGACCCCATTTCTGTCATTATTCAGAGCAAGTCCCTAAACTGGAAAATCTCACTGTGACTGAGGTTGGCTGGAATGGCCTCAAACTCAACTGGACGGCAGCTGACCAGGCCTATGAGCACTTTGTCATTCAGGTGCAGGAGGCCAACAAAGTGGAGGCCACTCAGAACCTCACAGTGCCTGGCAACGTCCGGGCTGTGGAGCTCCCAGGCCTCGAGGCTGCCACCCCTTATAGAGTCTCCATCTACGGGGTGATCCGGGGCTATAGAACACCGGTGCTCTCTGCGGAGGTCTCCACAGGTACTTCTTACCTTTTATACTTTCATTCTGTCCAACAGGAAACTTTCCAGACTCCTAGATTCAGTTAGCTTTGGAGAGGTTTATTGTTCCACTGCTGCAACAATATACCTTACAAATGCAACTTATAGGAGAAAAGATTTATTTTGGCTCACGGTTTTAGTATATAGCTGGGTGTCTCCCAGGCAGAGATGTTGTGGTGGAAGACCAAGGAACGGTGTTAATTCATGGTCGGTGGGAGGCAGGGAGCAAGGAAGAGCCCAAGGGAAAAGAAAAGGCTACAAACGAATATACTCTCCCAATTCACATCTCCAGTGGCCTATCTCCCCCAATCACTCGCCTATCAACTAAGCAACAGACTAACCCATTAGTGAGGTTAGCATCCCAAGATCTAATCACCTTCCAGAAGCCCCAAGCTTGAACAAGTGTATGCCTGGAGGGGCATTTTTGATCCAAACCAAAACAAAAAGATTTTTTCTACCACAAGTGCTAGCACTGTGGGGTCTGATAATAGACAGCCAGGCCACTAGGTTACACAGCTGTGAGGCCACCATAACATTTCACTGTCTGTGACATTTTGGACTACACAGAGCTCACACTGTGAGACAATCCGCACAGCCCAGGGAGGTAACAGTAGCACTAGAAACAGCCTTCCTTCTGTTAACAGTAATGCTAAACCACGATATTCAAATGGGGAAAAAAAGTCGTATCCACTGATGGCTAGGACAATTCTTCCATGAGATGAGAGAACAGTATTTTCTTATACCTTTCCCATGGCTCCATTTCTACAACATAATAAGTTGCATGATATATACTTATCTAAAGAAAGTCACACTTTAAGTGACATAAAAGCTTGGGTTCAAGATTTCCTGGATCTTGGTGTATGGTTTAAACTAGACTTTTTTTGTTGTTCTCTAGGGGAAACTCCCAATTTGGGAGAGGTCACGGTGACAGAGGTGGGCTGGGATGCCCTCAAGCTCAACTGGACCGCTCCAGAAGGAGCCTATGAGCACTTTCTCATACAGGTGCAGGAGGCTGATATGGTGGAGACAGCCCAAAACCTGACAGTCCCAGGAGGACTAAGGTCCATAGACCTGCCTGGGCTCAAAGCAGCCACTCTCTATAGAATCACCATCCGTGGGGTCACTCAGGACCTCAGCTCAACCCCTCTCTCTGTTGAAGTCTTGACAGGTATCTGAGACTCATTCACTCGTCTGCCCTACCCCTTCTGTATCCACTCAGGAAGAACAAAGACTTGAACTAGGTTTAGCACCTACGAAGTCAGGGAAATACCAATGATTCATCCCTGCTTCTTCCCAAATGTCACATCCCTATTTGGCCAAGTCCTAGTTCAAGCCCAGTAGCCAATCCAATGGAAAATTCCATCTACCCTTCCTTGACAAAAGTGAGAGGTGACTTCTTTTGCAAAGCCAGCTGTAGTTGTAACATCTAAGAAGTTGGAAAGCATAACCGGTTAGTGAAAAAATAAAAAATAGCTGTGAGCTCATTTTAAGAACACGAAATGACTCCCCAAAGCCCTATTTACATGTCAAGAATGGATGTTGTGAACAATTCTAAAACCACCTTTCATTCCCCAACGTTGAACAGAAAAAAATCCCGGCTTTAGTGCCAACAATGACAATGTGCTCAGTACCACTAGATACCACACATCTGTAATCATCACTAACCAGACAGCTAATCCAGCCTCAACCAGAAGGCTGCCTCGCCTGAATCCTAGTGTGCACTTGCCTTGTTTAGTAACTCAGTAACTCTATGTCCTTACACAGAGGAGGTTCCAAGTCTGAGAAACCTCACCATAACTGAGGTGAGCTGGGATGCCCTCAGACTGAACTGGACCACACCAGACGAGACCTATGACCAGTTTGTTATTGAGGTACAAGAGGCTGACTGGAGTGAAGAGGCTCACAATCTCACTGCTCCCGGCAGCCTGCGTTCCGTGGAAATTCCAGACCTCAAGGCCGGCACTCTTTACACAATTACTATGTATGGTGAGGTCAGGGGCCGCCGCACTAGACCCCTCGCTACAGAGGTCATCACAGGTATATGAAACTTCTTCTAGAATGGAGATCTGATAGGAGCCAGCCCTCAGTGTGGTTGGCAGGCAGCCTGAGCCTGTAATCAATCCAGGAAGGCTTTGGCTAGAATTCCACCTTGCTAGCTGAATATTCTTGGGTGTATCATTTTACATACCGGGGCCTTCTTCTCTCGTCTTACATCAGAGATACTATCCCTACATCAGGATACTGCCATGAGTAATAAAGGAGTGCATACATGAAAGTACTCCACGCAATACCCACTGAGGAGGTAGTAGCAACACTCACAGTGTCAGAAGTCACAAGGGTTAAGGCTGTATCTCAAGGATAGGGTCAGCACTTTTTGGAAAGCCTTGCCATTCCTAATGTCAGAGTCACTACTTCACACCCAGCTTTTAGTCAAGTCTCTACAGAGTACCTTTTGGAAGCAATCTAGTCCTCTTCCACAGAAATTACCAAGTCTGTCTCAACAGATGCTTAAGGCAAGAATATTTTCAAGGAAGGACAACCAGCTTGAGTTCGGTGGTTTCCATTCAATTTAGGGAGAAAAGCAAAAACAATTCCCCTCTATTCTCCCCCTTAAACTCTGCTGTCTTATTTATCATAGAAAACATTGTGCCATTTATGATGTTTTGAGAAAGGGCTTCAAAGGTGGCAATAGGCACGTGGGCCACATTTACGACAATAGCATTTTTGTGCTGGGCCCTACGCCCATGCCTCTGCTTACATACATTGCATATCGTCTAATTCAAGTTCATATTTTTTTGCTCATATATACAAAATAAACTCAATTATCACTAGAAACTAACCATAATCCCAAAAACAAGGCAGGCAATGATATCATTCTCCTGTGTCAGCTGGATTATCATTGTACTGTGCTTCCTGGAATACCTTCCAACCAAACAGAGCAAAAGGGGCTTTGACTTAACTATAATTGGGATTCAGGGTGCTGATGATCTATATTTGTTAACTGCAAAAGTTTGTTTCTAGCAGTGAAACCTTTTAGCAAGCGAAGTCTTCCAGGGAACACCTCTGAGTGACAGATAAACAGTTTTTCTTAGTGTGCTGGAAAGGAAGAAGGGCATGCCTGCGAGTATCTCCTAAACAATTCTCCCAGAAGGCTCCAGATCTGCATGGTGCAGTGTTTAAAAACAGCCCCCTAAAAGGAAAGGTTTTTGCTCAGACTCTCAGAAGGCACGGAATCCTGCCACATCTGAGAATAAGAATCCCTGCCCTTTTCAGTAGGGGGGGGGGGGGGGGGGGGGGGGGGGGGGGGGGGGGTTTGCAGGGATTGAGCTCCCTGCAGATATTTTCCTCCCTAGCTTTTAATCCATGCCCACTTCCGCAGTAAGAAGGCAGGCCGAGAGACTGTAGTCCCTCCCCTTTGGAAAGCATCTCACAAAACAGTGGATTTTTCCATATCCCCATTTCGAACTTTCTTAATCAGCCATTAATAACTACATTAAATTTTCTTCCTAGATTGCAGAAAAATGAATAGCGGCCCCGCTCTGCACCATTTGCTGAGCAAAATGTAATCACTTTTAATTAAAGCAGACACATTCATTTCCCACAAAGAGCCTTGCTTTGCGAAGCAGCCATTCCTCACCCGAAGCAGTAGCAGCAGAAGGTGGGAGGGGAGAACAAGGGAAGATTCCAGCGAGAAGCGCCTGATCCCTGAAAGCCAAGAAGAGTGCGGTGACAAAGCGTAGCATCATGCTCATTCAAGCTTGAGTCAGCATATACTTTATAAACTCAAGCAGACAGCGTGTGGCTGGCAATACCATGACCTTTAATTTCAAACAAAGAAATGAAGCCAGTCAGTCTCTTCCCTGTAACCGACAAGTTCCAAGGGACAACACCAGGATGATGATGAGCTTGTGAAACTGCCCCTTGGCAGGCTATGGGGTATGAGGTGAAGAGGAGATCACTATTACTTAGTCAGTGCATTGCCAATGAAATGATACTGTCAGCTCGATTTAAGGGGGAAGGATGAAGCTCCGAGAGAAGGAAGAGGCAGGCCCAAGACGATGCAGCCATCAGCTATGAGTGTCAGAATTCTGGCCAAAGTCTCCCTAACTCCAAAGTCTACCCACTTCCTTTATCTGTCTGGACCCACAATTCCCCTCTTCCTGTGTACTCTAGCACCCGGATGTACCTGCTCAGGGACTTTTTGGTGGCTGTGCATTGCATTCTCTGCCATTGTAAGGATGAGCAATGCAGATATTTTCCTTTTTGACCATTTTCGGCTCCTGGCTATCAAGTTCACATTACACATGGCCGGAGACTAGAATTATAACCAAACAAAACCCTCCTTCCTTTTCCATTCCTCTCTTTCCGGGTGATGGGATTTGGGGCGTTTGGTTTCTTCACGTTCGGTTTGCAGCACTGACATATACCTCTCTGTCCTTCTTCAGAGGAGCTCCCTGAGTTGGGAGACTTAACTGTGACTGAGGTGGGCTGGAATGGCCTCAGACTCAACTGGACGGCAGCTGACCAGGCCTATGAGCACTTTGTCATTCAGGTGCAGGAGGCCAACAAGGTGGAGGCCACTCAGAACCTCACAGTGCCTGGCAACGTCCAGGCTGTGGAGCTCCCAGGCCTTGAGGCTGCCACCCCTTATAGAGTCTCCATCTACGGGGTGATCCGGGGCTATAGAACACCAGTGCTCTCTGCGGAGGTCTCCACAGGTACCTTCTCTCTCATTTCTGTGCTCTCTCCTCAGGGCTCTTTGCTTCCTTTCTCAGAGCTGGCATGGGGAGTTAGCTCCTCTTCGCGACTGTACCCTTTCCATGTGCCCTTCAGCTGCCGGCCATGCACACTTGGGGACTTCTCTGCACGCACGCCGTTCCCTTGCCCATGACTTTGCCATGGCTGTGATGAACAGTGCAAATATTTTGCCCTTTCTGGCCTCCAGTCCTCCCCACCAGCTTCTCCTTTCTATACTTACTGGCCGATGCTTTCCACCTCCCTTAAATGAGGGCATTTGGTTTAAAATCAGCTTTACAATTTTAGTTCACTGCTCCAGTGATGTCACCAAACTACACAAATCCAGTCTCCCTGTGGGTTCTGGTGGAGCACTACTCATTTATTTTAGAGGGTCTTTTGTCATTTGGAAATAATACTTTATTGTCTTCCAGTCCCTCAAGGGCACATGAGGGGACTATGATTCTTGCATTTAAGAAATGTTTCTTTTAAATGCACTGGATAGAATAAGAGAACTGAATTACCCTCCTCCTCCTCTGGGCAATTCTCTCAGATACTGAGTCATTGTTAGAACATCAAATGAGCAAATAGCTAGACCAAAAATGAAAAAAAAAATCCTATAATTGTGACTGAAGACTGTACCAAAGAGAAAGCCATTCATCAGCCGAAGTGCCCCAGGCAGCACTTGGAGCAGGATGTGCCAGGCTATGTGTGCTTGGGAACTGATGACTCTTGCTGGTCTTTGAATCAGGGGCTGCTCCGCCAAGTGGTGGCCTTGAGGTGGCATAGTCCCACCTCTGAGCTAGGGTTGCACAGTGATTTATTTGCCACTCTACCTCAATGAGGAGGTTTTCAGTGTTTCCCCAGAAACCTGGTGAAGGGAGAAGCCCTTCTCCAATGCTGTCCTCTGAGGCTCATCTTTACCACGTGTCCCATTGGTTTGAGCTCAGTAGACACTGTGCTATTCTGTTTTGCATATGATTGTCTCCTTCTTAAATGTAATTATTACAATTAAGCTGCCATGGAACTCAAGTAAATCCTTGTTGATTTGAAAGCACAGCTTTGCAATGCAGCTTCAGTCATGTCAGTGACCCTCATTGAGACAGACATAAAACAGGCCAGCACTGCATGAGCAATGACCTTAAAGTGCCTAGAAATTACAGTTGAGGCTTCCTTAAATGTGCCGGGGGCTCTTTTCTCCAACACCCACAAACCATCTCTTCCCAGAAGGCAAGGAAATTATCCGCCACTTTTGATCTCTCCTGCAGATCCTGTGGTTTGGATACCCATCAGTATTTTTATGTGTATATGTGTTTTTCTTTTTAATGGTAGCAACATTCTTGCCTCTGATGAGTTGGCCTTTGGGGAGAAAGGACTGTAATCCCATCTGATCTGTGCCTCAACGAATCTGTTGAGATGGTCCAAAGGTCCAAAGTCTCTTTCCTTACTGAAGAGACAGGACAAGCCTGCCTGCTGTAACTTTTATTCTTACTGTTCAGAAAAGCACTGGCAGGACCATCTCTAAGACAGACTTTTTTTTCTAAAAGAGTTGCTTAAACTCCCTTATTGGCCTAGCTCTTTGCATTGGCAAAATAGGGCTAGCTCTCTTGGCCCACATAGATGCAATTAAGAGGGGACAAGCTATTTTATCAGAATATGATAACAGCTGGCTGGTCCTTATCTGAAGCATGGGGGGGAAAAAATACCAGGAATTACACTGAGAAATGTAACAAATCCCTTCAAGTCAAAAAAAAAAAAAAAGAAAAAGAAAAAGAAAAAGAAAAAAAGAAAACAGATGCCTCAAAGTAGCACATTGGAAGGGCAAGAGTGTCAGAATCATTTAACCCTCATTTGAATAGATGAGAGCTCCCTCAACGCCAAGGATGTCTACGGGAGACATCCAAGGAGTCTTGGTCCTCTGATTGCACCTGAAGAGGCTGGAAGCTGCCAGCACTCATGTCTTTTCAACGGGCCAACAACCCTGAGGCAAGGCTCCTGGACACAAGTGTGGCTAAGATAAACAGTTCCCTTGAGCTCATCCAGCCCGTCTCCTCCCGCTCACCCAGGCCTGATGGTGCATGGCAAGCACACAGTAGAAGAAAATCTAATGGCTTTCCTTTCTGTTTCAAAAATTTCTCCTAACAAAAACCCTTTTTCTCTCTCCTTGGCACTGACGGGTAACACAGCTCCATTTCAACATCAAATCTTTTTCTCCAGGAACGGTTCTATTGCTAATTTCAGTCTTAACCCACAGCCAGGTCATTAACTGAGGTGTGTTTGTTTCTTCTCTTCTACTCCCTCTTTTTTGCAGCCAAAGAACCTGAAATCAGAAACTTAAACGTTTCTGCCGTAACTCCCGAGAGCTTCAATCTCTCCTGGACAGCTACCGAAGGGATCTTCGAGACCTTTACCATTGAAATTATTGATTCCAATAGGTTGCTGCAGATTGTGGAATATAACATATCTGGTGCTGAACGAACCGCTCACATCTCAGGGCTCTCCCCTAGTACTGCTTTCATTGTCTACCTCTCTGGGCTTGCTCCCAGCATCCGGACCAAAACCGTCACTGCCACAGCCAGCACAGGTACTTGTGCCTCCTCCTGTTTCTGACACCTTCTCTCCACAGTTTTGTCTGCAGAGTGAAGCCATCCTCCTCCTCATCCGTGTGAGCGCAGGCCACAGTGGGCTAACTTCCCTGATGCTAGCTAGGCTGGAGCACTGTTGACACAACTCTCTCTCAACAGCGTCCCCACTGGTGGATCGCTTAAAGCTACATGCCTGGTTTATCATTGAGCAGAACACTTGCAGAGGAAAACACACTTTGGTCCAGATTGCCACAGGGAATCTAGAGGAAAAAACAAAGTCCCCTTTGGTAACTTAAAAGCCATCATGGGAGTCATTTGTAGCTTAGAAAGTTGTCTGCATCAGTCAAATTTTTAAAATCATATTTTTGGGTGTTATCTTACTGTCTGTCTCCCTGAATATTGAGTCTCCTCATATTCAAATATCCCAATAATTTAGGGAAATCGTTGATAATTTACTTCAAACTGGGAAAATAAAAAGAGCATGTGAATGCATGAGGTAGCCACACCATCCGGATCACCCCAACTTCAGTACCACATTCAGGGGCTGTCTTATCCTTAGAATAGTGAATGCTTCTTAGCAAAAAAAAAAAAAAATAGAATAGTCATGTTGAAACACAGGGCTTATTTAAGAAAGGATCAGACAGCTCTCATTTTTGAATCGGTGCTGTCTGTGGCATGTGTGTGGGAACATGCACACATGCATTGAGACATATTACAGACAGACAGACAGACAGACAGACAGACAGACAGACAGATACTGTGTCGTGCAGTAAAAAAGGACCCTATGTGAATATAGACGGTTTGTCCACTCAAAATAGCATTCTTTGCACATTTTAGACAATGCCTTCTATTAACAGGTAAACTAAGACATCACCAACTGGTGAGGAAAAGATACCTGGGGGACAAATACAGGAAAGTTTTCTCTTATAGTTCACAAAGGGGGGGGGGGGGGTCCCTTTTCCTAAGGACTCCAAGAAATGGATTGACATGGTAACACCAAAATCACCTATCGTTTTGATTGTCCATGAGTAAGGGACAGTCTGTCTTTATTCTAGACTGCAAATTGTTATTATCAGGATGAGCCGAAGAAAAGTCAGAGCACTAGCATTATTTAGTTCCCTGCTCAGTTAGATTAAAGAACAACAAAATCTAGGGAAGAAAACTTGTCAACCACATACATTTGGCTCAGGCTGGCTTTCAAGAACAGACAAGGTCCTCTTTTACCGGAAGCTAAAGTGTAAAATGTTGTGGATTTAGTCTTACGTGGTTTTGTTAACTATAACTGTATTTTAAATTGATGAATGATCCAATTTTTATTCTTGCTTTAGTAAATGAACCTCTCCTTAGCCACCTTACTGTCTCAAATGTGACTTGGGGCAGCGTGACCATCACATGGAAAGCTCAGGAATCTGCCTTTGATGGCTTTCTTATAGACGTTAGTAATTTGGACCACCCCCAGGAGACAATGCTGCTCCCCATGTCTGGGGCATCCCACAGCTCCCACAACACTGACCGCAAAGCTTCTTCTAATTACACCGCTCACCTTCAGGGGCTGATTGGCGGGCAGCAGGCTCAGACCCTGATGGTACAAATAACCACAGGTATTTCCCATTATGGGTCCTTCTCTCTCTGTGAACTTACTCTGAATTGCATTCCAGAAATCAACCACCCACTTGTCAACCTCTTTCCTTCCTTACTCACCCCACCACATCCTTCGAAAGTTGACAGAGCCAACCAAATCCAAGTTTGAAAGCTTTAAAACAACGCTCACTTCAAATTAAGGAACTTCAATGTCCAACCTGCTTTGTTTTGTAAATATTTACTCCCATCTGGAGTCACTCTGTTTGTTTGTATAGAGTTAATGTGACTTGCTTTGGTTGAGTTTCTAAACTACCCTTTCATCTGATCTTGAATAATCCTTCCCAATACCCCCCATGATTCTTTGCCTGTGGTCTTTCTAATCAGAGTTTGCCTGCGTCATATTCAAAGAAACATGTGCATGCCATTTTTGGTTCTTTTGGTCAGAGTGATCTACCATCTCTTTCCTTGTACCAGGATGTTAAATAACAGTGTCCCAAAACTGCATGAGGGACCTCGGTCATTTCATCTTATTCTTGAGATGTTCATTTGTCTGGATTCCCTACAAACAGACTTTTTTCTGTTGACATTTGCTGTGTCCAGCATGCATTCCTACTCACTGATAATCTGTTGCTAAGTGGCAGAATCTTCTTTCGATCCATCATCTTGCACAACTCTTGGTGCATGTGGTATATATGCAGAGCATGACATTTGTTGAACACATCTATCCTTCCTAAAAGCAAACCGTACGTCCAAAAATTGTTTCAAAGGGTTAAAAGTGGTGGGAGAAAAATGCCCCTCACTTGCATGAACTCCTGAACACCCACTAACTAGGCCTTTTTTTCTGGATTTTTTCTTAAATCTCACATCTGAGCTGGGCTGCATCTTCCGGGAGTCTTGAGGAAGGTACCTGGATCTGACTCTGCATGGCGAATGTGTTGGCACTGCCATTCTTTGTCTGGTAGTATGAGCAGCGTCCTGCACCCTAATGCAGGAGCTTGCTTCCTCAGCAAACTATAGAAAAAGCACACAATTCCTATTGGAGGATTTTATCATTTTCATGCTTGAAAGGGTTTGTCCATACTGGAGCTTGAAAACGATGACATCCTTAGCTTTCCAAGCTAACTTAGCAAGGAGGAAATTCCATGTCATTACTTATGGCTATATCTCATTTCTGTCACAGATCTTATTTGTCCCAGTGACATCAGAACATCAAGCTATGCTAGTCAGTTGCGCAGTTAAAGTCCGTCCCAATGAGCCCCTTCTTTCCTCCAAATGCTGGAGCTAGAACAAAGCACTCCTAAGTTGAAGGCAAAATGATCTGCCACTTCCCACCCCTAAATCCTGACGGCAGCATCTCAGCCGTCCACGATTGTTTCCACTCTCTGACACACAGTCTGGCTGAACCTCTTTTCATATAAGCATTATTTGATAAATGAACATTCAGGAGACCAGCATAATGCAAATTACAGTTGAAAAAAAAGCCATGAGTCTCCTCCATTAATAGAGCAGATCTCATCAATGATTGTCTAGACTTCAAGAAGCAAGAAAAATGTGTCCTCGGTGGAATCATCCATCTTTGCAATTATCTAGTAAGTGAATTTTCAAATCGGAAAACACGGTGCTTAACTTATAGTTTCTTTTGGCTTCTGCATCCACCTAGGATATTTTTAAAGGAAGTCATCTTCACACTGACAGTCTTTAGAGTAAGATATAAGATATTCCTGTAATTTGGATTGCTAAATGCTGCTGGGGGATTTCTCATGTATAAATATTAGTCTTTAATTTCTGCAACCCAAATACATCAAAGAAAACTAAGAAAAGTCTGAAGGGCATTTTCTAAAATATGCTCTGTGGAGCATGAGCTCCTTGAGGTGTGAAGAGTGTATTCTGAGATAGGGTATCTTTGATCAATAAGGACAAGAAATGTGGGACTAGGCAATGGAACACATTTATTTCAGAACCTCCCGATCAGAACTTTTAAAATGCTAACTCTGCCTGTGAATCTCTACATTGAGACAGGATGCTCAGTGCTTACCATGAAAATTTCTTCTCTGGGAACATCTTATAGGGCTACTGCCCCACTGTAGTCCTTGGAAAATGTGGCCGTGGTGTCCTTCACGCTAGTCCAATCTACCCCTCTCTAATGGCTTGTTCCCTTTTTGTTACACATGACTAGCAGAAGCATCATGTGAATACTTTAAAAGAATGCCAACCTGTACTTGCTAGGAAAGCAATCTGTTCTGTCATTATAATCAATGCCGTTATATATACAGCCTAATGTGCTACGTTATCTGCGAATATTGGCAATAGCTGGTGCCTTCGTGTTCGATGGCAGCATTCTGGAGAAATCTACTGCTTCCTCTAACAATGTTTCTCTCTTTCCCTCTGCCCACGTTCCTTCCCCTCAGAGCCAGAGCCAGAGCTGGGCACGCTAATGCTTAGCAATATAACTTCTGACAGCTTCTACGTATCATGGACCGCTCAAGCTGGGCTTTTTGCAAAGATTGTTATCAACGTGAGCGATGCTCACTCATTGCATGAACCCCAGCAATTCACAGTCCCGGGAGACGCCCAGCAAGCTCACGTCACAGGCTTGGCGGAGAACACTGGCTATGACGTTAGCATGGCAGGGACCACTTGGGCTGGCGACCTCACTCGGCCCCTCACTACCTTTGTTGTTACAGGTATTCAGGGGCTCTCACTTCTCTCTTCAGAATTCTCACACAGGAGAAGGAAAAAAAATAGATGTGGGAATGCTGCACAAAAATTCAATCCAAAGTATAGTCATTATCCCAAAACTAATTTTATTTTTTTAAGACAGGGTCTTACTCTCTAGCCCAGGCTGGTCCTAATCTCACTATGTAGCCCAGACTGGCATAGAACTCATAGCAATCCCTCCTGCCTCAGCTTATTATGTGCTGGGATTACAGGTGTGCACCACCATCCTCAGCTTATGTGGTGCTGGGAAATTGAACTCAGGAAAGCGCTCTAACCCCTGTGCTATTCCTCCAGCCCCCTATTTTTAAAAATACAACTGTACATATCTTTGAGGTACAAATTGATATTTTGATGTATGTATATTCTCAACTTTTTTAGAGTCCACAATAAGAGAGATTTTGCAGGGTGTGTGTGTGTGTGTGTGTGTGTGTGTGTGTGTGTGTGCGTGTGTGTGTGAGAATGTGGTGATGAAACAAAGCCCATTTTTATTTTGGATAAGCTGTGTTTGAACTTGTGATCCTTCTACCTCAGCCTCCCAGAGGGCAGGGATTACAGGCCTGTGCCACCCGGCCACCGGGGTTGGCTTGCAGTATTATTTTTTCTGCTTCTGGTTTATTTTCACTTATCATAATGTCCTCAGGTCATCAGTATGCTTTCAAATGACAGAATCCTCAGACTCTTCTGTGCATATTCACTGTATTTTCTTCATTTATTCATCCATTGATGGGTAACACCACAACGTGAATCACAATAGCCAAGGTACCACATATAAATTTCTGAGCAGAGAAAGGAAGCAGGCACTTCTAGAAAGGACAGGTCCCTGGCAGCCATGTTAGACAGTAAAGACACTTCCTACAGAAGCACAAAGCTTTCAGGGATTCTTGGAAGTGGTTTTATGATCTGTGCCTAACCCCACAGCTTGAAGATTCTGGTAAAAGAGTAAATTCTACTGTAGTAAAGGTCTAGGCCAGGAATTTTGTTCATAACTCACACTAAGTAAAGCAGCTCATAAATTACTCATCTCAGAAATGCAGTTATCTATTTTTCTCACAAAAATGTCTTCTCAAATTTCAAAGTACAACAGATTGATGAAGGCTCGACCTAGAAAGGCAGATAAACTCTAAAGTTCATTAAACATAATGCACTCATTAAATTTGACTAACTTCTCTTTGAATTATGTAATTAATTTTTATCTATTTTTCCATACTGATACTACCCTAACTCAATGATAAATGCTAGAAACAGTATCAGTTTACTAAATCTCTGGCTTGCAAAACCTGAGAAAATATTGAGAAATCTCTTGCTTTCCTCTAATTGATAACTTTCACCAGACGAACTTTGCTGTCTGACACATTATGTAAGTCTCTCCCAGTGTCTAAATTGCTGTAGGTAAGGTATATTCGTAAGGCCAATTAAACATTTGCATGGACTCAGACTACTGTTCTGAAAGAGTTAGGATTTGGAGACCAAGTCTGGGTGGATTCTAAATCACTCCCACATCTTTTCAGCTACCAAACCTTAGCAAGTTTCTTATTTACTTGTTTGAACCCCAGTGTCCCTGTGCATGGAAAGAAGACACCTACCTATACATGCCCCTGGCAGTCCGTCTCAGGGATTAAGCAGAGCTGATGACATTTAGCTGCCTGGCATCCAGTGGTATGTCACAGCTGTGTGGTCCTTTCTGCTGTCTGCTAACAGTATGATGAAAGGGGTACTCTGAAAAACAACTAACTAGGTTGAGCGTGCTGCTCAGTAACAGAGCACTTGCCTAGCCAGCTCAAGGCCTTAGCTTCCACCCTTAGCACTGGAAAATGATAAATAATTAACCAAGAAGCCTAGATGAGAAGAATAGAAGCCACGGCTTCTCTGTGATTTCTAATGGAACCCTTGGATGTGTTTTAATGTACGATTAAAAAATGGAGCCAGTCCCAGCAGTGGAGGCCTGCAAACCTAGCACTCTGCAAGGCTAAGACAAGTTCAAGCCCAGCCTGGGCAACTTAGCAACTTAGCAAGTCTCCATCTCAAAATCAAAAATAAAAATGGACTGGGGCTATGGCTCAGTGTGAAGGCCCTGGGCACAATCCTTGGTCCAAAAAAATAACTTTTCCATTCAGCTATAAAACATGAGTTACATCTTTTCCATCAGTCTTCAAAGGCAGGGAATACTAACTTTGTCAGCAGGCTGGGCGGGGTAGCTGGGAGAGCAGCACGTCTTGCCCCACAGGAAAGGCATGGCAACAGATCCCTTCGGGCCCTTACTTGTCACCTCCTGCAGGACCTCCCACAGAACAGAGAGAAGAAAGAGAGGCTGAGAGAGCCCATCTCAAGAATCCCAGATCCAGTTACGGTATTGTCTCTACTAATCCGTGATATAAAGACATTGGATGCTTTAAAAGAGGCATAAAAGAGAGAAAAATAAATGAACAAGGGGGATTAGAAAAAAGCAAGTCCTTGATTGATTAATTAGACTGAAAGACCTCATTTTTGGGTAGAGTCCATTGCTTTGATGACAAGGAGGGGCAAAGAGGCCAGTTATCAAAGAGAGACGCCATTTATCCAAATAAAACCAAGCAGCAGGATTTGAGATCCTTCTCTCACAGACCAAGAGAATTGTTTGCACAGTATATGTAATTTTTATCTTTGCTTTTGATAAAGTTATGATGTTTTTGATTCTTTACATTCAAAAACAAAAAAATGCTCCAAAATAAACATCAAGTACTTCAAAATAATTACAGGAAATCCCAGTCATTGTAAAATTTAAGTCTCTGCTTAAGGGAAGAGAACATTCATTTACTCATTCTAAAAGCTTCTTTTTAAACATTTTTCTTTAAATTTCATGGATTAGCTCATGAGCATTAGTGCAAGGTCATTTGTCTCTTTGAAACTTTCCACTTAGCTGCAAAGGAAAAGAAGTTCCAAATTAGATGTCGCTGAAACATTCCTTAGCCATGGAATTCCCATCCCCTTGCCTGTCTGGGAAAGTGTAAATACATTCAGCACCGCGGAGTGTTATTTCCCTAGCCAGGCGGTGCTGGGCCTTCTCCACTAATCCTGCCCGTGCCCCAGGACTTGCCCGCACAGATGGGGCTTACTAATTAGACATTGGCTCGGGATGTAAAAAGAGCATAGACCATGGAGACTGAAGACCCTGTTGGATCTCGGCTCAGCCACTTAGCAGAAGTGCAATTTTGGACACATCGTAGCCGTTGTGTTCCTTGGGCATCACGGAAGTCAGGGAGGGAGCAGGTAGCAATATCTACTTTGCAGAATCATGGTGACTATTAAAATGAATAACGAGCACAATCCCCAGCAATGGATTTATATCGACAGGTAGTGAGCTGACGTAGCTTACTCCTTTTAAGATTCCAGGGTAGGAAAAACACGGTTGGCACCTGAGATGTCAGCATGACTGTGTCAGAGTGTGTGGCAAATGAGTGGGCAAAGGATGAGTCCTGACTGTACTGAAGATCCAGACATGTTCTTGCTGTCTAATTGTGTTCAAGGAAATAAGTAAGGAATTAGTAAATCCAGAATTCCTTCCTGGGCCATAAACATAAATTGTTAATTTCAACAGAAAAGCAAATCTTATTGGCCATCCCATTATGTCAGGTTATGGAGAGTTGGCCCATGGGTTTGATTCAAAATGTGGGCTAAGTGTGAGATACGAAGTATGGCAAAACAGGAGTACGCTTGCATAAAAAGATTTTAAGACTGATTTACTTTAAAAGCAGAAGTGATAAGAAGTAGCGAAAAGTGTCTAATCCCAACACAAACCTTGTAGTATATGAAAAGCAATACAGACTCTGAAGTGAGACTCAGCTAAAAGCCTCACTCCATCACACTGTGACTTTTGACCTTGGCCAAGTCAATCAGCCCTTTTGATACTCAGTTTTCTCACCTCCAAAAAGAAAGTATCTCCTACCTTCTAGGTTTGTTAAGACAACGACCTTAGGCGACACAATCTGACATTCAACCTATTTCCTAAATGTTCATTCTGTAAGCATATAACATGTTGGGTGTTTGGTTGGGATTTCGTCACTGGTACTGGAGACTTGCGCTGTCCTAGCGGAGTTAGTGCTGCTAATCTGAGTTGTTTTCACCCCTCCCTTCTTTCAGAGGCTTTGCCCCTTCTGGAAAACCTAACCATTTCCGACATTAATCCCTACGGGTTCACAGTTTCCTGGATGGCATCGGAGAATGCCTTTGACAGCTTTCTAGTAACGGTGGTGGATTCTGGGAAGCTGCTGGACCCCCAAGAATTCACACTTTCAGGAACCCAGAGGAAGCTGGAACTTAGAGGCCTCATAACTGGCATTGGCTATGAGGTTATGGTCTCTGGCTTCACTCAAGGGCACCAAACCAAGCCATTAAGGGCTGAGATTATTACAGGTACTTCAAGTGAGCCATTCTCTTCCTTTCTTGGTCCTCATCCATGTTGTTTGTCTCCAGGATCATCATGATTTTAACATCTTTGTCCATCATTTCTGTTTGCTCCATAGACGTGGTCTCTTTTTTCATGTCTGCCCCAAATCCCCCGTGTGTTACGTGTCTAATGAGCACTCCCTACTCCTGCCCTAGAAATGAGAAGGTCGAAATGTTTCCTCTTCCTGCCCCAAATCCTTTAGCCTATGTCTTGTGCGCAGTTTCCACGTGCTTAGTCCTTCTCATTTTCCCTCCTGTTCATCCTGGCTGGTCCCCAGCTACATTTCAGCCTTCTCAGAAGAAATATACAAATAAGTATATTTTTGAAAAATGTATTTAAATATCTTATCATCTCAAAATCTCTTCCTTGATTGTAACAACCATGGACTCGTCATCGGAAAACTAAATTGCAGCTTGTTAAATTGGTAAACACTAATAGCGGAAAAGGTTCTGCAACACAGACTAAATCCGTAATTTTCTCAAGACTAACAAATGTCTAGAGAAATGCGTTAACAAATTTAACTGCCAAAAAATCTGTGTTTCCCAAAGTCCTGTGGAGGTCACTAACTCCATAGACTGTTCAAAGGTTGTATTTGGCAAAAAAGAAAAAAAAAGTTTTATGCTCAACAATGTTTAGAAACATTGAGTTAAGTTATACAGGATTCTTGACCACAAGGATTTCCAGAACATTCTATTATGTATTATGTATCTCTAAGAGTGAAGTATATCTCAAACTTCTTTGACAATGAATAGCTTTTAAGGAACAGCAGCTTCCTTTGCTTAGAACACACTTTGGGAAACTCAGCTACAGGTTTACCTTGACCATGAGTTTTGTCTAGTAAAGGCAACCCCAGGTGAACCCCCAGGTCCAAAGTGTGTGTCTTAAAAAGCTCGTTTATACCACCTGAACTCGTTAATGATAAAAGTGCCAAAAACACAAAGTCAAGGAAGACAGGAAATCAGAAATAGGATCCTTCTTTCATAAATCATCTCCAAGAACAAAGCGGAAAGACGATAGCATTCTAAAACCCATTGAGCTTGGGCTCTGGGGAAGTTTGTTCATGGGCAACTCCACAGATCATTAATGCTGGTTTATTTGTCTTTACAAAAAAAGAAAAGAAGAAATCTCACAGCAAATGGGCAGTCTGCCACTAAAATACAAAGAGCAAATGTAAACAAGTTCCTGGCTTTGAACTTGTTTAATAATACATGGGAGGGGCCAATACTGAGTCCAGATGTGGATTTATAGAATTGCTTTTAGACAAAACTCAGAGATGCAAGCATATGTTTGGCTTGTATGGAATGTGTCAACCCCACCTTTCCTCTTTCCTGGCCCTACTAAGACTTATTAATGTCAAAGGATTTTATTTCTTGGTATCTCAGGACACCAGTGAATGTGGGGCATCACTGCATATTGATACCCCCACTGGAGAGAAGATCACATGGTTGCTAAATAATGTTCTCTTTCCTCCTTCTTCCACCATTTTCTCCTCCTCTAGAAGCTGAACCGGAAGTTGACAACCTTCTGGTTTCAGATGCCACCCCAAGCAGTTTCCGTCTGTCTTGGACAGCCGATGAAGGGATGTTCGACAGTTTTGTTCTCAAAATCAGAGATACCAAAAAGCAGTCTGAACCACAGGAAATAGTCCTCTCTTCCCCTGACCGTACCAGGGACATAACGAACCTCAAAGAGGCCACCGAATATGAAATTGAACTCTATGGAATACGCAATGGAAGGCGGTCCCAGCCAGTCAGTGCCATAGCAACAACAGGTATTGTAAACAGGCAGGACAGACAGACAGATGTCCTGACTTCTCAGAGGGCTGGGGGGTTACAGGAGTTTTGGACACAGACCAACTTTCATTCAGATCTTGGTTCCTTCCATTGTAGACCGTGTTACCTTGGAGAAGGGGGTCAAGTCTTTGCACAAAAGGGCATAATACACTTCTTTAGCGGGGCTGTGAGAGTCAGTGAGATAAGTCAGGTAAAACCCATAACATGTCAGCCTGGCACATAGCAAATTCTCTGCAAGTGAGAGCTGATCACATGGTCTCTAATGTATTATCCTCATTGTAACCCTGTTTTTTTTTCCTTTTAATTCTGAAAATTTTTCCTTTCACATGTTATTTTATGATATTGTTCTAGAGACGCAGTTCTTCGTTCCTTGGTCAAATGCTTGAGTTACTGTGTGTGAGGGAGAAGAGAGAAGTAACATTTCAAGCTGTGAGGATTAATGTTGACAAAAATGCTGTGTGTGTGATTGATCAGTATCGTGGTCAGCAGAGAGAAGGGGGAGCTGGCAGCGGAGCTCATAGGAGACCCTCTGCGACCCTCAGAGATTCGACTGGGGACTTCTGGCCACTCTAAAAAACATCTAGAAGAAGCAATAAAACCTTTGATATATGAGCTATGTCAAGGAGGGGAAAAGAAGTTTAAGAAAATGACTCTAATAGTAAGACTAACCTGATTCATTGAGGAAAAGGGAAAGGCCTCTAATAGGGGGAGTGTATACTTTGAGGAAAAAGAAAGAGGCAGAAACAAACTCCCTTGCAAAATCAAAAGGAATCAAAGGAAAGAATCACAAATTCACAGCAAAAGAGACCTAAGAACTGACACAGCTCAGATTCTTCTGTTTGTACATGAAACATCTGGGGCCCAGAAAGGTGATGTGACTTGCCCAAGCTCACGCAATTAGATTGAGAATAGAATCTAAATGAAGGGGTGTATTTTCACACTATTAAATATAAGTGAACTGACAAGGGATAACCGATGTTTATACATACCCATGGGCCTTGTCAGACAGATATAGAGTCCAACATTGGCCAAAACTGCCCATTCTTTGTGTAAAATAGATCCTTATGTCAAGTTACAAGAACTAATAAAAGCTAAGACGTGACCCATAGTTGATCAGCCACCACAGATGTGGAGAAAATGCTGGAATCTGAGCAGCAGCTTAGTGAGGAGAAGACTCCACTTCCTACGTACCCAGATAGCCCGTCTCAGCTGCAGGCCTCAGTGTCCTTTGTGATGGCTACCCATGAAAGAAAACAGGATCAGAGGCAGAGCCTGTTTGTGACCTTATTTTATAAACATTACTCTGCAAAATTTACTTCTGATCCTGGAATTTGTTAATGCTATTTTTTCTAAAAACCTTGCAGTTCTAAAAGGAGAGAGAGGGAGAGAGAGAGAGAGAGAGAGAATAATCATAATCCTCTTGCTTTCCTTTTTTAAGATCAAAAGACAAAGCCCATTCTTTCACAGGGCTCTTCCTTATATTCTTAGATCCCGCTCTCTGAAGCCTTAAAGACCACAGCTGAAGAGGAGAAAAAATGTATGTGTGTGCGTGTGTGTGTGTTTGTGTTTGCTCATGCACTATTGTGAGGCCATATGTACATGCCCAGATGCACCCACATGCCTGAGCTCCACTGGAGAGTTCAGGAGAGGTGCTCCAAGCACACAGATGTCTAGTTTCCACCTTCACCTCACCAGATTTATACATTTATCTTGTGTTTGTTAATCTTTTTGCCTCTCCTCTGGGATGACTGGTCCCTCTTCCTTCTATGAAGGAGCTGTTGTGACTCCTCCTTATAAGGAGGAGCTGCAGGAGTTACCCACCATGCGTGCCCCAAACAACAGCAGAGGGCGTCAGCATCACCTAGCGGCTACCCAGTGATCTTTGAGCAGATTCCTCGAGTCTAATCCGTTACTCTTCCCTCTGACCATCTGTGTGACCTTGGGCAAGTCTCTTCCACTCTGAACCTCAATTCCCTGATCTAGAAAACAAAATTTAACCTGAAGATAAGCCATGAGGTTTAAATAGGTTAAGACGATGAATGTCAAGTACTTAATAGAATTTCTTTGTCCTTAGAAACAGTGTTAGCTATCAGTATGTTTTGTGATTTAATGTAAATTTTATTGCTAATGAGCTAGTTGGTTCAGTACTCAGAAGTTCAAGGGGAGTACAATGGAATGTGTATGCAACCGTGTTCCTGCACCCAGGGACGGTATCTAGAGGCAACTGATATTACCACTTCTAGAAATAATATACACAAAGAAATAAATTCAACCTCAGTTTAATTCTTTTTTTAGTCTTGCTAAAGACAATGTTCAATGTATTGATACTGTCTTTCTGTTTTGTTCTTGCTCTCTCTCTCTCTCTCTCTCTCTCTCTCTCTCTCTGTGTGTGTGTGTGTGTGTGTGTGTGTGTGTGTATGTTTGTATGTGTTTCTTATTCTTGCCTATTAGTAGAGCTTGCAGATAATCATACATGCACTATTTATTGAGCCTTCTCCCTGCTGGTGAACAGTCAGATTAGGACTTTGTGTCTTCCTTTGATGGTTAGGGCCACTCTCTTGCAAGTCTTGGTCCTTCCCAGAGAGAAGTTAAATGTCAGACTTTCTCTGTAAACAATCTTGAAGGTTCCCAGAGTAGGCAAAAATGGGGGGTAGGGGGGAAATCCCAGAAATTAAGATGACTTTGCCTCTGTCTTCAAGAGTGTTCTATCACCCACAGAGATGCTCTGAGTGAGGACCCAGAAGTGTAGTTTGAACCTATGTCCATGTCTTTCTTACACACACATTCCGGCAACTCCCTTCTATCCCAGAGGCCAACAGAGTAGTCGACACCCCTGTTCCCAACTTCAAGCACATGCCCACATTCCCACCCACCCTACCCTTTCAACTCTCAGCTCAAGTGCAGTTCAGATGAACCTGAAGCTACATGCCAGAGTCACAATGTCATTTGTGGAGGACCTGAATCAATGGGTCTGCCTGGCAAACCTCTCTCTCTCTGTTCCACATACCTGACTCCCATTCACATCATCCCCAGGTGACATAAACAGGACACCACCACCTACAGAGCACATACTGCGTGCTCATACTGCACATACCACAGTCAGGCACCTCACTGAATCTCCAAGACACAGGCAGACACATGAATGTAGTGTGACCTTGAGCTTACAGCACAGATGTAAAAACCAAGAACCAGGGGACTGGGATATTTGTAGAAACTACAGGACATTTGTAGAGTGTGGATAGTAGAATTCACACTCAGGTTAATCCAACTCTAAAACCCTTGCTATCTCATTAACTAAGCATAGAACTTTAACATATATTGAGGATTCAATAAAAATATATTGAAGGAGGATTTTTTAAGAAATAATTGATTGCTACACAATCAAAGACATTTGTTAGGGATTAGAGAAGGCAAATTTTTATGAACAGCCCACATAGAAACCCCTTTTAACTCCCTTGGGTGTTCTTGGGATATTTCCCTAATAAAACATTTTTTAAATAATCTCTTGAAAAAAGACAAGAGTTTTCTCAAATTTCATCAAATTTGTTTAAATTTTACACTGCCATTCAGAATTTAAGGGCTTATTCATGGCAAAAGGAGACAGGATAAAATACCAAATAGTCTTCAACACATAGAAAGTTCTGTGGTCCAGAAACACTGTCTCTGTCTACCCTGGAATTCTACCACAACTGTGCCATGGAAGTAGGCTCTTCACAGCATCCTCCTCCTACCACTGTGACCATGAACATCCCTGGAGTGTGTGAAGATGAGACTATTAATTGCTACAACATATAAGACAGGGCAGTTATTGTTGTCATTTTGTAGATGAGAAAATTGAAATCTAGAGAAGAAAGCTTTGGCCACAAGACACCACTGCTAGCATGTGCCACAACCTACCCCTGCAAGATTTTCAGTCAGAGCAAACCTCAGAGTGAACTAGGCTGGCAGAGGGGGATTCTCTGGGCTGGGGCTTACGAAGCTCCTCAGGGTTTTTCTCACTGAGACTCAGATGGGTCTTTTCTGGGGTGTACCTTAAAATCCAGGGTGGCCCGAAGAAGAAAAGGTCACCTGGGAATGACAATAGAGAATATCATTTTTACTGAATTCTCACTGCGTGTCAGATGCTGTGCTAGGGGTTTTATAGCCATTATTTCTGCTAATCCCTGACGCATTCCTGTGGGTGTGCACCACTTTCCCTCTGCACACGGAACAGCTGGAGCTCACAGAAGTGGAGGGACTTGCCCCAGGCCGCCCAGCCTCCCAGTGGCATTTGGACAATTAAGATCCTGCAGACCTTGCGGTTTCCAGAACTTTCCACGAACAAGGGCAAGACTTAGGCAGCCACTGAATCTGGGGGTGGCTCATAAGTCACAGAAAAAAAATGTGAGAGGAGATTTATGTCTTAGATGAGAGAAAAAGACAAAAATGGGCAGGGGAAAAAAAACACTATCCCCAAATTTTTGTGGCTTTCAGAACTTAATAACCAATGTGGGTTGAAGAAGAGAAAGGATGAGGAAGTGATTTCTCTAGAGCCTCAAAATCGTTTCCTGAATTCTCTGGTTAAGCATGGTTGGCCAACGTGGGCAAAAATCTAAGCCAAAAAACACACAGGAGAAAGCCAGAGGAAAGTGGGTTGAGGGGGCAGAACTGAGGGAGCACGGATTTCCTCACCAGTGGACCCACTGTCCGGGGAATGTTTGCTTTGGTGATGGCCTGAAGTTTCTCCCTGCCTCAGAACCTCCTTCTAGTTCTAGCAGTGGGTCGTCAAGGTCAGTATTTCCGGATCCCAGATGTCCTTGGCTTGGCTGCCCAGCCTTGGGATCCGGAAAGGTTACATCACAACAATGTTGTGTGAAGAATGAAGCCCCATCTTGCTTGGTCCTCTCTCCCTTGGTTGCACTCACTCTTCTGTATGAGAATTAAGCCTTCAAAGGTACAAAGAACTATATACTTGTCAAGTCTTGGTATTATTTGATAAAGGAAACTAGAAAGTAAGCTGAAAATTTTCTAAAAACAAAAATAAAGGGGGAACATAGTTCAGTCTGTAAGCTGTCTCCCTTTTCTACTTGGAAGCCAACCAAGGTGTTAGCAATCCCCCTGAGTGAAATCAAATGACTGTGCCACGGCCCTGGGCCCTGGGCCCGGAATAAAAAGGTGATTGTTTCTGTCAGGTTATGCTTGACCATAGACCACACCTCCATCCTAAAGGTTTGCCTCAGATAGCAACTCTATTGAGTTTTCTTGGATGAGGAGATCAAGAAAAAAAAAAACATTAATAGAAGAGATCATTAACTGTCTCTGGCTCTCTCGTGTTTTTTCCTTGACAGCCATGGGCTCTCCAAAGGAACTCATTTTCTCAGACATCACTGAAAACTCAGCCACTGTCAGCTGGACGGCACCCACTGCCCAGGTGGAGAGCTTCCGGATCACCTACGTGCCCATAACAGGAGGTAGGGGATGTGGAAGGGGGAGGGACAGGAGGAACTTGAGGGGTTGGAGTAGAAAAATGGAAAAAAAAGAAACCATGATCCTGCCATTTCCCCAAGCAGAATAGCCAGAGAAAAACTGCTTTCTTGTTTTTGAGATCATCTAAAGAGACCCTATTTGTAAAGTTGTAAAAAAAATCCTTTCTTGCTTTTGAGATCATCATTTGTAAAGTTGTACAAAAATCCTTGGTAGAAATTACCTTGGAAAGAGTCATTTTTAGGGAGATTCTTTCAAGTATTAAAATTAGAAAAAAAATTCTATGAAAAACTATCACTGATTTTTTTTCAACACAATAACAAATGACCGAAAATACTGTCTATTTCTGTGTGAGTGTGCCCATTTGAAAAGCCAATCTGGACTAATTGTGAGATTTTATCCTTTCATACCAAAATCTGTCTCACTATAGGATGGGAAATTGTGACTTCGCGGTATCGTGCGTTCTAATTCAGAATACATGGCTATAAGAGAGATGTCAGGAAAAGAGCACAGTGAAAGCTGCCTGAAGATATTCTGGCATGTAGTAAGCTCCCTTACTGGAAGCACTGAACATTCTCCATGGAACGTTTGACCAACTGATATGTCAGCATTCTACTACCCTGGAAATGCTAGGAACATAAATTTTGAGCTGCATGTGGTGACACATACCTGTAATTCCAGTACTCTGGGAGGCTAAGACAGGAAGATCACAAGTTTTAGCCAAGCCCAGGCAACTTAACGATTTAGTGAGACCCTGTCTCAAAATAAAAATAAAGAAGGCCTAGGGATATAGCTCAACACAAAGGGCTTGGGTTTGATCCCCAATACCACAAAAAATTAATTTATTCTGGGCTTCCTAATAAACATAAGAGCACAACATGATCCTGATCATCTTTTTATTGAAAATAGAATTTCTATTAATTAGCAAGTCTGTGTAGCCCTAAACCAAGATCATGGGTAAGTAGTTCAGGTACATATTACATTGTAAGCTTCCCATGGACTTTGTGTGGAAAATTAATAGAGAAAATAAAATTTGTACAACATGCCCACTCTGTACTGAATGGAAACATGCCATTTTTAGTACATTGTGACTTCATGTTTTTTTCCCTCTCCTGGCTGGATTTTTGGCATCTGCACCAATGGAAAAAGCATTATACAAAAAGTAAGGCCTTTTCCCTCAGGCCAGAGGGTGGGAGCAAATGAGAAAAAGCCAAAGAAATGGTATTAGGTAAATATATAATTTCATTTCCAAGTGGGATACACCCATCTGAGGAGCCCCTGTCAGTACATGTGGGAGAGATTCACCATCCCTGAACTGCCCTCACTGTTTTCCAGGGACACCTTCCATGGTGACAGTGGATGGGACCACGACAGAGGCCAGGCTGGTACAGCTCACACCTGGGATGGAGTACATGGTCAATGTCATCGCCATGAAAGGCTTCGAGGAGAGTGATCCTGTCTCAGGGTCACTCACCACAGGTGACTTGCGTTTGTGTCTTGGTTTTTCAGAGATCACTTCTGTGAGTTTCTTCATTTCTTGTCTTCCCTATTGCAGCTTGTGATTCAGCTGCTGGGGAAAAAATTTATTCATGAAATCCTAGTCTAGTGGAAAATGAAATGGATTCAGAGTAACAAGAGGTCTTATTTCTGGCCCATCCTTGGCCTCTAATGTGCTGGGTGACCTTAGGTAACCTTTAACCTCCTCTGACTTCTGCTTCCTGAACTATTGTGGAAGGAAGAGCCCAAGATTAGGAATTGTACTGATCTGAGTTGAAATCCCAACTCTCCCACATTCCAGCCCTTTAAGTGGTCTGTTAGTTAATCGACATTCCAGTTTCTTTCTCTTTAAATTGGCACAGTTCTCTCTAGGGGTGTCATGAGAATCCGTTCATGTGAGTAAGTGTGCTAGACCAGCAGCTCCCTCTTTCTTTCCCCCACTGTTGCTTGGAGCCATTGGAGAACCCACAAAGCAGGTGCTTCACGCAGAGCTGTGATGGTGACAGCCATGTAGCCATTGTTCTCCATCTGGCAGCTCCCGCACTCCAGGCACAACACGTTGAATTTAATCCCTACATACTACTGGATTCCCGTTCTACAGAGGAGATAACAGAAAACTGGGTAGATTACCAAGCCACACAGTTTGTAAATGGTGGAACCAAATTTGAACACAGGTCATTCTGGCTGCCAACTCTGTGCTCTTCTAAAATAAAAAGTTATTTTTCTATTAAAATCTAACTTGTTCAGTAAGCTGTAAAGGGAAGAGATGATGAATCTCATTGAAGAAGAATGAAGTGGGAAATTTCTCTTCAGACAGCTGTGTTTCTAAACAATTTATCCTTTGAGAGATGAGCAATTATTAAGTCCAGTCCATGAAAGGATCTAAAGAATGGGCCTCATAGGAAATGCTAAAAATATCCTAATTGCTTATAAGAGTTGGCAGTACACAATTAAAGTATCCTATCTGAACACAGCGTCCTGTCCACTCTGCCACACAGGCCTTTATTTTCCCAAAGAACTCTTTCATTCATGGATTCTTCACAGCATCAAATCACAAAAGCTGGATGGGTTTCCTCCCAAAGCTCCATTGTGGTCCCCAGTTAAAGGGGATTTCTGTGTATACATGATAGGAAGAGGAAAGAACTTCAAAAGGGCTCTGCCCCATTTCAGTTCTCAAGCTAGCTGGTTTATCTCCTAAGGCTCAGGTGCTTCATCTTTAAAATGGGAGGAACAAAAGGAGAGTGGGAAAGCCCTTGTCACAAAATGCTCAACTACATTGTAAACCTTAAATTTTGCACTTATCCATATCAATAAAATGAGGGGAAAGATCTTAGAAAGCAAATTGTTAATTTTTTTTAAATGAGCTGTTGATGGCTTTCTTTATACTCCCAGAGCTGTCACAAAGGTAACTGAGGAGGCAGAACTAAAGCAGGAAGGAAGTAGTCACATGCAGGCTGACTTACAAGAAAGGGATGCTAGGTAGGGAAAGTAGCCAGTTGAAAGAGGCCAGGCATAAATGCATTTTGAATATCCTTTCTCAGTAGAAGTCATTTGAAAACCACACTTAAGAGTCCAAGTAATTCTAATAGGGATATTAAAAATAATTATAGTTTTTGGAGAGCTTCTCCTTGCATATTTTACATACATTGTCTAGTTGATCCTTGTCAGTAGTCACCCTTTGAAAGTGAAATTCAAGGCACTGGACAAGGAAGCCATGCTGGAATCTGAGACCAGCAGCCTTCAGGGCCTGACTGCATGACTTGGGTACTTTTTAACCGCTGGGACACAATACCTGGCACTCATAAACTTCAGGGAGGAAAGGTTTACATTTATCTCACAGTTTCAGGAGGTTTCAGTCTACTCACGGGATATTGGCATTGGTCTGAAGGGTCTAGCAGAGAACGGCTGCTCACAATATCAAAGAGGAAGGACCAAGGTTTAGGGAGAATCCGGGGTAAGAGTATATACCATTCCAGGCCATGTCCTCATGGTATGCCACGCTCACAGTGACTCCATTGCACTCAGCAGCTGAGTGGTTCTGTGACGCTATCAGTAATCCACCCCTCCTGACCTGGCCTCAAATTATAATAGCAGTCAAAATCTACAGTATCCAAATGCATGAGGCTTTTGGAGGAAATTCGAAATCATTAATACTGCCTAATGCCTCTAAGCTCCCCATCCAGAAATAACCACCATAGTCCATGCATGCCTCAGGTAGTCTCAGTTGTTGAGTCTCCTCTGTGTAAGTTCTTTCATGATGAAAAGACATGAGCTCTGATGATAACATGAGCTCTTCATCATGTGTTCAGCATTCTTGCACTTAAATCATACCTTTCTACTCACGATATGTAAAAATCAGAATAATACAGGTGAAAAAGTCAGTGAGAATCATTATCTCCATTATAGAAATGAGAAAAATAGAGAGCTGAGGGAAGTTGGCCAACAAGGAAAGGAGTCATGACTCAAAGTCAAGTTAGCTGGCTCCAGGTTCAGGACTAAGAGTCATTTCTCACACCTTGCACAATGAACTAACACCTTAAGCAGTGCAGGCAGAAGAGAAGCTGTGGTCTAAAGTCCTTCCCACATCGTGACAAATACCTCACTCATCATATTTATTTATTTATTTATTTATTTATTTATTTATTTATTTATTTTTGCAGCTCTGGATGGCCCCACTGGCCTGGTGATGGCCAACATTACTGACTCAGAAGCCTTATTTATTTATTTATTTTTGCAGCTCTGGATGGCCCCACTGGCCTGGTGATGGCCAACATTACTGACTCAGAAGCCTTATTTATTTATTTATTTTTGCAGCTCTGGATGGCCCCACTGGCCTGGTGATGGCCAACATTACTGACTCAGAAGCCTTGGCCTTGTGGCAGCCAGCCATTGCCGCCGTGGACACTTACGTCATCTCCTACACTGGGGAAAGAGGTAAGGTCTTGTCCAAGACACATCTTGAGAGGTGTCTGCCTATCTTCCTGGAAACTCCTCTCATTCTCCCGTCTTCTTGCCACATCTGGCATAAGATGACCAAACAAATGCATCAGTAGGCTGGAAAGGGCAGCAATATCCTATGATTCCTCTCGCAATCTCAAGAGACTCTGGTAGGCCATTTCAAGGAAACGAGATATCTCTCACATCCACATTTTTTCCTACCTCGTTCCTCCTGTCCCACTGGGCTCTTTGCATCTCAGTATGTCTCCCTCTCCAGAAAGCAGCTCTCATCCTTTACAAAAAAAAGCAGTCCAAAATCTTAAAAACTTTAGACAATGTCAGGAGGGGCTCCTCAGATGCCACAGGAGAGGCTCATGGAAACAAATCTCATTGAAAACTAGAAAACCATTTGCCACCACCTGTGCTCATTTATCCAGCTGACGGACTGAACACACGCTTAGAGCATCTGCCAATCATGGACACAGGGAAGTAGAATCAGAGAGAGTCTTTTTCAATGAACCCATCTACAGCTTAGCAGTAAGCTACTCTAGAAAGAATTTTGCTATATCAATTTCCAGAAGCATGTTTCATATTTTATGATTGTCTTATTTTGTCTGAGTGGCAATAAGAGACGCATCATAATCTATGCCTGGGGAATCTGAAAATTTTAATGCAGTCCCAGCAAGGGCACAAGAGAGTTCTTTATGAGGACAGAGCCAAGGTGGGCTCAGGACAGGAAAATTGTGTCTATCCATTTTACTCTTTAATTCAAATTCTTTATGTGCAAATTATTCTGAGACAGTGAGGATGGTATTGCTTCACCTAAAATAAATCACATAATTCATGAGAATCAGGGAACTGTGGACTCAGGACTCTTGAAGGGGCTGGGCCAAAACAAAGTGGGAGCTCAAGTATGAGGAGGTAAAGTGATGAACTGTTTTGGCAGGCTTCCCATCATTATGACAGTATACCCAAGAAATCAACTGAAGAAGAGGAAAAGGTTTATTTTGACTAAAAATGTTTCAATTGGTGGTCATTTGGCCTCACTGCTGCAAGGTAGAATATCTTGGCAGGAAACACATAATGAAGAGGAAATGCTCACGTCACGATGGTCAGGAAGAGACAGTGGTTAAGATTCTCCTATTCCTTCCAAAGTCATATCCTCAGTGACCTTCTTTCTACTAGGCCTCATTTCCTATAGTTCCTGTTATCTCCCCATAGTGTCATCAGTGGGGACCCAAGGATCCTCCTACACATGAACATTTGGAGAACAAATGCTCGAATGATAATACCAATTTATTCCTGTTTTTCAGGGCCTTTCTATGTTTTAGCAGTAGAATTTTCATACCTTGGACACCCTTCAGTCCTTGACAAACTGGGATGGTTCATTGCCTAGGATTAATAATAATAATTTTTAAAGCACATACACACATTCACCAGGGCATGGTAATTTGGTTTTTCACTGCTGGATATGACTGACCCCAGTGGACCAGAGAAGATGCATCCAGACTCCAGGGACTGTCATAATCCCTCAGCCTTAAGAATTTCATAATCCACAACTTGACATTTTATAACTTATTTTTTAAAAAGATTTGTAAATGAAAAGGAGGAGAGAGCAAACAATGGACAAAATGAATTTGGGTCGCAAGAACTTGAGGATGTTTCCTGCACCCTCCCTTTATCTCTGTCCTGTGGCTCAGCCACAGAGCTGTTCCAGACAGGACACCGTGCAGAAAAATATCTCCTAACTTCTAGCTCCCCCCAATTCTTGTATGTGAGGTGAGCACTCGAGAGAGAGAAAGGAGTGTGAGTCACTGCAGAAATCAAGCCTGCTTGTCTACGGGGTCACTGAAAGTTTCTGTGTTGAAGGGAGGTGTGTGCATTGTTTGCCAAGTTCACTGATGGCTCTGAAAGCAAGAGGTAACTGCTTCGGTATGTGTATTTCATGTTTAGTGCCAGAAATCACACACACGGTGTCGGGGAACACAGTGGAGTATGCTCTGACTGACCTTGAGCCTGCCACAGAATACACACTGAGAATCTTTGCAGAGAAAGGACCTCAGAAAAGCTCCACCATCGCTACCAAGTTCACAACAGGTACAAATATCTGAGATCTGGAAGGTGTCTCTGGAAGATACCCATGCCCACCCCAACCTACATCTTAAAGGGCAGTCCTGGCACACCATTCCTTCTTAAGTCAGTCCCTTGCAATGGGATGACATCAGCAACAGTGAATGTGCCAGTGCCCACTTAATCAAGACCCGAAGAAACATACCGTTTCCTTTTGAACTGAAATGACCTTGTTCTCCCCAGGAGTGAAGAAACAATTTTAAGTGGAGGGTTTTTTAAGTAGAAAACCAGTCCTCACTGGCCCTAAACCAGTATTTAATGGTCCATGTTCCAGGCAGGGAAATATTTTTGAGAAGAATGATTTTGTGCATTGAAGTCTTATTATAAATTTTAACAGTCAAGGGAAATGAAGGAAATGTCCTCTCTCTGTGGGGGTGAGCATAGATGTTAGCTCTCATCTCCCCCTTATTTAGAAACAAGGTGGTCAATAATGACTTTCAAAGCTGTAGATTACTCTGAAAATCCAACCAACGCCAAACAGGATTGTATTGCTATGTTGGGCTTACAGAAGCCCATCTCTTAGAATGAGAAGAACCCGAGAATATCTGTCTTTAAAGACCCCATGGTACATCTCCTCATCCGCAGGCGAAGAAGGTTCTCACCAAGGTCACACCACTCAGTAGCAGAAAGGAGACTTGAGCTCAGTCCTCTTAAAATTCTCTGCCCTGAACTTGCTGGCTTATTTTCTGTTAACTGTCTTTTCCAGACCTGGATTCTCCACGAGACTTGACTGCTACTGAAATTCAATCAGAAACAGCCCTCCTCACCTGGCGATCTCCCCGGGCTGCAATCACCGGTTATCTTCTGGTTTATGAATCCGTGGATGGTACAGTCAAGGTATCTTGAAGTATATAAACAACTCCCCACTGGTTGAAATGTGTGTGTGATTTGTAAAAGTGAAGAATTGTCTGATGCTGTTTCTGCACTCCAGGGAAGCATGGAGTGTAAACAAACCAACAAACAAAAAAGTAGACAGGACTGGATGCAATGCCAGACCTACTAAGACTTAGTCCCCTGCATCTCGTTGTAGCCAACTTCCAGTTCTCATAGCCAGAAAAGCTCAAGAACCACTGAAATAAATCTTTTGTCTTTTAATGTTATATTGAGCAAAGATGAAGACCTTCTTTTTCCTTGGCAAATACACGATCCCACAGATGGCATCATTACATGAAACATTACAATATATTTCATCAAGTCTTTATGACACTAGCTGGTAATATCGTTTCCATCTGTTGTTAATACCACTTTTCTTCCGTCCCCATGGGCCCATTTTCTCTTCTTAATTTGCAAGGACTTCAGACCTCCAGAACAGTGAGTTGCTAAAATTTATCTTCCAAAGTTGCTGAACTTATCATTTCAGTTATCTTCCTTTGTATTTCCAAGGTCTTTTACTTACTTCCTGTGTATTCATCTTTCTGGACCATCTTGTTTGTGTTTCCTGTACCATCTTCTCCTTATCTCTGAAATATATTATTGAAATTTCACTCTGTGGTCTTCATGGCCTTTCATCCAAGTTTCTTTTCTCTGTTTTGTCCCTGAGGACTGGATTTATCTGGTTTGCTTTGGGTCTTCATATCCGGTTATAGACTTCCGCCTACTGTATATTGCTCCTGGGTTATCATTTGCATTTGAGTTAGGAATGAAAAAGATGGTTGGGAGTGCATGCTGCAGAACAGCACTTGCTGACTGTGGGTGCACTGTAGAGAGATGGGATTAGGACCTAGCAATCTTTGTGACACCCCAAATATCGGTACCATAGCACCTGGCTCTCATTCTGTGAAGATTCATTTCATCTTATGATTTAAGTGTAACGCTCAGCCTCCTTGACAGCTAAGCCCGGTGGATAGGGCTGAGTCCAGGAAGTTGCTGGACTCTATGGCATACGTCAGCCAGGATCTGATGGCTCTACTCTCTCTCGTTAGCTCCCAATTCTTCTCTCACTGCCCTGTCACATGTCCCTCCATCACCTACTTTCTACCACCAAGATTCTGTTGACACAGCATGCGTGTTAATGTTTGCTCTTTCAGTCCCCTAATCTCTGTGAATTATTGCCCTGTATTTTCTTACTGCCACTTTGCTAGGCATCATAAGTGAGTAGAGGTAAACGAACACATCCAGTGTCTTATGTCTAACCAGTAGGCACACATTGCTCGTTTCCCTCCTGACCCTTCCTGGAGTTGCTATACGATGAACTCCCTCACTGTGTGACCAGAGGCAGGTCCCATGTCTTCTCAATGTGACTTCTCAGGCATTGCACTCACAGGTCACTGTGGTCCCTTCTTAGGCCTTGTGGGACTGTGTATGATTGAATCATGAGTCTCGTTGCACACTTCTCTAATTGCCTAGAGAACGTCTGTGCACAGTGGCCTGGAGGGGGTGAGTAACTGTATCCCCAGGAAGTTTCAGCTTGGTACCTGACAACTGATCCTTCCCGTGGGACCAGATCTCAGCCCAGCACATGGGTCACTGGTATGAAACAGGTGCTCACCTGGCTCACTTTCCTGTGTGTCTCACCCCCAGCCTTATATTTATCACTCAAGACAACCGACCATGTATAGGAGGCACAAGTCATATAAAAGATGTCGGGATGTTGGGATGAAAGATCATCCTCAGCCACCCACAAATTAGGAAGATGGAATAAATCTCTTAGCTTCTCTGAAACCCAGTTCCCCCAACAAAACATCAAGGTACATTTCCCAGTTCTGAGGATACAGAAAAATCTTCCGAGGGCCTCTACATTAACCCACTACTGCCTAAGCCAGTCAGCCATGTTTGTGAGTTGAACAGAGCAGTGTGGTTGGGCTTACCAGCTCTAGGCTACATTCTAATCTCAGTCACCAAAGTCATCCATTGAAAAGAGTTGACAGCTTCCTAGAAGATTTGAAAACTAAAAGGATGTCCTGAAAACTGAAACCATCCCCTCCTCTGGACAGCAGCCCAGGAAGCAGTCACAAGCACAGTTAAAGTGGGTCACAGATCTGCCTCACCCAGATATGTCTGTTCTTAAAGAGAGACATTATATCAGTTTAAGTGTTCCTCATGCCCTGACTACTGAAGTCAAGGGAACTATGCATCAGAATCATTTGGGGAGCTTCATAAAAACACACCTAGCCAGGCCTCACTTCTCTCTGCGTTGGTTTAGTTAGACTACACTGGAGTCCAGATATTAGAATGGCTTAAAGCCTTCCAGAAGGACCTCATAAAGAGTGGCATTTAGGAGTCACAAACCTAACCAGTCCCATAATGCCTTGCCCCTTACAGAGCCTATCTTGCCACCCAGTTAATCTTTTTAAAGCACAGATGGGTCAATGTTGTTCACCTGCTCAAAAATCTGTCAGACCATCTCATTACTTACAACTATGAAAAACTTTAAATTCCATAGCTTGACAGTTAAAGCCATTCATAATCTACTCTTTGCCCACCTTTTCCCCTGCACCTCCAACTAAAACTAAGCACAACTGTAGTAGGGTTTTGCTTCCTCTTGTTATTTTAAATTGCTGTCCTACTCTGATCCCAGGGCTTTTGTTTATGATGTGTTCTTCATATCTCTGATATCCCATCCTTGCACACAGAACCAGGCTCAGTGTGGGCACCCAGTTGATTCTTACTGAATGAATAAACGAATGTATCCTCTACACCCTGAGAATATCTGTGACCAAACTCCTATACTCTTTCTTTTGCCTGCAGGAGGTCATTGTGGGCCCAGACACCACATCCTACAGCCTGACAAACCTGAGTCCTTCCACTCACTACACAGCTAGGATCCAGGCACTGAGTGGTCCCCTGAGGAGCAACCTGATCCAAACGATCTTCACCACAAGTAAGGAGGCCCAGGGAACAAAAGCATCTCAAGGTTTAAAGTCACAAGCCTGACTCAACTCTCTACTTCCGCTTTCACTTCTACGTCCGATCTTTGTACCAGTTCTCCACTACTCTTTAGAAGCCTGAGGATTGTGGGTACAGAAGGATATTGGCATCCTGATGAAGGGAAAGCAGGGCTGGCAGAGAGCCCATCTGGGTTCCATCTCTAACTCTGTCACTTATTGAGGAAAGTAACTTCCATTCTATAAGCTTCAATTTCTTCATCTATGGGATTAGTAACCATCGGTCCTCACAAGCACCCATTGAGGGCTAATGAGGTGTTATACTTGAACTCCTAGAAGAGTATGTGGTCCCTATAATTTCAGGATCACTAGTAGCTCAATGCCCCTTCCCGTCTCTTCAGCACATCAGCATTTTCAAAGCCTGTCCATGTTCAAATCACAAGTGCCCCTCCCATAAAGCCGGCACTGTGAGCCACAATTATTATCATGCCTGACTCCTGGGTGGGGAAGTAAAGGCTTCTAGAAACCAAATGAGAGGCTCAAGGCTGCTGTGGGAGTTAAGATCAGAGTTGGGCACAGCTGTCCCAGAGCCAGGAAGCCTCCCCCTACCCTTGCCACTAACCTAGGGGTCAAGTGAGCAAGTTGCTCCACTAGTAAGCAAGAGACAGCATCCTTTCATGACACGGGGAACAGTGACCTTTGGAGCTGCTTCCTTCCCTTCACACTGCCCTTGACAGTCATCCTGCATGCGACTGCTCAGGGAGGGCCTTGCTCTTTGCCAGATCTTGGGCACGAACTCCGATTGTGCCCTAAAGATGCTCTCGGATGAGGACTGTGAAATGAACAAGAACCTGCAGCTAACGCACAGTAAAGAGTTGTCTGGTCAGAAAAAAATACCATCCACTTTTAGATCACCTGTTAAAGACAGCCTCAACAGTGTCTATGCCTAGCCAACTTTCATAATGTTTGTGTCATTTCATTATATTTGAAAATTCCCCAAGCATCCTTGCCTTATCTAAGCCCCAGACTCAGAACAGTTAAATGGCTAAAGATTGAAATGTCCTTGTCTGAGAAACTCAAGATGCCAGATGGCTATCAGAATCTCAAAGCAGCCTATACCCCAAGAGAATCCCCAGGGCACTAGAGGCACAGTCACGTGGCCAGTACCTGGGTGTTGGCTGCTGCTTGATGCTCCAGGTAGGTCCAGGTCAACCATGTCAATATCATCACTACCTTAGATTTGTAAGGATTGTCATGATTTAAAGAATACTTTATTGTCTTTAATTGTCACAGTCCACTATAAGATTAGAAGGGCAGAGATGTCCGCCTGAGACTCAGAAACATCACTGTCTCATCACAGCAGCCCCAGGGGCCTCCCTCTGATATCCCTGACAGCTTTTGTCAGTATGAGGAATAAGGTGTGGGGGTTGGGGGCCCTCGTACCTATGACATCTTGGCCTCATAGCATTTCTGCAAAATAAACAGCTCAGAGGGTCCCCTGTCTGCCCCCTAGGGATCTAGTTAATAGACAGCCGAGCTGCAGCCGGAAGGCTGCTACTTTCACCCTCTTGCTCTCAGATAGCTTTTCCTCCATCTCTTGCAGTTGGACTGCTGTACCCCTTCCCCAGGGACTGCTCCCAAGCCATGCTGAATGGAGACACGACCTCGGGCCTCTATACCATCTATCTAAACAACGATAAGGCCCAGGCACTGGAAGTCTTCTGTGACATGACCTCTGATGGGGGTGGATGGATCGTGAGTACCCTGGTGGATTCCACAGCTCTGAGACATGGGAGGAGAGGTAGGAGCAGGCTCGGCGGGGGCGGGAAGGGCAATGACCCTTCCATGCACTCTGACACCGATGTCAAGACAGTGCCTGCCCTACGGAGGAACTTGGGAATTACTTTTTTAAACAAACAAATGGGGAAAATGACATGGGAAACAATTTTCTCATAGTTGATGTCATCTGATCTTTCTCAGACAACTCTGTGACACATAAACGGCAGCGATCATCAAACCCAATAATGATATTAATTAGCACTGTCTAAGTTACTCCCTCCCTGCTCGCACTGCACTAGGAATTTAACAAGAATTTTTTTCAACGTCATTGCTGCAGCAGGCCCAGGGTACTAATAAACTCGTAGAGACGTTTGAGCTTCAAAGCAAAATTAACCAGAAAACAGAGCTCTCATGCGCATCCTATCCCACTAGCGCCCCCATTATTGACACTCTATGCCAGCACCACGTGTTTGTTATAACAGGTGAACTTATATGGATGCTTCATGGTCACTCAGAGCCGGGCGGCATTTTCAGTCCCCGTTTCTCAGGTGGGAACACCGAGGTTCAGGGTCAGAGAGGAGAGGCGGCCTGTCCAAAGTCACACGCAGACACAGCGGGGACGGGTGCTCCCTCCGGTCCAGGTTTCCTCTTCTCTTCAAGCTCAAGTGCATCCAGACCTATTGATTATGTTTGCAGGTGTTCCTGAGACGCAAAAACGGGCGTGAGGACTTCTATAGAAACTGGAAGGCCTACGCTGCTGGATTTGGGGACCGGAGGGAAGAGTTCTGGCTGGGTAAGAGACCCTTGCATGTTGTGTCCAAATTCCCCATTTTTGTCCTCCCTGGCATTTTCTTCTAGGCATAGTGACCAGTGGGAAGAGAAATGGAGTGAGGGGGGGAAAAAGGGAGTTTTACAGCTAAGAGATTCCTAATTCCAAATGGAAAACACTATTTAAATGCTCTGAGTCACTAAAACTCAAAACCTGAAAGCCAACAGCCAGCCTTTTGAATCAACCCAGGCTTAAGTCAGTTGCTGAGATTGACTCTTAGATTTGTTCTCTCTGGTGACATCGATTGGGTCCGTCCCACACTCAAGGTACTGACCCGAGTCCCTGGTAACCCTAATTCCTCACCCTCAGAGCACTCTAACAAATTGTACAATTCTTTCCATGTGCATGAGGAGAAAGACCCACCCAGAAGCTCTGAGTGGCTTGCTCATGGTGACCTAACTCATGAGAAATTGAGCTGCTATTGGAAATGTCCCAAATAACCACTACCCCTCCATCATCCATCCATCCATGTGTGTCTCTCATGCATTCCAGCAGCTCCCTTGCACAGAGCATTGCTCTCCACACCGTTGCCTGAGCCTGGCAATGTCCACTCCAACACCATCACTGCCTTAGATTTGTAAGGACTGTCATGACTTACAGAGTGTTTCCATTACTCTATTGTCTTTAATTGTCACCATGCACTGTAAGATTGGGAGGGCAAAGATGTCCACCTGAGACTCAGAAACATCATATGTTTTTCCTGGCATTATACCAGCAAGGGGCAGAACAAGTTTCCAGCCCACGCGTGAATGACACGCATAACTCTGTACCTTACTGCTCTTACTGGGGGGACAGAAATGACAGCTTAAATCACCTACCCCTTCAGGATCTTTATCTGCCCTCCCCAGGCCTGGATAACCTGAGCAAAATCACAGCCCAAGGGCAGTACGAGCTCCGGGTGGACCTGAGAGACCACGGGGACGCGGCTTACGCTGTCTATGACAAGTTCAGCGTGGGCGACGCCAAGACTCGCTACAGGCTGAAGGTGGAGGGCTACAGCGGGACAGCAGGTACAGCTCTGCTGCCCTATGAGCCTCCGAAACCTCCGCGGCCTTTTCAGCTAATTCCTCCTTTCAACATTTATTCATGCATTTATTCAATCAACAAATACTTCGGTATATATGAAGCACTACTCCAAAAGAACTGTAATTGAAGAGGATTATGTCATCAATATTTTAGTCACTGAAACATAAAACAGGTTGAGAATCAGGCAATCAGAATCAGAATTTCTAATTCCCTCCTTCATAAAATAGATGCTTCTCATCAAACTCTAGGTATCAACAGTAGGCTCCTTGAAAATGATCTCTCAAAACCCTTAATCTTGACCCAATCAGTGCCTTTCTACCACAGACATGAACCCCTCTGGCATTATGTTTCTTCGTTTTTTACTGCTTAATCTTGTTGTATTTTAATTTTCACTGGTTTATACCGGTTACACAGATCAGTGGGTTTCATTCTTACAGATTTGCACATAACATACTTCGATCCCTTTCACATGTGCGCACGCACACCCCTCATCAGCCCTCTCCTTGTCTTGTCCACCTCTGAGTTTCACATGTCGGGGTGGTCCCATGTGCACAGGATGTTTTCTCACATCCCTCCCCCCAGCATCCACATTTGTGGCCCTTCCTCTCTGTGTGGTTCTTAGAAGTTCCCCTAGGGGTTCCAATGTGCTAAGTGGACCACATCCTGACTGGTGAAGAGTCTCCTCCCTCACCTAACGGTTCCAGTCTCTTCTAAGACATCCCTGATATCTCAGCCTATGTTCCCTCATGACCCAAAGCTCAGTGCACCTTCTTTCATGTAGATTTTCGTTCCTTGCATGGTCCATAACCCCAGTTCTAGTTTATGAAATTTCCTTGACTTGAAGAAGACTTTGTGCAGCTTTTTGGCTGCACATTAGGGAAGAACTAAGTAAGCAAAGAGCCTGGCCTGGGGTCTACTGGGTCGTATCCTCTTCACAGACGGTTCACCTGCCTTAGCTTCATTGAATCCTCACAAAATCCTTTCAGGAAGATGCTGTTGTAAGATGAGGAAGCAGGCTCAGAAGAGCTCAGTGACTTGCCCAGGGTGAAGCAGGCTAAGGAAGGGGGTGCAAGAGGCTGTGGAAAACAGTGAACAATGATTTTTTTTTTATTATTATTATCAAGGAGGGGTCAGGCTGAGTTCAGACCACCCGGCGCAAGCCTTTGCCACTCTCAGTAGCTTTCTTTTATGCTTAGGAAAACAGAAAATACAAACAAGGAGACACATCACTAACCCCTCTGATCCCTGAAAAAAAAAAAAAAAACACTCAGAAAGGGAAATGTCCCCTAATAAAAGGTTGCAAAAGGCCAGGCTTCCGCCCAAGGAAGCAGGAGCTCTTTTGCCATGGCAGTCCGTGGTAATGAAGAGAGATGGCCACGGGTGAAAATCTCTTTAGCTCTTGCATGCCTCAAAGAATTCTGACATTTTATTACCTGGCAATAAATACCTCTTTGGTCCAGATGGTTTCTAGCAAGAAGGATATTGTTACATGGCCAGAAAACCCAGCAAGTAGCAAGAATCTGGCCTCTGTATATCTTCTCTTTGCATTTCCAATTTTTTTTTTAATCACAACACTCTTTCCCTTCAGTAAGAGGATCTTCGTAAGGTTGCACTTTCTGAGGCTGTGGTAACTGCCAGGTCATCCACAGAAGAGCATCCTACTTTACATTTATCTACTTTTGTCATCTTCATGCTGTGGATAATGTCATGAGTTAGAAAAGCATGTGAGCCACTTTGACATCTTCCTCCAAATATCACCATGCAATGTCTGAGCTTGTTGAAAGTTTTGTGCACAGCAAGATGTCACAGAAATGTTTCCAAAATTCAACGTATTAAGTTGCAAAAAAACATTTCCAAATGAAATTATATGGAAATGTCTAAGAATCAGGGAATGTTGGTGTGACAAGCATTTGGAAAATAGCTACGTGACACATAAGCTATTTGACAATATCTAACATCTAAAGAGCTCTATTTTAAGTAGGCTATAAAATCTTATCTGTGGGGAAATGCACATCATTGTTAACTGCAAAATTCCCTTACTCCCTGAGCTCTTTTATATAAAGGAAAAAATCACAAAAATAGCAAAGACCACAAATGACTACTTGCGTATCTCTCTACTTGTTTAGAGCTCATCTTCACACTCATTGTCACAGCAGCACTGGGAGGTGGATGGAATCAGGGTGTCAATCCCATTTTACAGACGAGAACATGGAGACTTGGTTTGTGCAAGGCCACAGCTAGGAAGTGAAAGGTGGGACTTGAAACTGGACCTTCCAAAGCCACCTGTAGTCTCCTTGCTATCAATTAATTATGCTGATGCCCTCAGAAATGCATCCTTGGAGTGACAGTCTTGTCCCATTAGTCTCATCTTCGATCCTGACTCTGGCTTTGAAGTTCAAGGACAGCCCACTTCAAGACCTTCCAGTTGCCACTTCTGGATCTGCCCTTTATAGCCCAGGAGGGGAACTCTAAGATTTCTTGGGTCCTTATGTATTTGTTTACTTATCTCTCTCAGGTGACTCCATGGCCTACCATAATGGCAGATCCTTTTCCACTTATGACAAGGACACAGACTCAGCCATCACCAACTGTGCCCTGTCCTACAAAGGAGCTTTCTGGTACAAGAACTGTCATCGTGTTAACCTGATGGGGAGATACGGGGACAACAACCATAGTCAGGTGAGTAACACCTGGAGCAGGCAGGACTTAAGACGACTGATGTGGTCTGAAGATGTGAGAAATGCACATCTCTGACCCTCCCTGCCAGCAGAGACCAGGGGCAACAGCCTCACAGATGGAACCGTTGATGTTTGCCCAACACAATGAGATAGTTCAGTGACAACGCAGACAGATCAGATAAAAGGCAGGTCGTGTAAACCCTTGATGACCCCAAGAACTCTTAGTCCGATGGACTCCAGGCTTAGAAAGCGTTCCTCTTGCAATCTCTGTCTGACTCCCAAATAAAAGTGGAGGCCATTTAGGTAAAGCAGAACTGAGCATCCCAGAGCCCACGAGTGTGAGTGCCTTGGGGTGAAGCCACAAACTTGAAATGCTTTGGCCTATGCCATAAGTGGCATTGGAAGATGGCTGCACACCCTTGTTGGCAGTTCTGACACAGGGATTATGTCTGGATTCGCTGCCAGCAAATAAACCTGTGGCCTTGATACAGATCTTACCTTGACATAACTCTGACGTTTTTCAAAGCACTGTCACGTCCAGATCAACTTTAACCTGTGAGGGATTAGGATGTGGGGCTTGTGGCCCTGTCACAAAGGCCGCCACAGAAGGAGACCGCAGAGTGGCCTCCTGGGTGCTTTCTGCCTATTGTGTGACCTCAACAACACCTCCACTCTCAGTATTATTCTACCCCCCTAATCCCCGGGTTCCTGCCACTGTGTAATACAAAGTCCTTTGGAAAACAAACAAAACAAAAGGTACAAGTCAAAAAGGAAGCCTTTTTTTTTTTTTAATCTTCCTGTCCAAGTTTAGAAGAAAGGAATGACATTAAGGGTCGCAAAGTGCTCACAGAAGCTCAGATTCAGGCCCGGAACTGCTCAGGCTGCTGTGTGGCCTCTGTGAGGTTTGTTGCCTTTTCTGGCTTCAGTCTCCACCAAAGAACAAGAAGGTGTGGCATCCATCCCCAGATGTCTGTGAGAGAGAGGAATGGGGTGGACGGAGCAAGGCTGCTCTGCTTCCCCACAGTTGGGGGTCTAAATACCTTTGCCCGTGAAATGAACCAGCCATTCCCATATCCTACCTCCCTATCAGACTTGGAGACCAGTGAATGCCGGAAGAACCAAACAATGTCCATTTTTCCCTCCTTACACTAGCTATTAACTTGCCCCTACATCTCTACAAGGGAGGAGGACCAGTGCCTGGGCTAGTGCTCCCAGGACCACTGAAACCAAAGGTGCCCAGACTTGCCCGCCCCCCTCCACTGGGAGAGTTGAAGTAAGGGTCACACTCCCAGGATGGGTAGGCTCTGCATGTAGAATGACGCACGTGGACCAGAAAGCCTGAATACAAATGTGATCTTTTCCTGAAGAAAAACTTTGGCCAAACTCTCAAGGCCCTGTGTCCTTCCTTGAGATCTGAAAAGTCATGTTTTCTGGCATCCAATGCCAGAAAACGCTGTCGGTCATATCTCTATAAGCCATTTAATCTTCATAAACTCTGTCAAGGATGACACTACTACACCTTGAGAAAGAACAAGGAAAGACTTGGTTAGAATTGATAACTTGTTCCAAATTGTTTCTCTCTCAAACAAGGGCAGTGATATTTTACCCTGTCAGTCAGATTGCAGGGCCTGTGTTTCAACTGTGGTCTTTCTGCTATTTCATCCCAAACCCCTTAGAAAATATTTTCTAGGAACCCTAGAATTATAGGCACACATGCACATTCACACATACACGGCTACTCACCTCCATAACATCCAGTCATGACCTGACCTGCAGAACCTAGCTGAAAGACAACTCTTACTGGTCACCATTTTGTTTCAAGATTGCAGCCACCCCTGAACCCAGTGCAGATTCAGATGACCCCAGACCAAGGGGAAGACATTGTGTCAGATTCAGCCAACCACTCTGAAAGTTTCACAGCACAGACCAAAGGACTGATGGGCAAAGGCAGCTGCTGCCATATGCCACAGGATGAGTTGAAACAGAGTTCTTTTTGTTTGAACAACAAGTGCATGTCTTGCCTGACCGAGCCCAACATGAAGGTCTTCTCCTGTTTTGCAGGGTGTTAACTGGTTCCACTGGAAGGGCCATGAATACTCAATCCAGTTCGCAGAGATGAAGCTGAGACCCAGCAACTTCCGAAATCTGGAAAGCAGACGCAAACGGGCATAAATTCTATAGACACCTGGGTGGGAGAAAGAGGGCCCAGAGAAAAGAAAGGATTGTACCAAAGCGTCCATACACCCAGCTCAACCATCAAGCCACACGTGGGCATTGGGCACAAGTTGAGACTGACCACGGGTCCTGGGGGACTGGGTCACCCACTCTCTGGTTACTCCCTTTACACCAAAGACAGCAGGCTACAGCAGGCTTCTGTTTTGTTGTTCGATCCGGCAAAAATCTATCAGTGATAACATCACAATGGTTTTGACTTCTCTTGGGTGGCTCTGGGAAGGGGAGAGGGAAAGATTGTACAGTGGTAGTTTGTTTTAGAACCAGTCGTATTTTACACAAAGCTGTATAATTAATTGTCATTTTTTTTGTTAGTGAAGATAAATTGTGTGTCATTGGAAGTCAACTTTTTTTTACATTTCATACAACTGAAATCAGAAAAGCAATACTGTTTCCATTTCAAGGAGATGATTAATATTATTAATATAAGAATTATGGTGATAAAACTAAGGATTTTTAAAGAGATGTTCCTTTTCCAAACACACCTGGACAATACCTGATTGTATTTTTTTTAATAAAAGCACAAGTACTTTTCAGTTTGGCTGTCACGTTGCTTTTCCTCGAGGAGTCTGAAACCCACCAAACCCGGGGTACTTGAACAGAGGGAGCAATGTTAAAAAGAAAACGGAAGGACAAGTGGTGCTTGAGTTGAGAGGGGGATGAAAAAAGAGAAAGACAGTGGCTGAAAAAGAAGAAAATACTTTTTTGGTCAGTGAGGAACACCGACACCCTAAGATTTAGCTTCTTGGTCAACATTTCCGAGGCTGATCATTTACAGTGTGCTATGATCATGAGGGTGCTGTGCTCATCAGTGGACTGGTCCATCCATGAGCTCATAGCTAAATGAGCTATTAGGAGGTGGGGCCTGGTTAGAAGAGGGCTTTAGAGGAACGGCCTCCCTCCTGGGCTCCTCCCTTCTCTCTCTGCTTCCTAGATTCCATGGATGTGTAACTTTTCCCCCATCGTGCACTTCCACTGGGCAGTTTCTACCTTGAAGCCTCTAAAACTGTGAGCAAAAATAAACTTCTCCTTCAAGTTGTGGCTGCTAGGTGTTTTGCCTCAGTCACTGGAAAGCTGACTAGTACAATCTCCACCTCTCCTTTTATACATCCGCCTAAAAGGGAAAGAGTTCCAAGCCCCGGCATCAGCCAGAACACTTCTATTAATGGGCAGCCACTGCCCACCCAGCAGATCTATTTGTACTAAGCCCTACAGTCAGAATCACATAGTATGTGGCATTTCTCCCTTAAACAAGGGGGGGGGGGGGGGTTGGCAAACTCCTCTTCATTCTCTCAGAAATTTTCAGCAAATTGACTTGTTTAATGAAAACATTCAAGCTGATGGGCCTCATTGAAATGGAATGTGATGGCTCAGAAACCAGGATCAGAGAAATTCATGGCCCATACAGTTCCTTTGCTGTGGCGTTTATCTTGCTTTAATAAACGCTATTGTGTTATATACACAATTTGCTGTTCCAGATCATAAGACCTGCTGCCTGCGATCCAGCCATAGCAACAATACTGCCTGCATAAACCCAAGCAAAACAGCTCCTTCTGACAACCAGGCCTTAAGCGGGAGGCTGGACTCTCCACTGACTGCTAACTTGGGAACTTCTCAGCCTACATCCTCCCCATCTCTCCTATACCTAAGCTACTAAAGGCATCTCTCCAAGGTCATGTAAGAGTCAAGTTCTGGTAGGTGAAGAAGCCACACCAAATAGGAGCCTTGAACCATGGCCTTGGGGAGGCTGTGGATGCCCCAAATGGGTAGCCAGTGGGCAAGAGAACTCGAAGCCACATCACTCAGTGTTTCCTAGCACGTCCTTCAGTCTCTCACTCTGTAGCTTTTCTGGGCAAGTGCTTTGTATTCGGCACTTTTCGGTATCTTAGACAAAACATCCAACACCCACCACTTAAAGGAGGAGCAGTTGACTTTGGCTGGTTGGCACTGTGACAGAAGTGGCGTGGCAGAGAGCATGGTGGAGGACACCTCACCCCTTGGCAGCAGAAAGCTGAGAGAAAGACAGAGAGACACACAGAAGGGAGAGATAAGAAGATACCCTTCCAGTCCGTGCCTCCACTGACTCAGCAGAGCCTGGCCTCCTACCTTCCCATTCCCCTGTGAACCCATCAGGGATTAATCCACTGAAAAGTGTAGCACTCGTGATCCTTCCACAAGACTCACATCTGAACAGCACTTGAGATGTTGAAGAGACATTGTAAATCTAAACTATAACATCGCTCCAAATTGAAAAGTCTCTTAAAATTTTACTCCACTCTGGAGACCCAGGCTTCACCTTGCACAAAACAGTCTGCAGGTTTCCGCTGAGAATTCATTTCCAGGGAGTTCCGCTGGCTTTTTCTTCTCTCCTCATCTGCTCTTCTCCCTCCTCCTTGCTAGGTGCCCTGCAAGGTACCTTCCTGAGCTCTGCAAATCCCTGCAGCTTCCAGCTGGGCACAGAAAAGGGAAACGCCAGCAGGAGGTTACAGGGAGGAGCTGGTGGGTGGGTGGGGTGAGTCAAGGTAGTTATTTCCTTTCTCCATCTCTATAGCAACATGGTGGGCTGGCAGCTTCCCTCCTGAGTAGGTATGGTCAACTGTCTTCATATCTCTCTCTCTCTCTCTCTCTCTCTCTCTCTCTCTCTCTCTCTCTCTCACTTTCTCCACCCCTCCTTTCTCCATCTCTCTTCAGATACTGCCCCCTCAACTTGCCGTTTTAGGCTGAGGAAATGTACCTACATCCATGAATCAGCTTGTAGGGTCTACCATCTTAGAAGAACTGGGCCCTCAGGACAGATGAGCCCAGAGAAGGAGGTGAGCTCCAAGTGAAGCTCCGCCTCCTGTCAGAACAACCCTATTAGGTTCTAATGCTGCATGTGATTGACAGGAGGAGAAGCTTCACTCCCTACTTTCCTCCTGGACAGCTCACCATCTCAAAGCTGTCTTCCAACAACCTACTTACATAGCAAGTTTCCCACATTCTCTGAGAAATTGTTCTTCAACTAAACTGATCCCTGGTGTCAGAAAGGCGGGACCAGTACTTTAACTGATAGTCTCCCTCCCCCTAGATTGCAAACCCTTCACTTTCACTGCCTCTCCCATGGACCAAGCACTATGATGGGCCCTTGAAATTATTGGAGTTATTTGATCATCGCTGTGACCTGTGATCAGACAAGACCATTCTACCTCCCATAGGAAGCCAAGCCACACAGGGCCCAGGAGATTTGCATCATCACACAGCTAGTGTTAGACCCAGATTGATTTAAAACTCAAAAGCATCTGTAGCAGGGCTATCTTACTTATTTTAAAGAAAGATCCCTGCCAGTGTGGAAATTTCATACTACCTAACAAGGAAGCTCAGTACACGAGCACATCTGACAGTATGTGTCTTAGCTACGTTTTCATTATTGAGACACGATCCCCAACACCCACAACTTAAAGCAGGAAAGATTTATTTTAGCTCAATGATTCAAGAGGTTTCATTCCATTCATGCCAGCTGGGAATGGCGGGTAAGTCCTGGCAGAGAACAGCTGCTCGGAGCACCACAAGACCAAGGATTAGAGCTTTCAGAAGAAGCCAGGATAAGACTTCCCTAAAGAACCAAAGTTGTCATGTCATACAAACACACGCATGTCCTTGTTTATAGCAGGATAATTCATAATAGCTAAATCTTGAAAACAACTCAATGTCCACCAACAGAGGAATGGATAAAGAAAAAGTGTTCTTTGTCCAACATGGGATATTATGCAGCCATAAAGCAAGACAGACAGGAAGCATTTGCCAGAAAGTCACCTTGAGTCAATAATGTTCAATGAAATGGATCAGACACAAAAGATTAACCACCTCACAGTGTCTGTCATAAATACCTGTACAAAAAGATCTTAATGTAAGAGAGAAGGTAGGAAGAAGGTGACGGGCAGCCAAGGAAGGGAATTAGGTGCGAGTAAGAGGGAAGAAAAGCATAGTCACAAGTGATATACATGGGCACAGATTCTCCAAGGTGTATGTAATTAACATGTGATTGAATCTGTGGTATATTCATGTTCAAATTAAAAACAAAAATGACAAAATAAAAATAAAAAAGAGTACATCCCTCCAGCCACTCCCTCAGTAATCCATGCCTCCTGACCAGGCCCTGAAATCCATGGGTAACCCACCCACAACATCCAAATACTGAGGCTTTGGGGAACATCCCACATCCTAACCATAGTGGTGTGTTAAATGTAGTATGTACCACAAGAAAATAGAACAAGTGGACTGAAATAAGGGTGCGAGCTGTTGTAGTGTTAAAGTCAGGTAGTGAGTACAGAGTAGGCCTTGTCGAGAAAGGCTCCAGGGAAGAACAGAAGGTGTTTCTGATGACTACTTGATGAATACTTGTTCCTCGTTTCAAAGATTGGGAAGCAGAATCCAAGAAAGACAGGGATTGTCCCCATGTCTTAGCAAGTTGGCACTGGGTTCTGATAAGAACTACTCATCTATAAGACAAATAGTTTAGAGGTTTTTGTAGGTAAATGGATACAACTTGGGACCATCACGCTCAGTGAAGTGAGTCAGACGCAGAAGGTTAAGTATTGCATGGTTTCAATGTAAATGTTATGTATCACATATATACATGTGAATGAAATGGGGGGGGGGGGCAAAACAAAACAAAAGATAAATAAATAAATGTCTTGTTCCTATCCAGCGTAGCATTACAGTCCACACCTGCACTCAAAGGACCCGGGATCACAGTGTTCTCCTGGCTGAGCCTCCTAGGCCCAGGAGCTGTGCAACAGGTCTCTACAGACACCTTCCTCCTTCTTAGCCTGCCCCTGCACTGTGCTTCCCAGCATCCCAACTCCAGAGGACCACATAGGCTGAGCATGGTGGCTCATGTCTGTAATGTCAGCACTCAGGAGGCTGCTGTGAGTTTGAGCAGGAGGATTGCTGTGAATTTGAGGCCAGCCTGGGCTACATAGTGAGCTCAGCACCAGCCAGTACTACAGGGAAACCCCATTCCCATATATTTATATATCAACAATTGGGAAGCTGAAGCAGGATTCCATGAGTTCAAGGCTAGCCTATGCTACTTAATGAGTTCAGGACCAGCCTGGACTACAGAAAAAAGAGACTCTGAAAAATAAATGCTGGGTAAAACTTGCATGAGGAAGGGCTGTTTGAACAGCGTTACGGTTCACATCTCCAAAGTGGTCCTGTGGCCAGAAGCAGGGCTTTTGGCTGGCGATTGAATTAATGGAGCCCGGTACTTCTCAGAGGATTTATCTACTCCTAAATTCATGGCTAAATGTGCTATTAGGAGGTGGGGCTGGAGGGAAGAGGAGCATCTGTAAGGGGGCACTTTTGAGGGCCCACCTCCGGCCCTGACTCCTCTCTTCACTCCCTGGTTCTCGGCAGCCGTGAGGTGAGCAACTTTTCTATGGGATCCTTCTGCCTTGGTGCTCCTGCCTTGGAACCAGCTGACCATGAGCTAAAACTCCCGAGCACCGAGCCAAATTATACATCTCCCCCTTTAAGATCCAAAGGTCCAGTATTGTGTCCCAGAAACAGGAGAGTGAACTCTTACTCACTGAGGTCCGAGCAAGTAGGAGTGAGTCAGGTGAGGCAAAGGGCAGTCTCCTCAAGCCCAGGTCGCCAGATGCACTAGAGAGCAAGCCAGAGGTAGAGGCAGGGAGAGGCTCGGGAAGATGAGGCTGCCACACACAGCAGGGACCAGCCCAGCTCATGGGGCTGGTCCAGGAGAAAGAGTCTCATCTGTCTTCCTAGGTGCAATAGAAAGCTATGAAGGAGTTTGAAACAGGGGAGTGTCATCAGATTATCATGTTAGATTTTTTTTTCCAAAGCCACCTTTGCTCTGCAAGTTGGATCTTCTCTGAAAGGTTCCAGATGGAAGGACACCCCTGGAGGCTGCCACCGAGATGCAGGGGGCCCAGTATGAGGGGGGCTCAGTGTGCCATGCAGATGAGCACAAAGTTCTATGAGGAGTGTGGAAGGGAAAACTCACAGGACCAGGTCCTCCCTGCACTGCCTGAGCGGCTCTCAATTCCTGCTAGGGATTTCTCCTGGACATGGGTGTCAGTTTCAACCAGGCCAGCCTAGTTAATGAGCTGGGGAGCAGGAATCAAGGCCCCTTTAGCTCCAGGAGAGGCGAGGACGGCAGGATGAGTAGGGGCATCACCACTGGGAAAGCAGTTAGTTTGTCTTGTAGAATCAAGAAGGCTTCCTTAAGGTGACATACGAGGCTTGGTGGCGATGCCGAGGCAGGGCCTGTGCTGGCCCTGAAAGGTGGGCACAGAGGTGACATGGCAGAAGGACCCTGCTCTGCACGCCTAGTGCAGCCGAGAGCTGCTGAAGGCACTGAGGCCAGGGCTGCCCTCAGGAAAGCCCCCTTCCCCCCAAAAGGCCTCTGCCCAACCTACGTGCGTTTTCTGCCTCAGTGGGCACCAGAGTCTCAGGATGTGCCCTGGGCCAGGGTTCGGGCTAGCATGGTAGTCAGAGGCCAGCAGAGGGCGCTGCTGTGTGTCCTCCACCTTCCCCAAGGAGCCCCAAGCTGGAAGTGAACCTCTGCAAAGGAAGAGGCTGTCTTGAGGCTTTTTGGAATCCCAGCAGGACTGGGGCAAAAGACAGTTTAGTGTTTTACAGAAAACATCACACACACACACACACACACACACACGAGTTAAAAATCAGTAGCACCCCCATTTGTTTGGCACATGTGAAACTACAGGTTGAGAAATTTTGTCTCAGAATAACAAAATACCTTCTCCCAAGATATTCCAAATTCCATATGCTCGACCTGGGGGTTTTCTATTTCCCTTGTGCTGTCTGTTGTGCCTTGAAGAACACCCCGTTGTAGTTTATTCTTTTGTGATTATTTTCCATTTGAGACACTCAGAACACCTGCCACTTACCAATACCTGATCTCCCCTGCAGCCGCGCAGTGGGCGTAGCCGTAGCCGGCATCTGACAACTCCAGCACCGCACTCATCTTTGTAGGGACAGCCGCGCTCACGTCTGGGGTTTTTCAATTACTGAGTCATTTCGATCCACCCTTTTCTGAATTATTCCTTAAAACTACAATGAAGATAATCTGATGAGAACGTCTGACCCTTGGAGAGAGCAAACAGACTGTCCACGCAGGTCTACAGAACTCGGAGACGAGAACTGAGGTGCAGTGCTGAGGTCGGGCGGCAGATGGCAGCCTCCTCCCGGCTTTCCGAGGGCGCGATCAGGCCAGGAAGAAGAGAACCTCCACAGTTTCCTTCACCTGGGGGTTGTGGGCCTCTGGCCAGCTGGGCTCCCAAGCTCGCAGGTGCCTTTGAAGATCAACTTCACCTTCACGAAAACTGTTTTCTCATGGAGACTTAGCCCAGAACTTAACAGAGTCTGTGGTAGCCCACAGCTCCTGATTTTGATTCCATACCTGCTGTACAAAAGTGTCCACACCCCCCAAGCTCTCCAACTCATTGCTTCTTTTAAATGTGCTCTGAGTGGGAGACATAAACGTGACACCCAGGGAGAAAATGTTTCTGACCCAGTGTCCAGTCTCCACTGAGATTCACCAAGAACCGCCAGCAGGGGTCGCCAACCGCCTTTATTTTTTTCCCCACTAGTTTTATTAATATACAAATGTAATACATAGTATTTACAACGAATTTGGGTGTTTCATTCATCTATGTATCACATCGACTTCACAATCCCTTCCCATTTTCTACCCTCCCACCCCCTCCCTGTCCCTTCCCCCAGCTCCAGCTATCACTTCATGTGGTTCCAAAGAACGTCTGTGTTCTGGGTTTTCCAAGTCCGAGAAACCATACGGTGTTTAACATATTAATCTTCTGCGCCTAAGTCATTTCACTTAAGTCACCACTCTACCTCAGCTTCCTATTCCTCAAATGGGTTTGTAGTAGTTAAATCTTGATGCCTCTTCTCTGAATCCAGCCAATCCCTTTATTGGGATATTTACCAAAGGGTTTTTTTTTCTATATTTTGCTATATCTGTGGTGTTATTGTTAAACCAACCCCCTTTAACGCGTTTCTCGGCTCATTTGGACCTGTGTCTTACCGCTCACATTGACTTGCACTCACTCACTGGCTGGTTGCTACTTGCTGGCTGTGAAGGCCAGGCTCGTGCACTCTCCATGGTCCTGGGCTTATTCCTGGCCCCTCTGCAGTGAGACTTCGATTCTTCCCGACAATAACCCACAAGCACAGCAGACACGCAGGGGGAGGCGTGGGCTTGCGCCTCCTGCATTGCTGTCCCCATTGCTGTATACTCTGTCTTTATCTCAAAAGCCCGTGTACATGTTGGTTCTGGTGAATTGTTTTGTTTCGCTTTGTTTTGATACAGGATCTTGCTCTGTACCCCGGAAGGCTGGTTATGCATTTCAGGCTGGCCTTGGACGAAGAATAATCCCCCTGCCTCAGCTTCCTGAGTGCTGAGATTACAGGTGTGTGCCACCACACCCAGCTTTATGGGGTGCTAGGGAATTGAACTCAGAGCCTTTTGCTTGCAAGCCAAGTGCTTTAACCATTGTGCCATTCCTCCAGGAATCTTGTGGATTGTTTTCAGCATCATGAGCAACCCTGAGAATGGAGTCAAGGGCCCGGGGTCCTCAGCTCCTGCTTCCTAAGGCCCGTCTCCACCTGTGACCCTGTAGCATCCTCTTGAAACACAAACTTCTCACGTCAGAGCACTCAATGGCTCAACCCTCCTAAGCTTATCTTCTGACTCAAAGGAAGGTCTGTGACATGATAGTGACTTTGCAACTACTTTCCTGACTTTAACCCATCTCAAGATGCTCTGGACATATTGGCCTCCCTACGGTCCTCCAGCTCAGCCACTATTACCTAGGCCTGGAACACTGTCCCCAGCTATCTTCTGGTGCCATCTTCTCAGTGAGACCAGCCCTTACCCTCCTTCATAACCCCTCCCACACACACATACGTGCACACACAAGCACACAAACCCTCCCATCCCTGGCACTTTTTCACTTCTATACATAACACACACTTCTATCTGATTTATTCATCTGCATGTTTTCTTTCTGGAAATCAAACACGAACTTTCCTTGAGTTTCCTCTATTTCACCTCCAGCATCCAGAACAAAGCTTGTTTTGTGCTTTCCTGATTATTGCCTGGTGGCTAAACTAATGACCACATTCAGGAGGAGAACCAAGCATCTTGTGAGCCTGACTTAATGTAGACGCAGTTCATTGTTGCTAACTATTCTATGTTCCCAAGTCATCATTCTGCAGCTGAAACAAACAGAGGGAAAGTGATTTTCCCAAAGCCTCCATGTCATCAACGTGGGTTCAAATCCACTTCCTGGGTCCCCACACCATTAACTCAACAGGAGGGAAAGGAGGACCGAGAAATGAAGACACACTGGACAGCGACCACTCTGCGAAGCACGGCTAGGAACAGCCCCCCTGCAGAGACATGGATGGGGTGCCAGTGGAGAGGTCCCCGGGGATGTTTAGAGGAAAATAAAAGCTGTGACTACCAGGCATTGCGAAGACTGAATACATCAGATGTCTAGCTTCTGAAAGTCTCCAAGGACTTTCCCTCCACTCTCCCAATTACCACAGGGATCCTATCACCCTGCCACCTAAGAACCATCAGTTCTCGAGAATCAGTGGGAAAGTAGGCAGAATGCAGTGGCCTCTCCAGCCCTTTCCTCACTTCCACTAATGGAGAAAGTACACCAAGCAGATGAAAGGAGAAAGGTAGGGGACTTTTTAGGCACAGGGGGAGAAGCTCTATCTGGCCTCACCTTGGTGAGTGCTCCAAAGGTTTCGGTAAGCTAGGTATGTAGGCATGTGCTTGTATTCCCTCCTCGAGGAGGCTGAGGCAAGAGGATCTCAAGGATGAACCCAGTCTGCGCAACTTACTGACTTAGAAAAAAAATTAAAGAGAGTTGGGGCTCAGTCTGAGTATCACACAAAAAAAATCTCGTCAGAAAGAACCACTGTTTACCAGCTTCAACAAGGCCCTGGTGATTCAGATGACAGAGAGAAACAGGCACCTGGTGAATGAAAGGAGCCTGGGAGAGACAGACACACACAGCAGACCCAGCTCAGTGGAGGCCAAAGACACATTGCATGTATTCACTCTCCTCGGGAGCATCAGAGTTAGGTCTCCAAAAGCCCTGTTTAAAGTTACTAAAGAGCCTTCAGCTCAGTGCTACTCACAGGCAGCCCCAGAGCTGGTGGCAAATTCGTGCAAAGATGGATGTCTCTGCTCTGTGCATCCCCAATGCTGCATCCTCATTTAAACAGAGTCGCCGTGCAATGAATGTGTCTTTGTGGGGAAATCGATTTCTTGAAATTGCCTGGAAGTTACTGGGAAGAATTCAGAGGTCACCAATGAGGCCCAGGAGAAAAGAGGTCTGCATCCAGTTCATAGGTGGCTCATGAATGTATCTGTGTGTCACATATTTAGGAGACCGGGATCATTCAAGACTAGAAACTACCCATTTTTAAAGAAAAATGGAGTCAAGAGCAAGGACATAATGGTCTTCTCAAAGCCCCAAAAGTCTGTCATTGAGGAGAGAGTGAGCTGGCTAGAGAGCCACTGAAAGAAAAACTAGGATCTGGCTTAAAAAAATAAATCAGAAGGGAAACAAAATATGAGAGAGAGAGAGAGAGAGAGAGAGAGAGAGAGAGAGAGAGAGAGAGAGTAAGCAAAGCTACCCAAAGAATGATCAGGCTGTTGAGCAGCCATGAGTGCCTGATACCAGAAGAACCCAAGCCTTGCTAGTGGCCCAGAGGTAAACCCATCCATCATAAGGGATTAAGACCCAAGGAAATCAGTTGCTCTTGTTAAGAAGCTGATACTCTGTGAAGAGTCCAGAGGGGAAAACACAAAGCTCTCAGAGCTGTTCCCCTGGGGACACACCAGGGAGAACTCACTTGTCAAGTGACAGAACCCTAAACCTTCTAAATTTCTCAGTTTAGTCCCTTGTCTCAAGGCATACTTCTTGCTAACAAAGAAAACTGTAGTCCCCAACATGATCAGAAGCACATGAAAGTCCCTGTATCCTGCATCCAAATAATTTGTACCAGAGATGGCTCCAGGGCAAATTTCACGTTCAGATTATCCTCTCTAAACTTCACCCACTAAGTTATAAAAATCCTGCCCCAGGGCTCAGTTCTCATAAAGGAGACCTCTAGCAGAAAAAGAGAAGAGATGGTTTCATCTAGCTTTCAACCTGTCACCATTTAATCGTCTTTCCTCATAAGTTAATCCCCAAGGACATACAGGTAAAGTTTTAAAGGCTTGGTACTTCATGTTAAACATATTTTCAATACTAAGCCGACTGTGCCTCACAAGACCCGTGGACCTACAGTCAAGAAATTGTGTCCTGGACCAGACAGTGGATCTGTTAGGGACAGGAATGATTTCTTAGCCTCTTGGTAGCAGTGACCTCTGGCAATAAAGATAGCAACATGCTAAATCAATGAGCAAACCCCATGGGCCTGTTGATTCCTTTAAAAAAAAAAAAAAAACATTAAAAGACTCCTTCCAAGGACTTTCCCTACATATGGTTCTGCTACAAAACTGGCCACATGATGTCCTTGGTCAAGTTATATACTCTGAGCCTCAGTCCACTTTTACCTATAAATCAGGAGTAACATCTGCCTGTGGGATTCCAACCAATGCGGCCCTGTGTATACAAAGTGCCCCAAATGGTATCTTCCATATAGTTGGTACTTTCCAAGTGGCCTCTCCTTTGACTCCCTCCAGCCATCCTGCACACAAGGTAAGTAATCAATACCCATCTGACAGGCTGGTCAATAGGTGAGACTACTGTGAAGGCTCTCCGTTAATTCAGCAGGAGCCACAGACAGGGCAGATCCAGTGTCTGGGTCATGCCGCTGCTTAAAGGAGTAGTTTGGGACAGATGGGGAGAAGCCAACATCTGTGTGTCTCCACTGGGTGCGAAAGGTAGCCAGTGAGCCTTTGTCTTTCACTCACATTATAGTTTCGACTGGTATCTGAGTTCCATAAAGCAAAGTCCCCAGGTCTTCCCAAGGATCACATGAAGGTTCGTACCTTTAACAGCCTGTCACAGTAAAGCTGAATATATGGACACAATAAACTACACTCACAGTCACTTGCACTTAAGGCAGCCACATAATATATTCCTAGTGCATCTGATCTCCCGACGGGTTTATTTGAGCAAGTGAATGGAGATTTGACACTGTGGTCAGGAAGTAAAATTGATATCATCTGATGTGTTTCCCAGCTTCCTTAGCTGCAGGGAAAGGAAGAACCAATTTGCTGGCCACATTTTTACATAGCTCAGGCCTGTGGCGTCATCTGTTTCCTCTAGTTCCTTTATCCGTTCTTTATTCTCTCTCTCTCTCTCTCTCTCTCTCTCTCTCTCTCTCTCTCTCTCTCCCTACTTCCCCCTCTCTCCTCAATTTCTTTCATCCCAATAGACCAATTTGATTCTCTTTTTACTCAGAAGCCATTTCAAATCACCTGCAAAAATACCAGACAGGAGAATTACTGAAGACGCAGGCTGCACACAGATACCCACTTGGCAAAAGCTCCACAACTCTTCTTCAGGATTCACCAGCTTCAGCTAAGCGATGAGACTAAAAAAATAAAAATAAAAAATAACATAACATGTATAATAACACTCACAACAATCCCTGGTATATGCCATCACCGTGAGAAGTGCTGCTTGCATAAAAACACTTTGAATCCCCTCCAAATTCTATAACATATACAATATCACCATCTATCCTACACAGAGCACAGAACTAAGGGGTGCAAAACTTTAAAACTACACCATCAGTGAAGTGCCCCACTTAACACAATTGTGATTAAAGACTGACGCTCGGATTTAGAACCCCATCCGCAGCACATCACAAGATGTCTACCAACACAACGAAGTAGCTGATGATGGTGGAAATGGGGTCAGCCCGCACACTGTTCAGACTCCAGTGACACTGGTGAGGGGTACGTTCCTCTTACCGTCCACCACTAAAGCTCCTTGTGGGCAATTGCTGGGGCTACAAGCAAAGATGGAAGCCAAAGGTGATTTGTTGCTGTAAAGCTATGTGTTGGAGAATTAAATGAAGTCCAGAGGACAGTTACTCTAACGCGTTCTCTGCCAGTGAAGCAGGCACATCACCCTGTGGACTCTTGCTGTAGAATGGAGATGTGTTCCTGCAGTATAGACAGTTCAGATAGGGATCACGTGGGGTCCCTCACAGCCTCAGCTCCTGGCCAGTCTGGAGGAGGACACAGCCACGACTCGGAGGAGCTTGCCCTACAGAGCTGGCAGGATGGAGACAAGGTCCTTTGTCTGCCATTCAGGAGCCAGGATTCAGGAGAGGCTCTTTCCTGCTGCTCCGCAGTCCAGACCTCCAGACCTCCAGGGATCACTGAGAGTTGCGTCCAAAGTATCTGCAGATTTTACTGTGGACCAAGATGTTAAAAAAAAATATTCTAGGCCCTAGAGTCACATCACCTTCAGACGTTTGGGATGAACTGCAACCACACGGACAAGGAGCTTCATGCAAAGTCGCAAGGAAGTGGTCATTTTTCCCAACCTCCAATGGTATCATCCACACGGCCCCTTTAAGGAAGTGGAACTGAGATACAGAGAAATGCTGTCAAACTGGCCTGAAACTGCATCACAACATGCATCTGGCCCACTCCCAAGAGATCCTCCTGCCAATCCGTCATTGCTCACAGATGCAGCCCGGGGCCTGGTTGGTCCCCACCCGAGTCCCCATTTCTGCTGCCTCTGTCCCCTCTGTTCTGTGCTCCCCCTGCTTTCTGTGCCCGACTGACTGCAGAATCAATTCCTCCTCCACCTTTGGCATCTCTTGCTCTGCATCTGATGGACACCTGGAACCATGGCATTCCTTTAACGCCTACTTTCCAACCCGGCACCGACACCTGACCCTTCTCCTTCCATGATGGCCCAAGCTAAATCTGGTATGACTCGGACACATTCATGAACTCATATTGTTTAAGCCATACTATCCTGGCGTACCTGTCAGAAAAAGAGAAGAGAGTCGTGGGAAGTAGATCAGTACAGGATAGTCTTCCCAGGTAGACTCCTTCAAATGGCAGGCCTCAAAGGGGGACATGTGACCCTTGTTCATAGTGTGACCCGAGGGAGTTTGTGCAAACGTTCTGGAATGAGAAGCAGATTGCTGTGCAAAATGGCTCCTGCAGCTACTCTTTGTATGTGCACCACAGCACATGTGGACAAGGCCTCTCTCAAGCGTACGTTTCCTCTAGGTCTCTCCCAGTCTGCCTCAGGGCTTTCTCAAACATCTAAAAACCCACTCAGATCTGAGCCAGGGTCATTTTCAAAGTGAAGCACCCAGAGGGGCAGAAGTCTCAACCAGTGAGAGGCAGGAGCAGTAGATGAATGCTCCAGGCTCCTGGTCAGCAGCAACAGATGCAGGTCGACATGCCTCCTGCCCCAGGGAGGACTGAGCAAGTGAGATTGCTCAGCCCAGGAACTCACAGGCAGACCAGCAGGACGTGGCTTTTTCTTCCTCCCTGTCCTCCCCTGCCCCTCCGTCACCCCAGCGTCCTGCGTCCTGGGACAGCCTTGCAAGCCCCTGTCTCAGCTTCGGCTTTAGGCCTGGCAAGCTGAGGAGGAAGTTCGTTGTGGTTGGAACATATGAGAATCAAGATCAAAACAATGAGCCCAATATGGGCCGGAGAGTGAACAGCCTTGAGAATGAGTTGGATTTCCCAGCTCAGGCCCCGGGTCATCATGATGGAGCAGCCCCCAGGGGAAAGCAGCTCCTAGGGCTCCGCTGCAGTGGTAGGAAGAGGAAGGAGATGGGGTGCGTGAAATTCGTCTTCACTGAGGCTGGTTGGGGCTTCTAGGCCTCAGCTGAGCTGCCAGAGTTCTAGAGAAAGAACTGGGATCAGCAAAGAGAGGACATGGGGCAGCAAAGACTGCTCATCAAAACAAGGCCAAGGGTAGGCCACAGGATGAAGGTCTTACTCAACCATTGTGCAAGTGCCCAGAACTCATCTCTACTACGTTGGATAGGGTATGAGAAACCACAGCTTTCCTGAGTGCTGCTCTTTACAATCAGTCTGCTAAGCAGTTTTCACAATGAGCTCACCTACACTTCAAAACTTCTTTATATGTTTCTCTCCCATTTTACAGATGGAGAAAGTGAAGCCACTAAACACTAGAACTGGGCTCGAATCTTCAGTCACTAGATTCCAGGTTCCATGCTCAAAACCAGCCACCTTGATGGAGTCCGATGGGGCCATCACCAGGCTTAGTACTGACCCTGAAGTTGTAAATTTGGTGGCTGCAGGTGGGCGGGTCAGGAAGAAGAAGGAGGAACTGATTCTCAGTGTCAAAATGCACATACAACACGGATGTACCAGCATCACCAGGGGCAGATGTTCTTTGAGCCACAGATCCACAGCTGGCATCTTTGTCTTGCCGGGTTATATTGTACCTGTCCTGCCATGTATGAGAAATGTTTCTGTGGATTTTTTACTTGCTTTCAGGACCAGGAAGACTTTTCCCTTTTGCTGTGACTTTCTCAGGTCAGTGTGGGAAGGGTGCTTGGCTCCTTGTTTTGTTGAAAAGCACCCACACCATTCTTCTGTCTTTAGGGTATGTGCCGTTTACAAAGCATAGGCTAGGGTCAGAATGCCCAACCTTGAAGGTGGACAGAACAGACTGCCTGAGTCCCATGGCACAAGAGACCAAACTGAGGAGCAGACACAGAGTGGTTGACCAGTGTGGTAGAAGCAGCAGCCGATGGACATGGAAGCAGGAATGGCCACTCTCCTCCAAGCTTTGCCTCTGACTTGCCTTGGGGTACCTACTCCTCTCTGGCTTTCTGGCTTGAACTCTACAAGTTTTGTGCTGGGAAAGGAAGAGTCGAAAGATGGAAAGGCCTGACTTGAAACAACAGCATAGAACAGAGATAAAACTTGCCAGAAGCTTTGGATTTTTACAGGAGCACAGTGAACGTTTACACTGTTACATCCTAAAGCTTATGGAGCTTTTTGTTAGGGCAGTTAGCAGAGCCTGACTAACACAGTCATTTGCTTGCTTCTCTAATGTGGGTCCAGCAAATTCAGCATCCCTTGAACTTTCCATCTGGTATGCCCAAGCTGACTCCACAGACAGCATTTTCCTTGGTTTTCGTGATGTGTGTTCCTAATTCACAGTCCCCACCCAGGGCTCTTCCTCATCATCCCGAAAGTTAGTGAAAAAGCCAAGCCAACTCCCACCCAACTCTCCTCCCTTTTAGAGGACCTCTAAGCTCATCAGATAACCCAAAAGACAAATCAAAGACTGATCAGAAGAGACCCTGGGCTGAGTTTACCTTGGCTTCTCATGGGCTGTGTCACTCTGAGCACATTCCTTCCAATCCATCTGCAAAAGGAAGGATTTGGTCTAATCCACACCAAAGAATCCTACTAATATTTTAGAATTTTAACAGACTCAAAGCACAAGGGAGAAATATGTGGGTCAATAAGTCAAATCTATGGGATAATTTAAAAAAGATGATTTCACAGACTCTAGGGGCAAAAAACATCTCGTTGAAAAGAACTGTCATTCACCAAGAGCAAAAGAAATTATCCCCATGATTAACAAATGTGATCTTGTCAAATTAAAAAGCTTCTACACAGCAAAGGAAACTATCAACAATGTAAAAAGAGAACCAACAGACTGGGAAAAAATATTCGCCACCAACAACTCAGATAGGAAGCTCATAACTAGAACATACAGGGAGCTGAAGAAAAGTAAGCCTACCAAATTAAAGGATCCTACTGAAAAGTGCGCAAATGAAATGAAGAGGCAGTTCACTCATGAAGAAGTACAGGAGGCCAATAGATACATGAAAAGATGCTCAACATCTCTAGCCATAAGAGAAATGCAAATCAAAACAATGCTAAGATACCATCTCACTCCAGAGAGAATGGCCTACATCAACAATTCAAATAGCAATCAGTGCTGGCTAGGGTGTGGGGAAAAAGGAACCCTCCTGCACTGCTGGGGGGAATGTAAATTCATACAACCACTTTGGAAAGCAGTATGGGGAGCTCTCAAAAGAATAGAAATAAATGTCCCCTTCAATCCAGCAACACCCCTCCTGGGAATATATCCAAAAGAGGCCAAAACAACACACAGCAGAGATATATGTATACCCATGTTCATAGCAGCACAACTAACAATAGCTAAAATATGGAAGTCACCAAAATCCCCATCAACAGACCAATGGATACACAAACTGTGGTATTTATACACAATGGAATACTAAGCATCTATCAAGTCCAACAGCGTGGAGGCTTTCACAGGCAAATGGAAGAAGCTTGAGAACATCATGCTTAGTGAAGTGAGTCAAAAGCAGAAGGTGAAACATCGAATAATCTCTCTGATATGAGAGACCTAGATCACAACTATCTCATGGAACTTAAAATGAAAAACAAAGTGAAACAGGGGAGTAGGGTGGGGAGGAGGGTAGGGGGGAGGACAAAAGGAAAGAGGGAAAGTACTTGTCACCTTGACAAGATATGTAGATGCACAAAATGCTCAACTTCATTGTAAACCTTAAATTTTGCACTTATACATATCAATAAAATGGGGAAAAATAAATTAAAAAAAGAATTGTCACTGCTGATGTCATGTTTATGTAGGCAAAAGACCATTTTCAGAGTGAACCCCACTGCGTGAGGAGTAGAAAAAGAAAGTGAACAGAGAGACCCCTGTCTCTGGATGGGAGCAGATCTAGGTCCAAATCTTCCCTTTACATCTCCCTGGCTATATGATAGGAGAAATTCAGCTCACCTTTCTCAGCCTCAGCGTTATCACCTGTAAAGTGGGTGCATCTTAAAATGCTGCAGTCATTGAGATTATATGAGTAACACACGTGGTAAATTGGGACAGGAAATTCCCTTTGCTCTTATCATGCTAGAGTGAGGGATGCAGCTCGTCTGAAAAGTCAGAGTGGTGGGATGGAGGCATTTCATTTGTTCACGTACGTGTTCCTTTATCTCAGCATCCTGTGTGAAACACTGACAATACAGAGATGAATGCCTCATGGCCTTTGACCTCTAGGACTCAGCGTCACATAAGCTCTTGATCTTCTAGTGTGATAACCCCTGAGGCAAGAGTGAGGGAGTCAGCTATCAGCTTCAAAACGCATCAGCGTGAGCTGTAGACGCGTGTTCATGGAAGCACCAAGGAGGTTTCCTGCTGTTCTGAAAAAAATTAAATGTTCACTAAATAAAATCAAGCAAATAAAACGCAACAGATGGACACCTGGACTATTGGTGTGTAATGATTGATGTGATGTAAGGCCTAGACTGAGTGACAGTGCAGTGATCGAGGTCTACATGCAGTTGGGGACCCTATGATTAAATTGTAAAATGGAATTTTGGTATTTTTCACAAATGGCTGCATTTGTGTGTATAAAAATGTTTTCTACGCAGGAGTCTGAGGCATGAGGATCACAAGTTTGAGGCGAACCTGAGCGACTGTTTCAAACTATTTTTGATACTGTCTCAAAGTAATTATTTCTGTTTATCTTTTCTTTTTTCTCCCAATTTATTGACATGCATGTATGCAACACACAATGTTTACACTGATCTTGAGTATTTTGTGCATATATATATATATATATATATATATATATAAATATATATATATATCATGGCAAAATTACAAATCCTTACCCTCTCCCTTATTGACCCCACCACCACCCCTTCTCATCCTCACCAGTTCCCACTCTTCTCCTCAATTGCAATTTGAGACTATCATCCTCAGTGAAGTGAGTCAGATGTATAAGGTTAAATACTAAATGTTTTTTCTAATATGAGAAACCCACATCATAGTCATTTGAAAAGAAATTTAAGGAATGGGGTCATAGCTCAGTAGAAAAGCACTTGTCTAGCGTGTATGAGTCCATGGGTTCAATCTCTTGTATTGTATTTTGATTTGTGCCTCCTGGGAGAGGGGGACAATGTCATCTGCAATTTTCACTAATATTTAAAAGGACTAGCAACAAATATGAGAAAATGTGTTATATTATTCTTCACAATTTCTTGTACCTCTTAGGTTTCTAAAATAAAAGTAATGAAAGTATAGCCATGGATTATCCACAGAAGCAGCGTGTATGAGCCTAAGCTGACCTTGGTATAAGCTTCAGAAACTAGGGACCAGGGGAGGACCAGACGGTGGGAATTGCATAAGGGTGAGAGAAGCCATGGGGACACTTTGTTGGTCATGATGACAATGTCTGGAAGATAGCACCAGTACCAAAGTCTGGTTTGAAGTTACGAAGACCTCGCTTTCCAAACTCTTTGCACCACCACTTACCAATGTAACGAGGGCACACAGGGACTCACACATCATTGCAGTACTGTGGGTTCAGGCCTTCCTCTCAGCAGACAAGATGTGGGCTTTAGATTCCTTATCACTTACATGAGCATGAGCCAATCATTTTAAACAGAACCATTAGAAACTTCTCAGTCTCTTCAGAAAGAAAAAACTCAAAAATCTAAAATGGTGGGTTTTGGCCTGCCATCCCAACACCCCCTGATAGTGCCTGTGTGCTGGAAACATAGGAACCCAGAGGTGTTAGGCTGGGAGGATGCAGGCGTCAGAAGTCACATCCTTGGTCCCCCAAAGTGCACGCATTCCTGCTAGAGTTTGCAACAAAAGTCGGTACATGAAGCTTGTGTTCTGCTGTCTGTGCGTTCATTCTTTCTCCCCTGGGTCTAAGTCCAGCCGCACCTTGGCTCACTCACCTGTTCTACACCTTTCTTAAGATCTTTTCTTCCTTGGTCATGTGGTTTCCTGTCTTTGCCATCTTCCCCACAGAACCCTCTGGGTCCTGTTATGGTGTGACCATCCAGCAAGCACCCAGCTGCTTCTCGGTCCCACCTATAGCACCCAGGAACCTAGGGTATTTTGGAGGGCAGCACAGCTCAGTACTACCCTGCCGTGTTGATTCAGAGGGGCTGTTCACATTTGTACAGCATCCTGTGCTGTGACCCTGCCCAGCAGGTCCCTACGCAGAATGGAAACAAGAGCCATTCTCTGTTCTAGTTGCTTCTTTCATTTGTCTAAAACACTTCCCTTTTCTGGTCCACTACACGAGTGTTAGGTAGTAAACTCCAATTCCTTTTCCCAAGCCTGGGCTGGTATGATGGATGGCTCAATATATGTGTCAACCTGTCTAGGACACAGCACCCTTAGTCAAACATGTCTGAATATAGCTCTGAAGAGATATTAAATGTTGAATTAACATTTAAAACAGTAGACTTTGATTAAATCAGATTTCCCTCTTTGATGAGGGTAGACCTCATCCAACCAGCTTAAGGTCTTGATCAAAAGACTGACTTTCCCAAGCAAGAGGGAATCGTGCCAGCAGGTGGACTTTGGGCTGGAAGGGCATCATACATCATCTACTCCTACGTAGGCCTGCATCCTGCCGGTGCACCTGTAAATTTAGGATTTTCCAGCTTCCAAAATCATGTGACCCAGTTTCTTAACACTTGAGACCTGCCTCCCATCCCCTCTCTCACTTTCTCTACACACACACACACACACACACACACACACACACACACACACAGACACCTCCTATTGACTCTCTTTCTATTGGTTTCATATGTACACATGTAACTACCTATTGATTTTGTTTCTCAGGAGAAGCCTGACTAATACAATTTGAGCCAGCTTCATGCCTTAATGATGTGCCAAGTATCTGTTAAGTCTTCAATAAGACAAGTGAGAGAAGAAGTGACTTAGCAAGCCCATTTCTTCTCTATGATCTTATTAAGGAGGTCAAGGCCCTCTTCTCTGGAATAACCAACTTGAAGGAGATAAGAGGCTTCCAAGAACCCATGACTAAAAGGGAGAAACTTAAATTTATTGTAAATTTGTATCACCATTATACTTGGATCTTGGAGAAGTTTCTCATAACTCTGGGCTTCTGTATGCCGGGCTGAGTTGTGAGAGGTCAGTGATGTTGAAGTCTTGGAGTACAGCCTGATGCGTAGGAAGTGCTCAGTCACAGCTAGCATTGCTGTCCTTACTGTACGAGTGCTCAACTACAGAGAGTTTGCATAGCACAATCATAATGTCAAGTTTAATTGGGACCATGAGTGTTCCAATGAGGTCAGAGTACAAAGATCACACAGTTGGAGTTACATGGAGTATGTACACCCAAGATAACTTTTAAGTGGACACATCTTAGCTGAGCTGTAGGTCCCACTTACTGGTAAAGACAGCTATGACAGAAAAGACAGCTATGGCAAAACAGCTATGACTTGAAGGCACTGGGATCACAGGTTAGCAACAGAGTAATGACTACTACTTTTTCCCATACCCGTTTTCCCAGATTACATGACGACAAAGCTGGCCTCCAATCCAAAGAGACCCCTGTTCTGGAGACAGCCTTACCTCCTGTTCCACCAGGGAAGGAGCCAGTGAATTTTCAAGCTATTTTACCCTTCAAGTCCCAGGAGGATGGGAAATTCCCCTGGAAGCCCAAAGTGAACCAAGGCCAAACTCTGGGCTTTTTCTGAACAAACATTTTGAGAGAAACCAGAGTGATGGTGTTCTGTACGAGCAGACGGGGCTGTCCCCTTACCCAGAGACAAGGCTGTTGAAAACACAGGGATTAGTACAAATGAATCATTGCCGGCCTTCTCCCTGAGAACACTTCACTAGTGGCAACCCAAGAGACCCCAGATCTCCTAAAGATGCTGACAATTCGTCATCGGCACATAGAGCGATCACTTCCGAAATTGGTGGGAGGACAAGGCAGGGTGCAGAGACACGGGGGCGCGTCCCCTTCCAGAATTCACGTTCCTTCTGCGGGTAAGATCATCTCCTACTATTTCGGAAGTGTAGGTGACTCTAGAATCTAGATGAGTGGTGTTTCCTATTCCAGCCTTTCTTCCTTTCTGTGTGGGTGGGATTCACGCCTATGATTCCAGCCCTTTGACAGCAAAGAGGAGGACAGTGGGCTTGGTGGGAGACTTAGAGGGCAACTAGAGAGCCACCTCGCTGATCTTCTTATCAGGAACAGTGAGAAAAGCTAAAAGTCCCCAGTGTGATGCTTCAAAGAGAACCGCGGGAGAACAGACCCTTGAAAATAAGCAGATTTCTATTCATTGTCTTGACTACGGCAGTGTACTTATACATCTACACATGTATGCAATAACACATATTGAATTGAGAGAAAGAGGAAGAAAGAGAGAAGGAGAGAGAGAGAGAGAGACTAAATTGGAGAAATCTAAATAAAATTAGTAGACAATACCAATTCAATAATTTAATAACCTGGCCTTAATTTCCTCTTGTATTATAGTTTGACAAAGTATTACCATCGAGGGACAGTGAGTAAAGGGTACACAAACTCTCTCAGGATTATTTTGCTCTGAAGAAAAAAAAACAGAAGTTTGTTGAGAAAGTCGTAACATACCATACAATTCTCCACTTCAAATCTACAATCTAATGATTTTCAACATATTTGCAGAGTTGTGCATTCCTTGCCATAACTAATTTCATATTTTCATTATCCCCGAAAGAAGCCTCACATCCCTTCCCTACCACTCTCCCAACACTCCATCTCCTAAGCCCTAGACACCTAAAATTCTACTCTCTGCCTCTATAGCTTTGCCTATTTCAGATATTTCATATATGTGAAGTTATAAAACACATGGTCTTTTATGATTGACTTCTTTTACTTAATACTCATTGTAAAATGCATCAATATAATTCCTTTCTTGTATTGCTAAGTAATAGCTGGTTATATGGCTAGATCCACATTTTATCTATCCTCTCATTCATCATTTGATAGGCATTTAGTTTTTTTCTTAAGGCTATAGTGGTTAAAGCTACCATGATTATATCTGTGACTACTCACGTACACATTATTCAGGGGACACACGTTCTCAGCTTTTTTGAGTATATAACGAGGAGTAGAACTGTTGGATCGCATGGCGGCTTTCGGTTTATCACTTTGCAAACCTCCAGACCACGTCGCAAACTGTCTGTCCCATTTTACCTCTCACAGCGGTATATAAGCATCCCAATGTCCCCATCGTTTTATCAACATTTTTCATTATCTCTCTTTCTTATTGTAGCCACTGTAATGGGGATGAAGTAATACGTTATTGTGTCGTTAATTGCATTTCCCTGGTGGCTGAGGAGGTTGGGACTCTTCTTACGCTTCGTGGCCATTTGTGTGTTTTTGGAGGGGAAATAATCTATTCAAATCCTCTCCACTTTTTAATTGGGTTATTCATCTTTTTACTACTGAGCTCTGCTTTTTCTTATAATTGCATGTGACCCTAGGTTTATCTCAATAAAACTTTTCTCTTAGAAAAGATATTGAGGAACAGTGGAAGGAAATTAGAGAGAAAAAACAGGAATTACAGATCACAATTAAGCGTATGGAAAGGCATTCGATACAATTAGCTACCAAGAAAAATGCGAGTTAGTGTACAACGAGCTACAATTACATACTTAGCGAATTGGCTAAAATAAACATTGGTGGGGAGTGAACATGGTGAGGGTATGGGAAACAGGGTCACTTGTGCATTGCTGGTGGGGTGAGCAGCAGTGCAGCCACTCTGCAGGATAATCTGGTGGATTCTCACATAACTAAGTGCACAGATACCCTTGAACATTAATTCTAGAGACATGAAGACTTCTGGCCAGGCAAAAACCTGTACGTGTTTTTTTCAGAGCCTTTTTACTCATCATCACCCAAAAATAGGAGCAACCCTGATGCCTCTCAACAGATAAATTGTTCAGCAAACTAATGCTGATGCATTCATACCATGGAATACTACTAAGCTATACACAAGGGGTGAAGCTGGGAGAAATCCAATCACAGAAGGTCACTTGCTGTGTGATTTTACTTCTGCAATTTTTTAAATGACAAGATTAGAGAAAAGAGAATAGTTGGGTGGGATGGGAAAGGAGCAGGAAAGGGAACCAAAGATGGGAGGCAGGTATGGTTACAAAAGGTCAAATCCAGGAAAGAGACCTGTGTGTATGTCCTATATTATGATGGTATAAATGTCCATATTTTATTCCTCTCGTTGTGCTATGTGACTTTGCAAGATGAGGAAAAATATTGGAAAAAAACAAATCGAGGAATCCACCACATGTCACATTCCTTTCTGCGTTATTTCCTGTAACAGCATGAGGATATACAGTTAGCTCATAATAAAAATTTTAATTTTAAAAAAGAGAGAAGTAATGCTTTTGTGTTTCCATTTACAGCTCTACTAATTGTTAAGCATGTGTTTCAAGGCAAATTAACACTGTGGATTTTTTGTTTATAAAATGTAATAATACCTACCCAGATAATTTTGGTCAGGGTCAAATAAAAGATTGAAGTGACTGGGCCTGTAACTCAAAGTTTCTAATATCCCTCCAACTACTACTAGAAAATTCTCCATCTCTAGTCTCTTCGTGAATGCCACAATATCAGAAATGCCCATTCATCCTCTGACTTCTCCCACTGAATATGCAGCCACTGTGAAAATAGTGTGCAAATGGACACACAGACACACAGTCAAGTGGGAGTGACCGGGGTCATTCTCTGGGTCACGTTTAGATTCTTCAAAGGACAATGGGTCACGCTCTCAGCACTTGTCAGGGACTCTCAGAGAGGAAGAGCAGGAGGCAAGCCACAGCTGGATCAAGTCACAAGTTCTAGGGACCACTGGTACCTGGAAGTGGGGATCTCTTGGCCCACCTGGTTGAGCTCAAGGTTCCTCTTAACCTTGTGGCCTTAGGAACGCCGCTGCTCTCTTTCCCCAGGTGATCATCACCTGCCGACTGTAAGGGGCAGCATTTCCCTTACGAAGTTGCTGCAGGACTCACAGTGTGACACAGCTCTATCTTCCAAACTCAGACAGTGCCTTTCCCAATGTCATCTTCTGCCAAATTCATTGAAAATTGAGTTGCTGCTTGTTTCTTTTTTCCATTCAATCAATTCTCTACTTAAATGATTTCATTTGTTAAGCTAGAGCTAGCCATACATTTCTCCATGCATTAACATCTTTGAAGACAGCATGCTTCTTACAGTCAGTGGTGTATGATGGTTCAATTAGGAGCATTTTTTCTCTGTTAATGGAATATGTAATAATGATGTTTTATATAACCAATGGCACTTTAAATTCTATTAAATATGGAATGTCACTTCTTTAAATAGAAGATCGGCTTTGCTTATTAATAATAGAACCATTTAAATAAGTACATTTTATTAAGTTATCTTTTAATTAAATTTTCAACATAATTAAATTGCAACTAAAGTGTGCTGCCTGCAAATAGTTTAGCCCGAAGCCTGTTTTGTGCATATATTAGAACAGCAAAGTTTAGCAAGCAGAGAAGTAGAAAGGGCTACTGCTACCCAAGTGAGAGAACTGTAAGGCAAACACAATACAAATTTCATGGTGCTAACAGGAACGCTATGTAACACTTCAGACGTTCTCTGTCTTTGAATAATGAGGAACAAGTGGGTGTAGGACAGGCACAGAGAAATCCTACATCAGGGTTTAGAGTCATTAGAATTTGCAGGCAGTAGATAGGTCACTGCTAGAGAAGGAAGGAGTGGAAGGCAGGGCTGCATCCTGAGGTCAAACGGCTGACACAAATACCAGCTATGTCTACTGATGTCAACAGATTCCTGAACTGAAAAGCTAAGGAGTAAGAAACTGAACGAGGCACACGTCACACTGCCGTCTATGTAGATGGAAAGGTTACTCATTCACCATGTACACGTTTATGGTGAGAGAGAAGACAAGAGACCAAAAGCATAGGGATGAAAAAGAAAATAGTAAAATAAAAATACACCAAGGAAGGATACCAAAACAAATAATGATACTGTGCTCTCCCATGAAGCTTACAGATAACACAGCTATGTGCAAAAAAAGTATAGAAATCCTGACAGCAACACAAAGACATGGAGCAGACAGTCAATGAGTGTTGGTTGCTTTTAGGATATATACAGAAGCCATCCTGAATGTCTTCAAGACTTCCAAATGGTACGGAATTCCAGTGGCTGCTCCTGGGCAGAGATCACATACCCCATTAGCAGACTTCTGGATGGATCCTCTTCTCACTAGCCTTACCCACAAATGTCGGAGACTCCTGTCCCTCGGGATGATTCACCACCACAAGAAGCCCACCCCAACACTAGGAGACGCTTGAAGCCAAGATGACTGCCCTAGACACAGGCTCACATACTCTAATCCACATGCTTTAAGTGGAAGCTCATTAGGGGTTGAGCCAACCCAGCCTACTGTAAAGACAGAAAACTTCAGCCAGAGAGGAGCAGAGATCTGAGAGAATCGTACAATGAGTTGGAGGCAGTCCCACTACCGGAGGTGGGTTGCTTTTCTTCCTTGTGTAACCATTCTCCTTCAAACCGACCAGAGTTTGTAGAGTCCCTTATCTAACACAGTAACAAAAACCAGTGACAAATAGAACTTCCACCCTCAGGAAGGCACATATTTGTGTTTAGGGGGGCTGTACCCTTATTATTGGTTCATGAAGACATCAGTGCCAGGAAATTACTAAGGGCAAGAAGTAGCCTAGCAGAAGAGACAGAAGTGGAAATTGTCGGTGATGTCATTTCTAATGCTCTTGTCACCAAGGCAATCTGACCTCCGGAAGGTAAGTGATAGGAAGTGGTTGCCTAGCAACTTTCCCTCAGGGTTCGGATGGGCACAGATATAACCAAGGTGGTTGCCAGGGTAGGGGCAGGAGCCATCCCCAAAGAACTGTTTCATTTCTCCCAAAGTATATACTGTCTTCACCTTTTTACAGCTGACATAAGTGCTAAGAAACTAGCCAAAAGCCACAAAACTAGGAAGGGACTGACAAAGGATTCCAGCAGCATGTGTATCTGTTTCCAAAGCCTTAGTCCCTCCCCTGCGTGGTTTCCTGAGACTCCCAGGGGAAAATCGGAGGTGCCATGGAAGACCAAGTGAAGACCAAGCTCAGACCTGAAAGGGAGCTAAGCCGGGAATACTCCATACACCTCCATTACTTGACATAAGTCGTCAGTGAAGGGTACAATTTCTCCAGCCCGGTAGAGACAGTGTGTTCTGGGTGGAAGTAGCAGATGTATGAGGCTCAGAGGGGCAGAAAGATTCAGGGTGGCAAGCGAGTGGATCCACTGAGAGCCTTGGACAAGTGGAGTGTACACACAGGCAGGCACAAGCCACAGACGAGAAAGGTGGTGTGTGCTACAACGGTCTCTGCGGTTTGTGGAAGGAGATCCACCCAACCAGGACCGTGGCTACAGTGGGTCTCCTTCCTCCCAAGAGTTTCCCATAAGCTTCTGTGGTTGGAAGAGGAACGGGTCACAAATAAACATTATAGGCCAAACTGACTTGAGTTTGACTCCTAACCCAGTTAGGAATTAACTAAAATCTGGGACAAGAGGTTGATCCTTTTAGATGATGCTGAGAACCTAGCACAGTTTAAACAGTTGGCACTGGCAGTGACAATGATGGGGGTGATGTGATAACAGTGATGATGATGATGATGATGGTGGTGGTGGTGGTGGTGGTGGTGGTGGTGGTGGTGGTGGCAATTATGATGGAGGTTACAGTGACAAGAGTCTTGCCTTGGAGGGATTCCCACCCATGCCTTCAGAATCTAATTTGCCAGGGGGCCACCATGAGCGCTTGTTCTCCAGTAGACTCCTACATCTTGGGGCTGCCTTCCATCCTGTATTAAAAGGAATCCCCCATTGTCTCCTCCTCTTCCCCTACCATTTTCTTTTCTTCTTTTACCTTTCTTTCTCCTCTTCCCTCTCCACCTTCTGTTTCTCAATGAGTTCCTCCTCTTCCTTTTCTGTCTTCTATTTCTCTCCTTTCTTCTTTTTTGTTGGATAACTTCTTTCAAAGGAAGAAATGTCCTCTTTGCTTTTTGGCTCTTTCCTTCCTTAGACCTCAAAATAGTCATGATGCCTGGAAAGGCAACAGCCATCTTAGGACCTGAAGCCAAATGCAGTATCTTGGGGCTTGTAAAGGTAGAAGCCTGGATTCTTGACGACTTTGCAGAGTTACTTGCTTTTTTAGTGGATACAATGAATCTCAAATGGTCTAACTCCAGAGACTGTGTGACAATTCAAAATTCAACTCAAATGGCTCTAAGTAGGAAGCCATCCCTGACCCTGAAAATGAATCAGAATTCCTTTATTTGATAGGTTTGTGGCTTGTCATTCTTTCCCTTCTGAACAATTATCATAATCATTTGCATCACTGTACAATGCCTGAGTCTACCAGCAGACTTTAAGTTTTGCAAGGGTCTAGTTTATATCTGTATCTCTATCCATATCAGTACATCTACTTATATCCATGTCTACACCTGTGTCTCCATATGCATATCGTATGCCTTTATGCCTACTCAAAACTTCTGTAACCCTGATGCCCAACTTAGTGGCCTACATAACTTAGGTCTTCAGATTTTTGCTAAGCTGATGAATGAATGAGTAAATGAATGAGTTGAATGAAATCCGTGAATGGAAACCTTATCTTCAGGAGGTCCATCACTTTCATTTCTATCAAGAAAAACAAGCGTGAGCAGACAAACTGTGAGTTCCTCATCTTCTTTAAAAAGAGCCCAGGCACCTCTTTAAGATTCAGAGGATGATTGTCCAGTTGATGGTGTCCCTCCAGGGACTTCTTTGGAGCATCATGTGGCTTCTTGGTTCACACACACACTACAAGGGCAAGTCTAATTGCTCTTCAGAAGAGCACAGAGCTTAGGTAGAAAAACAAGTAGGTTCCATATCCTCCCCCCGGGAAGTCTGTGGATCGTGTGGGACGTGATGACTGGAATGTGTACTCTAGGCCATTTCCCCATGTTCTCCCTAGCTGTCCCCCTGTCACCACTGTTCCATCCTGAGGTCCTGGGTAGAAAGCAGCCAGCCTCCTCGCAGCTCTGAGTCCAGGCTGTTTGTACAACATGCACTACCAAAGCCACATCAAGGGCTCAGGGTAGGCTGCCACAACTACATTGAAAGTCCCAGGAGCCTGAGCTCAGAAGGTAAGGGCTCCCAAAGCAGCCCCCAGCTCCCTTGGGGACCAGGTACTTTCCTGAAGAGAACACATCATTCAGTTCTTCCTGTGTTGTTACTGTAAACCCTTGGTTTACTATGCACCTAAGAGGAAGGCCAGAGGAGAGTCAGGGAAGGTATGATTGGGGAAAAAATAAAAATAAAGCAGATAACAGATTTTTATACAATCAGAGCTGTAACTGATAGGCACCCACTCCCGGGGGGAGAGAAAGAGGCCCAGAGAGGGGAAATGACTTGCCCGTGGCCCAGGAAGCTGCAAAGACAGGTATGAAAACCTGGCCCTCTCGATGACTTGCTCTGTGCTCCTTCTGCTACATCTGTGCCACCAGTTTTGCTGAGTCCTCCTGGAATCCAAGGCCTTCAGGACAGGAAGACCTTCAGGGGGGAGAGGAGGGCAAGCTTGTGTACTGAGTGTCCCCAGTGCCCATGGCACAGTGGCACACCCAGATATCATTCGTGAGACATCTGCCCTGGCTGTGCTTCAAGGCCAAGTTGGGGAAAGATTGGGTGGTTAGCAGGGACTAGATGCTGGGGGATTCACAAAGCACCGTACCTCAGGGTTAGCAGTGTTCACTGGAGGAAGAAAGGTCACCCCAAGCACAAGGCCACACATAGAAAGGGCCTCAAGGTGGGGGAGTACACGGGGTGAGCCTGCTGAGTCACCTCTGTACCTGAGGCCCAGCTTGTCATGTCTGTAGGGAACAGTTGTGGAGAACTGATGGGATTGCAACCGGAAGTGAAGTCCCCGAAGCCTGGAGCTTGGCCTTGTTACTGTTGACCACAGGATAGTCATGTGCTGAATGAAAGCCAGTGGACCTGACTGTGTAGGCTGAAACCCTTGTGTCTGTCTAGAGAAGTGTAAAATCTTGTTAATCACGTTTCATACTATCTGGGAGTTTGTGCAAGAGTCATTTAAAGGCCACCAACTCAGTAAGCAATACCTGTAAATAACATAGTTAAAGCACAGAAATCCTATGTAAGCCTTGAGGACAGGAGGCCCACACAGCCCCATCAACGGCTTGCAGATTTTATGTAAAGGCTTGCAGCTAATTCTTTCAGAGGATTAACAGGTAAAGGACTTGAATCTTTTCTGAAAATATGTTTTACAAGGATAATTGGCTTTCCCCTCTTCAATCATATCAAAGGGGAGCGAAGGGGTGTAATTGTCCCAACTCAGTCCAAATGAATAACCATTCAAGAAGACACAAACCTGTAGCTGGAGGAATAGCTCAGCGGTTAAAATGCTTGCCTAGCAAGCTCAAGGCCCTGAGTTCAATTCCCCAGCACTGTGTAAATCTGGGTGTGATGGTACATGCCTGTAATCCCAGCGCTTGAGAGGCTGAGACAGGAGGATTGCTGTGACTTCAAGGCCAGCCTGGGCTCCATTTGTGATTTCAGGACCAGCCTGGGCTACAAAGCAAGACCCTGTCTCAAAAAAAAAAAAAAAAAAGACACACACCCGATGACAAGGAACATCTTGATGATGCTATGAACACAACATCCTGAGTAAGAGAAGGTGCTCCCTGACGATGTCACCTGGGCATGGTAGCATCGAGGCCCATGGGGAAGGCACCCTGATAACACTTGTTATAGGAAAATCCAGTGGCTGACACTCGACTACCAGTGACAGAAAGGGCCAACATATCCAAGGTTGAACAGTACAGTGTATTCAGAGTTTTTGGACAAAAGCTTGTCCTGAGCAACAAGACTTGAGCATCCTTGTAACCAGAGATAGTGGTAGCGGTTCTCATGCCAATAAACAAGTGGAGCTTTGTCAACCAAGATGTGCCTAGGATAGTAAACAAACAAATAAATAAATAAATATAGAAACACAGAAAAAAGAACAAAATGCCCTAATTGGTCCTGTGGTCCCCAGAGTTTGATGACTTTGAACTCTGGTGGGGAAGGAAGATGCTATCTATTAAGCCCTTCCCGTCTCACCTCATTTCATTCTTTCCTTTGCTCCAAATTAAACATAAATAGAACCATTAGTAACTTCTCTCTGACAGGCTTTTGTCACACTTGTGAGTGATGGGAGGATTTATCTTTGCTGCACATGTTTAGAGAACTAGTTCATTCATTTTCACAGCTATAAGATAGGTCATCATTTTGTATTTATCTATTCCCAGCTCAATTCTCTCTGAAAATACAAAACGAATGTGTGATGAACACAGAAGGCTTAGAATTTACATAGATTTTCTTAAGCCTATTACACGGAGCTATGACTGACAAATCACGCTGGCTGTGGTGTGAAGGTTGGATGAGTAGAGGAGAAATGAGGCAAGGAGAACGTCATTCCATTTTGAGATGACAACGGCGTGGTCATGCAAATGATGCCTGGAATCCAGGTTTCAAAGTCCATGTCACTCTGACTGCAAACATCAAGCTTTTTGGCACAAAGCTATGTATGGTCAGTAAACACCTACTGACACATCAGGCAGGCATCTGTTGAGAGGATCGATTCAAGGTGAATTTTGATTTTTTTCTTCTGTTTAGACAAGGGAGAGGAAGTCATATGGATCAAACACATTGGTGGCCTCCTTGAGCTGTATACAAAAGAGGAGACCCAAAAGCAGAAACTTGCAGTATTGCACCCCAGCTGTCAAAACAAACAGATTTTGTTCTTGGAAATTTTACAATGTCACTGTAAGTCACTTCCATATAGTTTAATATAATTAAGCATTTTGTATAGTCAAGCACAAATTCACCCTCTTCGTAAGGAACAATTATGATCATTGCCCAGGGAAGTTCCCACTCTTTCCTGCTTTCTGTATCCTCTGACCTCTTGCCACCTGCAGCTGAAACAAACAATGAAGTGTAGTAGGAAATCAAGTACCGAAGTTGCCGCGTCTGACTGTGGCTGACCTATAAATCCCACGTGCCCATGGTGTAGGGTAGAATAGAATGCACACCTTTGAGGTGAATTCTTGTTCTGCTATTCAGCTCAGTGATGTGGGTCAAGTTACTTCATCTCCAGGGCCTGTGAATAGATGCTCTCATACAAGCCTTACGCTGGTGTTTCTCTGAGTAATCCATCAGATGACGTTAACTACAAAATGGTGCACCCAATGGACCAGCAGAGGCCCGATGCAAGGGATGCGCTTCTCTCTCTTCTCCCCCACTTTCTTCTCATTTTTGAGACTCCGCCCTGGAAAGTTCTGTCCAGGTTTATATGCAGGGCATGAAATGTTAATGAAGGATGGTGAGCTGCCATGGCAAGCATATCCCTCCTAGAGCATGCTGGAGCGGGCATTCGCAGCACCCACACGGCCCTGGAGGAGCCAAGCTCCAATGGCCTCCAGCCAGGACTCTGGCACTGCACCAGGCCTTAGTGCTCCAAGAGCAAGAACAAGGTGGAGATCCCCAGATGCCTATGCCTCTACCTCAACCAATCCCATTGAGCTAAACAACCCCAGTACTGAAACTGAATGTGGGCTGGTTCTGCCGATCCAGGTTGATATTACCCAAAGAGGCACTTTGATAAAGGCTAAGTAGTTCCATGACATCACACATTAAACTATTTCTGAAGTACATCTGTATCTATTATGTCTTTTGACCTTTACAATAAACTCAGGAGGTCCACTGGACAGGTGCAAGTGCCTCATCTCACCTCCACAGGTAATGAACCTGGTTAAAAGGAAAAGTGTTTTGTTCACTGTCACAAAGTGAGTATGTGATAATGTTGAAACCAAGCCAGTAGATTTGTTCTGATAGCAACATGTTGGATCTAGGACATCCTCATCTTGGAGTACCTCCATTTCCCTGAGAATCCCTGGACGTTACTTCCTGTTATCTACCCAGTGACCTGCCCATCCCAAGTCACTACTGAGTTATACACTAGCGACATGAAGAAAAGAAGAGTAGGTTTTCAGAATCTTTTTCACTCATGCTCGGTGTAAATCATATACTTCCAACTCTGCAATAGTTTTCCTAGTACTCTTCTGGACTATAAGAAAAAAGAATGGGAAGGACCCATGGGCTAAGTCTTCTCTTCTTTGGTGCTTCCTCAGAACTAAACCTCTGGATCCTCTGTTCTATCTAAATTAGAATTACACTAACAGATTATCTTACTTGAATTATAGCACTAATGTCTTTGATTCATAAGAAGACCTCTTTATTAAGTTAAAAAAATTAAACCGGGCTCAGTGGTGCATATTTGGAATACAAGCTCTCTTTTGAGTCTGAGGCAAGATTGCATATTTAAGGCCAGCTTGGGATACAGAGTGAGATATTATGTCAAGAAAGCCAAAAGAAAAAACCTAAATGTAGAAAGCATGACAAGGAAAACATCCATAATTCTAATCTATATGTACTTATATGTGCATGTTTATATGTACCTACATATGTATATATGTGCTTAGGCATGCATGTGTGTTACTGTGCTTTATGCTTTTCTTTTTTTCTATGCTTATGAATCTGTGGCCCAATCTCATCTTGGGCAGAAGAACCCTAAATCCTTACATCACCTCCTTTCCCCTTTCGGGCACAGTATGGGGCTGCTGTGCTTAGGAGGAATCCCATCTAGCCTAAGATGTGGGAAAACTGCTGTTTTTAAGTTTCCTCCTGAACTTTTGGCAAGCATCAGTGGGTGATGATATTACAATGGCGTCCTTTGGAAAGTAGACAGGCTTATACTTTCATAAGAACTGTGTATCAGGGAAAGCTCAGTTTTTACTGACCAGGTAAGGGAGAACGCCCCCTTTGGAGGGTCTGAGAAAGAGAAGTCAAAGGTGTTACTCACAGGGTGTGGGGATCTGAATTCAAGTGATTCCAATAGATCTTTGTCATCTTAAATAGCTAAAAATTGGCAGACACAGAGAGGCTAGAGTCTGCATGAATAAATAGTTTTCAGTAAGTGAGACAGTTTTTCCAATTGAGCAATCTGTTGTCTTAACAGTGGAGGTTTGTTATCTAGTTGAGCATCCAATTTCCCTGAGCAGAACAAATGGGTTTTCATGAAGTGCTTGGGGTTAACAACGAAGTTAACTGATGACATGAAGCATTGTCTTTCTGAGCAAGAATTTTCTGGAATAAGTAGTAAAAATTATGCTGGGCTTCAGCTGCTGGTCCTGATCATTGGCATAAAGAGAGCTGTTATTTCTATTCATCCTGGAAACCAGAGCACGAACTGAAGAGTAATGGCTGCTGCACATACTAGCAAGGTCCTGTTTCCACAAGGGACTGAGCAAAAATAATCCCCTGAGGGAAAAGCCCACTGTGCACGTGGACTGAGCTCTCTACCAGTGTCAGTATTTGTGCCAATATGAAAGTATGACGATGAGTTTGATTGGGGTGTGCACATGGGAAAGAGAGAAATCTCATTTCCACATCTCAGTAGCACAAATAACAATGACCAAACTTGAATAATCATCAAGCATGGTGTGTAGCGGGCATGGTCCTCAAGATGCTTTTTGGTTGTTTCCTGGGGTCTAGTGGATAAGAGAGCTGCTCAATATTCCAAAAAGGCCAGGACAGCCCTTCCTTCCTGCAAGAAAGGGCCCAAAAAATCCAGAGTGGTAGGTCGAGGAACTCTGACCTGTAAGAACAGGAAGAGATGGTCATCATGAGGTCATTTGAGGAAGAAGAGGAGAAGGAAACACCAGAGGGTAAGAAAGCAAGTCAGGAGCCACCGACGTGTCTATGTAAAGGAGCCAAGTTAGAAACGAAAAAACTGGGAACACTTATAGCATGTACAATATCGGTGATCTTTAGTGTCTCAGTAAGGCAGCAATGCATCTGCCTACATCTTTAAATATTCTCTGAAAACATACATTTTAGTGGTTTAGGAATATCATGATATATACCCGTATCATAACTATCTTTTACGAATTCTTTATTTTTTTTTCTTACAGCCAGAGTGTTTTCTTTCAGTACCAGCGGCAGTGTGGCGACTTGTATAAGTAGATCTCTGGGAACATCAGATTGTTTCCTCAGATTCTTAGTCATAAAACTGCTACATGACAGAATATTTTATGTCTTTTGGTATCTATTGCCAAATTGGCTTCCAGAAGGATTCCACAATGCACGTTGCACCTGCAACGATGGCGTGCTCTTTTTTTCATTTGTTGTTGTTGTTGTTATTTAATTTAAAAGTAACTGCTAGTGGGTTAGTCACTGGTACTTTTGTGTTAAGTGTGTCTGGTCCCTTCTATGCCTTCTTCCAAAGACAGTGTCTACTTAGAAACCTGTGCTACTGTGGCTGTGTCAGCTTTCTGTACTACAATTCTTTTTTTAAAGTGAAATTATTGTAAGTATTTGGAAGGTAAGAAATTACTGTGTAGCGATTGCATTTGGGAAGTGGAGGAATCAGATCCACAAGCTCCTAATACACTGCCTCCACTGGACAAACTGGGAAAATCAAGATGCCCAAACTGTGAAGTTAATGTCAGAGTCAGGGAAAATTTGAAGCCACAACCCAAATCCTTTATTCTTAATCCAGGATTATATCATCTGAGTCCTGCTTCCAAAATAAATACATACCAAATAAAATGATAACGCCAACATGTGACATTTTTACAGATAAAGAAATCAAACTCAGAGAAGTTAAGCAGCTTATTCATGAGAACATACCTGGTTGAGCAGAAGAACGAGATTCCAACCAGCTCCATCTGACTTGGCTAATCACTCATATTCATAGGAAGGCCTCAGGGGGAAATAGCATTCTCTTTCATATCAATATAGATGAGAATGTTGAATTATATCTGCATTAATTGATTACCATAGTCCCATTGTAGCAAAATAATTCATGGTGTAAACAGTATTCGTATTGCTCCAGCAGTCAGGACACAGGTCTACAAGTGTGCCATCACCTATGGCAGATACTAGCCACAGTGGGCTACTGAGAGCTGGCAGTGCAGCTGGTCCAAACAGTAGTGTGCTGTGAGTGTAAACTAGAAGCTCAATTTCAAGGACTTGGTCAAAAGTCAGGCATGTAAATGGTTTCATTAATAATTTTTACACTGATCCCATTAAATAAACTGCTGTATGTATTTCACATGTTTCTTTTTGTTTCTCTACTTTGTGCCCTAGAAACAATTAAAAGTTCTATGTGCCGGCGGTTGTCCTATTAGGCAGCCTTGGTCTAACCCACCGGTTATTTCTCAGTCGAGGCATCTTGGACATCATTTAACCCAGCAGTCCCCAGTATTTTTGACATGAGTGATGGGTTTGGTTGAAGACCATTCTCCCAAGGATAGCTGGGGGGAAGGGGGATTACAGTAGGTTGTTAGAAGGTGACTTTGAAAGGGCGGGCAGCAGCAGGAGGAAAGCGGGAAGTGAAGATCTGCCTCCTCCGGTCAGGCCAACAGCAGCATTAGATCCTAAGAGGAGCACAGCGACAGGGGGCGGCGCTTCGCTCCTCACCCACCTCCTGCTCAGGCTCATCTGTCCCAGTGACCTGGTCCTTCCAAGGTCACTGACCAGTACAGATCTGCACCTGGGAGCCAGAGATGTCTAATTGAATGGGGGGGGGGGGGGGCGGTGTTAAGACAAAATGCCATTCAACAGCTGAGCATCCAAACTTTGGAACACATGTAGAATTCTAATTTGATAGGCTTATAAGGAACCTGTGGCAGCAATTTCTCACTGTTCTAAAATATCCTTTCTCCTCTTCTCTGAGGGTAGGGAAACTCTAGTTTATACCCGGAAACCAGACAGCTGAAAATAAAGGCTAGGTCATTACGTTTCCCGGTCTGTGTGGCGCCTCAAGTGAAGCCTCTGACGAAGATCTGACAGTGAGGATGCAAATAAAGCACCTAAAGCACCGAACGCGGCGCCCAGGGGGCGTATTTAACCAGGACAGGTAACACCTTCTCCTGGGCTCTTTAAGTTTTCTGTCTTTCTGCAAAACTAAAAGGACTCTGGACTTTGAAGGGTTTCTTGGAGTAGAGACACTGTAGCTTATTTAAGAAGAGAATTTACGATCTCTTGAGCCACTCTTTCATTGTTTTTGAAAGCTATAAGACATGATATATGGATACAACTAATTAATTCCTTTTTATTTTCCATTTTTATTTTTTATTTTGTTATGGCTCTTATTGTTGCAGTAGTGAGGACTGAATCTAGTAGGCCTTTGGGCATGCTAGGCAAATATTCTGCTACTGAAACACATTTCTACCACCTAATTTACTCTTGATTAAACCAGATCCTGGAAGTCATCCATCTTCGTTACTTTCTAGATACACTACATCTATTATTTAGGAGAGAAAAGGGTTATTTTAGCTCACAATTTCAAAAGTTCTCAGCCCACTCATGGCCACTGGCAATGGCGGAACGTCAAGGCAGTGGCTGAGCAGGAGGGAGGCTTGTATCCCATTACCACAAGAGCAGAGAGCGGAGGACAGAGTGAACAAGGACGATGTATCCTTCCAGGCCCTGCCCCAGGGATCCGACACTTCCGTGTCAGCCATGTCCCAGTGCCCCACCGCTCATCACGCCCCACCTCTTAACAGCACAGTGAATCAATGGATTAATCCCCACAATTGAATCCCTTGCAAACACACGAGGTTTTCCAGACAAAAACCATAACATCATTTTAAATTCTTTTTGGGGGGGGAAGGATGGAGGGAGTTGGAGATTGAACCTACCTAGAGCTTCATCCATTCAAGGCAAATGTTCTGCCATTAAACCATCCCCTGTTTAACAGTCTCATATTATTATCAGAGAGGGCTAGAAAGTACCTAAATTCACACAGCAACATAGCATAGCAGCTGGGTCTTGAGGCCAAGCCTTCTGTTTACCCTTCCATACCATGCATTACTCTCAGCTAGCTTATCCAATTCACGGAGTCTATCAAAACACATTCCAGAAGATACACTGGATAAATAAACTCTTCCCCTTTGAATCCCAGAGATAAGAATCTCAGATTGCTCATGTAATTGATGTTTTCAGTTGCTCCCATAAAGCAAGGATTCTTGTAACCTAGCCCTGATGCAACAGCAGCTTCCTGAAGCGTGAGGCAGTCAGCCATAAAATAAACTCACCACTGACATCTCGCTGGAGGCACCAAAGCAAGAACTGTCATCCTGAAGTCACTTATTTTCTCTTTGCCCTTTCAAAATCAGATAAAGTTGGCTCAGATCATCAATGCTCTATGGAAGACCAAAGCCCGTGAAAATCGGAGTCTTCCTGGACAGTCAAAGTCTACAATTACCACCGTTCCTCACTGGTACAACACAGACCAGAAAGCCAGCCTTTCCACCATTTCTTCAGACACGTATGTATGTGTTGCACAAACAGCTAAACTGAATAACGCACTCACTTGAAGATTCTGTAGGAGACAAGGGAAGACTCTTAAATCACAGCTTCAAGATGAATATTAGATCTTATTAGATATCCCTGTGTGGAATTTTTTTTGGCCACTGTTTGCTCAAGATGCCATAACAAATTACCATAGACTGGTAGCTTAAACAGAAACATTTTCTCACAGTTCTGAGGCTGGGAATCTAAAACCAAGGCTCCAGCAGAGATGGTTCTGCTGAGGCCACTCTTCTGGTTGATAGGCCCCCCTTCTTTTCGTATCTCCACATGGAGAAAGAGAATTTCGGTTTACTTTTTTGTATACAGAGCACTAATCTCATCACGAGGACCCCACCCTGGTGAATCATCCCTCCTTACCTTCCAAAGGCCCTACCACCAAATACCATCGTACTGGCAAACAGTATTTCACCATATATATTCTGATAAGAAGTAACAGTCACCCTCCCACAAAAGAAGCTTTGCCCTAGGTCACTGCTAGGCCATGGAAGTGCCCTCTCTCCTTCTCCCCCCTCCTTGACCAGATGCTGACAGATCCAGACAACAGGTCTCGGAAAGTGGAATGCTGCTTTCCTGAAGCCCCAACCTGCCCTGTTGGTCAGCCATCTTGAGCAATGGAAACGTAAACAAAACAACCACCATGTTGGCTCCAGGTTTCCCACATGGAGTCCTCATCCACAGACCAGCTCGATATTTCTTTCTCCCCTTATCCTGTCCTGTCCTCCCCTGTACTTCATCACTATAGGAATAAAGACATATCTCTAAAATTCATTTACAGTCATAGGCTGGGCAACTTAGTCATAGGTTTTCTTCATCCACTTGAAATCTTACCTATTCCTCGAAGTGGCTTGACATATGATCTTTCAAAAATCTCTTCTGCTATATATTGAATGCTTATCTTTCCTCCCCTACACGTTCATATGTTGAACCCAAATTCTTTATGTGGTGGTATTTAAGGGGAAGCCTCTGGAAGGTGATTGTGCCTTAAGGGTAGAGACCCCATGAGTGGGATTAGTCACAAGGTCTTTATAAAAAGAAAAAAGACAACCCAGAGAACTTTCTTACCTCTTCTGCCATGTGAACACATAGCTCAAAGATGACCATCTGTAAGCCAGGAAGTAGTGTCTCACCTGACAACAAATATACTAGTACCTTCAGCTTGGATTCCCTAGCTTTGGTTTTCTAGAACCATGAGAAAATGATGTTTCTGAGACATCTAGTCTTTGCTGGTCTGTTATCGTAGCCCAAAAAGACTTAGACACTTCATAAAACATTTCTGCTGTAAGCTATAATGTAAAAGTTTAGTAACCTACAGAGCAAAAATATATAGCACCTTCAAATTATGACTTTCACAGAAAAAATTCACAAACGTATCTCCTAGAGAAGCTGAAGAGGAAGCCATGTCTGGAGAAGAGAGGAGGTTGCAAAAACCTGTCACATGCCACATGAAATAATGTCTCCTGGATGGATCCCCACAGGGGACTGGCAGCCTTGTATGGTGAAGAGGCAAGGTGAGTTATCAAGGCCACTGTGGCCCGTGAACCTGCTGTCCTTGGGCCCAGTTCCACACCGGACAAGGTAAGGATCGATATCTTCTTTGGGTTTGGTGGCACAGGTCCAAAAGGTTTAGCACAAGATTCAAGATTCTTCATACTTGTACCTCACCTGTTTCCAGCCTTTTTTCTCTCTTCTCTACACAAGTCTAACTTCTGTATTTGTTATTCTTTCTGCCAGAATTGGGCCAGAATTCTCTTTGTCTCCTTTATAAACCTAGAAAAGTTCTGTTCAGCTTTAAAATCTGTCACACCAGCTGATTACACACAGCTCTTATCCCAGGACCTGGGAGGCTGAGGCTGGAGAATGTGAGTTCAGGCCCAGCTTGGGCAACTTGACAGTTTAACAAGACTCTGTCTTAAAATTACAACTAAATAAGTTAAAAAGGTATGTGGATATACAAAGGTCTTGGATTCAATAGGCTGCAGTATACAAATACACACACACACACACACACGTATAAACCTTATATACACACACACAACAATAACACTATCACTCCACTGTCCTCAGGGTAACCAACTCATCCCTGCTTCATTTTTCTGGAGCACCTTCTGCATACCTTTTTTGAGACACACATGAGATCATACCAAATACTCTGTTAATCCCGCTGTCTTCTACGACACAGAGAAACTGCATCATCTGCTTTTCCAGCTCTTAACACGAGGCCTGGGATATGTGCACAAGGATCTCTGGTCTGAATTATCCCACAACAACTTCATCCTCTCTTCTCAAATACAGAAAAGCAGTGACCTCGCCCACCTGTAGTCAACTCCTCTCAAAATCTCAGGTTCGAACTATATACCCTGCTGTGAGATCTTCAACAATTCACTCATCTGCGTAAACAATCAGAAAAAATAATATTGCCTGCCTCAGAGTATCCCACGTAACAAGTGAAGAAATTGATTCCAACTGGTGTGATTTAATTCATAAAGCAACCTCTTACCAGCAACAAAAGGCCTCCCAAGGACAAGCGAGTACTTCAAGAAGTTGGCATTCCCGAAGTTCTTTATGAAACATCTTGCCATTTCTCTACTTTCCACCAGAGGGATAATAAAAAACCTCCAATTTCCTAGAGACCTTTAAAGACGTGAAATGGTCTGAGTGAGCCATACATGCCCAGGTCCATGCAATTCTGAGTTATTGGCTAAGAGATCATTTCAGTTTCTCAAAAAAGGAAAAGGAAAGATCAATCAACTTTAAAAAATCTTCATGTTGTCCTTTGCTTCTCCTCTCCACCATGAGTTACATCTACTAAAGCACTAACAAAAACTGCACGGTGAGCCTCTAGCCACAGACAGTGCTTCAGCTGAGAAGTTTAACTAAGAAGCCAGAGAAGAAATCACACCTTTGGGGGCAGAGTCCCTTCATGATGAAGAGGCTCAAGCTTCGCTTTCATCTCCTCTAAATAATCCCATGACATCCTAAGATGATAATATTGCCACTTTCAAAACTGCACTAAGTAGACTATAGGCTTGGCTGATCTGGCCTAGTCCCAGATTAACAATGACTCAAAAGAGCAAAGTATTTCTCTTTCCAGGACTGGTATGGTGCCGCTATAATTATCAGGGACCTCAATTCATTCTACCTTGCTCTGTCACCTTTAATTTCCATCTTACAGCCACAAAGGGCTGCTCCAACTCTCACTATCATGTCTGTATTCTGACTATTAGCGTGTGAAAATAAAAAGAGTGTGGGTAGTAATTAGGGATGAGTAAAGACAGTTAGGGCAGAGGGGCCAGTCAGGGAGGCCCAAGTAAGAAAGAATGGGAGCAAATCTGCCAGGAAGCTTATGTCATCAATTTGGTCTGTAATTTAATTGAAAACTTCCCCAGGTAACTGTGTTACCTGAAAACAGGACTTTGTAAGCAAGGAAGCAGAACAAAGATCAGGTTAAAAAAAAAAAAGAACAGGAACTAACAGACCCCCCCATCCCCCGCCAAAGAAACTATGGACTCACCCAATCTGGCGCAGATCCAATAAGAGGGGTAATGTGCCCTTAACTGACCACTGCTCATTATGCTATCATTAGTATATCATGCATAGGCACAGAATTTCATGAATCTCATTTAAATGGAGTGAATTATGGGAACACTCACATGCACAGGAAAGAAAAGATTATATAACTCAATAATACCTCACCTGGGCAGGATGGATAGGGACTGAAGCAAACGGAGTTAAAGGGATTACAAAAGATAGGGCCTGATTCAACTCGTTGTCTGTCGAGGCCTGGCCCATCCGTGGACCGTATTTCTCTCAGTAAATTTCACTTTCTTAACTTTCATCTTGCCTGTATGTGATCTCTCATCCATCAAGCTCTCCCAGTGGGCCAAGTGAATCCCTCTCCCCGTGCCTGCAACAACCGCCCAACCCTCTCCTTAGATAACAACATGTCTCTCTCTACAAAGTAATCAACTTGAAAGTAGCATAAGTCTCTTCTGCTCAGTTCCACTCGTCAGTGCTGAACTGTACAGCAACAAATACTTACAACGAGACCAAAAAGCATAGTTTTATTCTGGGTAATCCTGTGCCCAGCCAAAGTTCTCATCAACGTGCTATAGCTTGTGTTGTTCCCCAAAAACCGGGTGTTAAAGGCTTGGTACCCAGCTGTAGTGCCCTTGGGAAGTGGTAGAAAGTTTAAGAAGTAGGGCCTTGTGAAAAGAAGTTAAGTCGCTAAAGAGGATTTGGGAGCCCGGTCCTTTCCTCCCTCTCTCTCTCTCTCTCTCTCTCTCTCTCTCTCTCTCTCTCTCTCTCTCTCTCTCTGTGTGTGTGTGTGTGTGTGTGTCTTCTACCTCTCACTCACTTGCTCTTTTCTCTCTTGCTCTCTCACTCTCCCTGCTTCTAGGCCACCATAAAGTAAACAGGCTTCTTGGCCACAGGCTTCTTGGCTACATGCTTCTGCCACCATGTCCTATGCCACCATGGGCAAAAGTAACAAGGCCAAGCAACCACAGACTAAAATTTCTGTAACTAAAAGCCAAAACACATCTTTTTCATTATAAATTGATTTTCTCATGTGTTTTCCACAGCAATGGAACACTTACATTTTCTTTTATTTAATAATCTATGAAAGGAAGCTTTACACATGTTGAATGTGTTGACATCTTCACTAAATCCTTGCACCAGATGGTCATGTGTTACTCAGAAGGCTGCATCTTAAAACTCAATATACCTATGAATCAACTGGGATTCTTGTTCCAGTGAGTATTATTGCCTGACTTGGTGGTACCTACCTACAATCCCAGCACTTTGTTGGGGAGACAGAGGAGGATGCTAAGTTTGAGCCCAGACTGTTCCATTTAATGACCTAGCAAGACCCTTTCTCAAGCTAAAAACAAAACTTCAAGTCTAGAAATGTAGCTGCGTGAAGGCTGAGTTCAATCCCCAGCACCATAATAAACAAACAGACAAATATTCAGTAGCATTGGGGTAGGGCTCGAGATTTTATATTCCAACAAAGTCTCAGGAAATACTATGGCTGCAGGACTCTTGTTTCTTTTTTGTTTTAATTTTTTTTAGAGAACTTGTTTTTGTTTACTGTCATTTTAATTGCATATGTTTCTGGGATATCATATGATAGTTTAGTATGTGTATAAACAGTGTAATGAGCAAATCAGAATATTTGCATTTCTACTTTCTTAATTTTTTGATTGACGTATAAAAATTATACATGTCTATGGGGTTCAGTGTGATATTTACACATGTATATACAGTGTTGCTAGTAAAATTAGGATAGCCGATGTTTTCATCTCCTTATTATCACTTTAAGTTTGGAGGCTTCAAGCTTTTCTATTCTGGTATTCATAAAATACATAACAAGTTATTAAGAATTACAGTTCACACCAGGCTTTCAACAGTAAGCTGTCTAAAAGAAAGGACAGTATTTAGAAGAGGAAGATGGGAGACTCCACAGAGCCACGGATTGCAACAAGCACATTCTGAATTTACTTACTTTCAAGATACTAAAAAATACATTTATTACATTAAACTAAAGTGCATCATAGAAATTAATTTTTAGCGTCAATTTAACCCTCAGAACATGTATCAGTTGCTTTAAAAGATTCTAGTTTAAAAAAGTGGATTAAAGTTATATCAATACTTTATATACAAGTAACATCAGGATACTGTCAGAATTGATTTTTTTTTTTCTCTTCCCAAGCTTCCAGTTTTTTGACAGCCATATCTAAAGGTAAATAATTGAGACCTAGTCAAATCAAATTGGAAAAGAAGTCAGGCAAAAAATTAAAACTGTCAAGAAGATTGTTTGTATAGGAGTTCCTCAATCTTTACTAAGAAATCTATGCCAAACTATATTCTGTTCCTTATGATATTCACTAATGAAAGTATCTCACATAAATGACTCATGCAAAATTGTTCCAGGTAATGGGGTATAGTGAGATTTATGTCAAAAACTTTGCTTTTATTTCTGAATGTGTTCAAATTTGTTTTTCAGGTTGTTTGTTTTTCTTTTCAATAGCTTTGTTATGATATGCCATCGAATATGGTTTTTAACATTTATTTTGTATATAATACCTTTTTTTTCCACTTCCAAGGTGGAATTTGAATTCAAAGCCTCACGTATGCTAGGCAAGTGTTCTAGACACTTCAGTACACCTAGGCCTTCTCTGACTTATTTTTTTATATTTATTTAAAGAAAGAATCTTATGAGGTTGCCCAGGTTTGATTCAAATTTTGTGATCCTCCTGTAGCAGTCTCTTGAGTAGCTGAGAATATAAGCATGTAAACCTATGAAATCAATTTATTTTCTTAAGTTTGGAAAATGCTCAGCTGTTATCCCTTTAAATGTTACTTCTGACCCACTCTCTCATGTTCCTTTCAAGACCCCGAATACACATCACAAGGTCCATCTATCCCTTATGTTCCTTTTAGTATTCTGCATTGTTTTTATTCTCTTCTTAGCTCGGCCTTAATGTTTCCTACTAAACTCATCCAGTTAGCTAATCCTCTCATCTTTTATATCCAATCCTCTTTTGCATTTTGGGCTCTAAATGTTGTGTCTCATTCTTTTAGGTAAATACAAATTCTCTGGTAGAAATCCTCATCTTTCAATTGACTTTCTCTTAAAAATATTAATCACCATTGTTTCACAGTAGATATCAAACAACTCAAATTCCCGAGTCATCTGTGAGTCAATTTCATTGATTACTTTTTCTTTATGATCTTGTTTCTTCATATATTAAGAATTTTTGCCAAAAGTTATATTAAAAAGTTTTAGTCTCTGGATAAGACAATCTTCCTCCAAAGAGAGATTGTACCCATCAATTTAGTCCGTTCAGGGACTGATTTTGAACATTGTTGTTAAGATTACACTGACCCCAAAAAGGACTCAGTTACAGTTTAACATGAAGGAGATTTAGTAACAGGTGACTTTGAGTTGGATGCTTACACAAGGGTAAGACTCAGGATTGAGCAGATGTTGAATTATGATGCACACTAAGCAAGTGCCTCAGCCCACTCCCAAGACAAGCCTCTCAATTGGAATGACACTTCAGAGCTGACCTGCCTTGCATCAAGGGTCCAAGATTTTAGACCTCATTTAACCAGCCTTGGACACAGTTCGTCCTGGAAAGGAAGTGTAATCTTGTATAAGATAGTACTTTCCTGCCGAAAGCAATCGAAGATGACTTAGATTGCTAGTGCTGCCGTTGAGCAGAAGTTCTAACCTCTAAGTGAGTCCTTCAATCCTTATTTACTGCCTGGACCACAATGGCAGCATCTTCTGGAGTCCGCCACTTGTGCTGCGTGGACCCACTTATTCACATACATTTCAAGAACACTCCTGCAGGATGCTAAGATGCTTTGTGGAAAAATTATAACCACTGCTCAGCTACAGTTTGGGACTCTATGGGCTGCTCATTTATCCCTCTACAAATGAATTTCTTCTGCCTCCTCTGCTCTACAGCAGATCTCGTGATCTGCCACAACGTGGCACGGACTCTTGTGCCAACAGATTCAATGCCTGTAAGTCTCCAGATAACAATCCCAAGTGAGGCCCGGGTGACACAGAAATCGACCCCACATCTGGAATACATGCCATTGTAATCAAAACGAATCACTTCCCTTGCTGGGTGAAAGAAATCTAATGAAGGCCATGTTCCATCGCACTGGAAGACTGGAATGACAGATGGGTGGAACCATACCTGTGTATTCCAGGTATTAGCCTCCGTTCCCAGCAGGCTGGGCTGCTATCACTTAATTAGACTCAGTGAGCAGGAGCCCATATAGTTGGACTTATCTATAACCTCCATCCTTTCTGCTGTAGTTGCCTCTTTCACAAGCCTTCTGTGCCAGCCCTAGGGTGGTTGGGGACAGGCTGGTTGGCATCAACATGTGCTTGGTTTTTGGTGCAAGACAAAGATCTTCTCACTTCCTGCCCATCCTAATAGTTTTAGCCACATGCCTCCAACGTCATGTTTTCCTCTTGCGATGCTCTCCTTCCCAACTCGCCAAGCCATTCTCACGGCCCACCATTCTATGAGTCACTTCTCTTTTCATATAAGTGGACAACAGGTGCTCAAATCTCTGCCCACCACGAAGGCTTCCTCCTACCCACGCCTTTTAAGGTCATTCCTGAGTGAGGCTTTATTAAGCCCTGTGAACCAGCCCAGATTTCTCCCCACCCCCACCCACCTCACGCACCCATACTGCCATTCACAGCACAAATGCTAACGCAGTCCAGGTGGATGACATGCGGCTCTGAGCTACCTGATCATGACATTTATATGCAGGCTTAGACCCTTTATTTTCTTATCCTGTATATTCATCTTCTGCCTTAGAAAATACCAATCATATCTCACAATGAATCTCTGCAAGATCTACCCAGTTTTAGGACTTCCTGAGTCTGACAGAAACCCAGACCTTAGTTCATGACAGCAGTACTGACTAAAAATCACTGAACTCAGTAAAAGGCTTGTGTCGACTTGGGCGGTCAGCTGATGAGCTGTTTGTCTAGAAACATAATTTTCTCCTACAAATGTCCTGGGGCTGTGCCCTCTGATTCTCCATGGAGCTTGCTAACTAACCTTCCAGCCATCTCTTTCTTTTCCTAGTGCATATCTTCCGTCTCCTGCTGAATGCTTTCTTTTGCTACTGTGTATATCGCGTATGTGAGGTCACCTGGTTTTATGATCCAAGCAGCAGAGCCATTTGCACCAAAATCTGGAACTTCCATAAAGCGCTTTCCAGCTGCAGACTCCACTCAAGCTTGACAGCCTGTTGTATCAGTCAGTATGAAACAGTATTCCCAGTATAGAACAAGCTACCTTCAAAAGCTAAAGTGGCTAGGGATGCCTCCTCTTTTGAGGTAGGAAATTTTAGATTCAATAATTCAAACTGCTTCACAGAAAAGGTGTCAGTGTGCCATGATAATTAGAACTTTCGAATTTGATGGGCATGGAGAGCCAAAGCTATTTTTAGAGTTTTTCTTCTTCTTATCCCCAAGACCACATGTCTCTTTCAGTACCTCTACTATCTTTAGAGCTTTTGTTTGCACGTTCTAATTAATATAATGCCATAAATATGTAATTATGGTGTTCTTTCTGATATCCAGAGTTTCGAGTTCCTCAGACTATATATTGGCAAAGTTCAGGAGAATGAACCTGGTCCTGGGGAATATTTCATGTGCGTTGTTGTATGTTCCAAATGAGTACAAAACACACCTCAGGGATGGAAAAGAACACATTTGTCAGAGTGGCCAGTGGCACATGGCTGGTATTTGAGACCTTGTTAATGTATTCTATGAAACATACCATGTCGTGCCTAACAGCTATGAACCCTATTAGGGTTCCTACTGTGCTGAGATTGCCATAGACTCTGCCAGGCTTCAGGAACCATGGGATTTCTGTGAAGTCCACACAGAGGGACTAATGTAAACATGATGGAGGTCACCAACCTTGTGTCTCTTCGGTCTTTAAGATGATGGCTGATCTCTAGCATATATTATTTTCATCGTATACAGAAAATTCTGACAGAAATCAGAATTAGCTTTTCATCGCTATGGTAAAAATAACTTAGAGGAGGAAAAGTTCACTCGATCTCACAGTTTCAGAGGTTCTAGTCCATGGTCTCAAGGTTCCACGTTGCTTCTGCCTGTGATGACAAAGCTCATTATAACAGAGAGGCCAGGGTGGAGCAGAGACTCTCACCACATGGCAGCCAGGAAGCAAGGAAATACAGCCTGAGTAGAAGGAGCCAAGACACAAGCCCGAAGGGACTAGCCCAAGAAACTACTCTCTTCAATGCGGACCTATCTTCTAGGTTTTCATAACCTCCCAGTAGCCTATCAAGTTACAAATCCATTCATGGCTTGCCACAATTACGAGGGCAGAGCTCTCATGATCCGATCTCCTTCAACAGCCCTATTTCCGAACACTACTGCAGTGGAGCCAAACCTTCCACACAGGAACCTTCAGTCATTTCTTATCTCAACCATAGTAGATGGAATGATAACAAAACATAATGTAACAACTTTTGTAAACAACTCATGTAGGACTTAGAGATTGAAGCTTAGATCATTCATCTTAAACCTTTTTTTTTCTAATGCTGGCACATAAAGATGACATTTCCCTTCCAGTTCTGATTTGTAAATGCTTCTAATTTTCTTTGTATTTTTTTGTGGATCCAGAAGTATTTATAAGGATCATGGTTGAATTTCTAAATATTTGGGAATTATCATTTTCATATTGATTTCTAATTTAATTTTTCCTATTGGAAAATAATATACTCTGAGTGCATTAAGCCTTTCTAAAGTTAGAAAAATTTTGTGACCCAGCATACAATCTACCTTGGTGACAACACCGTCTTCAAACTAATCAAAAGAACTTGGATTCAACTCTTTTGCGACAAGGGTTACTAACTGTCAAATAAGTCAGTTTACTATTAAATTATTCTATGCTTTTAGTGATTGCCTATCTTTCTATCAGTTGCTTGAAAGGCATGTTGAAATCTTAAAACAAAATTATAGACACATCTAATTCTTCCTAATATACTCATTTTATTTCATATATTTTAAAGCTCTGTTAGTTGAGTATAATTTAGTTACATGTTCTTGATGAATTACTTTTGTATTATTATACAGCATTTGTCTTTAGTCCTAGAGTTTTTGTTTCTAATTTGGCTGAAACTAATTTATACGGGTGTACCTTTTTCATGATTAGTATATGCATATTATATTTTCCAACACTCTTAATGTACCCACATATTATTTATAAAGAGATTTGCTCAAAATCAGAACACAGTTGATCTTGCATCTTAGCCCAGTTCGATAATCTATGAGTTTTAGTGAAAATGTGTATACCATTTATATTCAATATAATTATCAGCACAATTGGGTTTAAATTTGCTTTCATATATTTGTTTTCAACTCATCCTAATGATTTGCTCCTTCTCTTATCTTGCCTTGTCTCCCTTTTTGGATTAGTTGATGGTTTTTATCTTCCTGTCTTAACCACACTTTTAGCTTACAAGCTGCATTTCCTTCTGTGCCCATTCGATTGTTTGCAATGATTCATAATGTGCATCATCAATTTACCACATTCTACTTTCAGAGAATATTGTGTCACTTCACATGAACAATAACGCCATGCAATGGCGTACTCCAATTCACTCTATCGTGTACCTTGTGCTTTTTTATTATAAAATTTGTTTTTCAAGGAGCTGGGCCCAGTGGCCCAGGCTTGTCATCCCAGAATTTAGAGAGGCTGATGCAGAAGGATCAAAAAATCCGAGCCCAGCCTGAGCAACATGGACACCTGCTGAAACCCTGTCTCAAAATCAAAGATCCAAATAGAGCTGAGGAGGGAACACATTGGGAAAGCGCCAGGCTGGACCCCCAGTACCACCACACACTCAGATAAAGAAAAATGGTTAGCAAACAATATATTGAGAGTATATTAAGTTAGCCAATTACAAGGTATTTTATATTGATTTTGTTTGGAATCTTAAATCTTTGTAAAGTCTTCAATTCTCATTATTTGATTTCTTCCACATGAAGAACTTCTTGTTCAACATTTCTTGTGATGCATACCTGCTAGCATTCAATTCTCTGTTTTTCCTGTAAAAAAAAAAGTCTTTATTCTGCCATCAGTTTGGAAAATTATTTCCCCCATTTTTATTAGTACATATAATCAAGACACAATGGTTCCACTGAGCTTGACAATTTTGTGCACAGATACATTGTCTCAAATTCACATTCCCTTCCCCTTTCCACCCTTCCATCCCTTCCCTCTAACTCCTGGCTCTCAACATCTCATCCATTTGGCTCTGTTATTTATTTATACTCTGGTTTTCTCATATTGGAGAAACCATGTGTTATTTAACTTTCTCAGTCTGGATCACTTCACGAAAAATGATGGTCTCAAGTTGTATCCACTTATCTACAAAGGACTAAAATGTATTTGTCTTCAAGGCAGAGTAGTATTCCATTATATATATACACCACATTTTTTGTCTCCATTGGTCCCTTGATGGATGTTTTGACATCTTCCACAGTTTAACTTTTGCTAGTTGTGCTGTTATGAACATGGGTATACATGTATTTCTGTTAGGTGTTCCTTATACCTCTTTTAAAAGAAGTATTGCTGGGTCAAGTGAAATATCTATTTTCAGTTTTCTGAGGAATCTTCATACTGTTGTCTGCATAAGTTGTACCAGTTTCCCAGCAGCAATGTAAGATTATTTTTGTCAGATGAAAAATTCTAGATGTACATTCCCCTTGTTTCTTTTAGCACTTCAGTAACTTTTTCAATTTTCAAGAATGCATAGTTTCTAATGAGAAATTGGGCTTAGACATTTGTTCCTCTTTAATATGTTTCTCTTTCTAACAGTTTTACTTCAGTAACCATAGAAATTAAATTAATATTTTTATGTTGTTTTCTTTATGTTTTCCAGCTTGAGACTTGTTAAGCATCTTGATCCTCTGAACTTCTTTAATCAAATCTGTAAACTTTTTACCCATTATTCTTCAATTTTTTGTAGCTTTAGGAATTTAATATATTACAAACACATTTTAATTAGTGACAGAGCATATATCTTATAAAATAAGTGGTTTGAAATAGCTGGCTCTCTCTTTGTGAAGATAGAATTCTCTCTCACTCCATTCATAAAAATAAACTACTCTAAATTAACTATTTCAGTTAAAGAATAGAAACACAAAAGCCTTCAGTATAAATATGCAAATATGAGAGATTTTAGTGCAAGTAGCATTTAACAGCTCAAGGCCAGCCTACGGGCTATGGGCTACATAGTAAGTTCAGTATTAGTCTGGACTACAGACCAAGACCCTGTCTTTAAAAATAAAATTACTGGCCCTGTTAAAAATGAACAAAGAGCCAATGAAGCAGGCACCCATTGGCTAACACTTAAAATCAAATCAACCATTTGGCATTGTGAAATTCGTTGTTGCCATGGTCAGAACATTTTTTTAACAACTGTTCACTGAAAGTGAGATCTGGAGGTCATATGCCCTTTTAATATGTTTCCATATATAAGGCTCACCTGAAAGAAATAATAAACCCAAAGCAAGACTGTCTTAAGCAAAATATAAATTGTTTCTCTCATCCTTGAAGTGGTTGAAGTTTTGCGCAGAGTTGTGACCATGTCAGACACCCAGACGCCATCCCTTCTGTGCTCTGTTCTCACCACGTAGCTTTGCCCTTACAGACCCCATTCCAAATACTGCTCCATTTATACTCATTATCCAGCCAGAAAGAGAAACTCAAAGGAGAAAGCCACGTCCTCTCCCTTTACAAGTATTTTGGACAACCACGACAAAAGGCAACACCAATGCCACTCACAGCTCATTGGTCAAGATTTAATAAGTTGAGGACATCCCGCTGCAAGACAGTCTAGGAAATGACGCTTTCTGAACTACTCTATACAGATCATTTAAGCGCTGCATTGTTGAGGGAGAAAGAGAGGAACACTCTCAGTCATCTGTTTCATTCTCTCCCTCAACAAAACTGCATGGCTAACTGTACATGAGGTACCCCAAGACTCCAGGATGCCATAGAAGCCAGAGATGGTAGGACTCACCTATAATCACAGCTCACCTGGGAGGCTGGGACAAGAGGATTGCAATTTTGAGCCCAGCCTGTGCAACTTAGTGACCTAGTGAGAACTTATTTCAAGATGAAATATAAATCAGGTTGTGCTGGAGGTGGGACATAGGTCAGTACCGGGAAAACAGATGTGATAAACTCTAGACATAAGAGAAACAAGCATGCCACCCCTTCCATGTAAATAGCCAAGAACATGTAACTCTTTCCATTCATAATCCTGCTTTAACCAGTGCTGTGTGTGGTGACATCGTCTTGACTTAATCCCTGCAGCTGAGTAGCACCATCATTAAGCCTTAGCACGACATTAGGTACTCAGCATTATCCCCGAGTGTTTGAAGGAGAGGAAACTTCAGAGATCACTTAGTTTTTTTGTGGTTATTAAGACTAAGTCCAGAGAAGAAGGGACTTACCCAAGGTTGCTTCTTTCATCTCTCCATTGGTTGTCAAGGATTCGTATCTCTGTCTGCCATCAACTCGGAGCCACTTGGCCTCTTGAAGTCTAGAAGTAAAAGCTGAGCTTCCCTCAGGATTCCCCAGTGGGTGTGAGTCACAGGGAAAATCCCCTGGGGACAGCCACCAGCTGACACTGATGCTTTAATGCAGCTTGAGAGGCATTTTAGCTTCTCCTCTTAACAAATGGGTAGAGCCCACCTACCTTGCTGAAATACCCTCTAAACAGAAAGTGCTAGACTTCACTCCCTCTTTCAGCACTTGCTACAGCACAGAGCGTGACCTCCCCGGGGTTCCAATGTTCTGTATGTCTAATCTAGGGACAGCTATCCTTATGGTACAGTACAGGAAAAGCACCATGTGAAATCCCTTAGAAGATATCTTTAGCTCAGTACCATACCTGATAAGCGTTATTATCATTCACTTGCATTCTTGCACTATGGCCTCCTGGGAGAACTTGCTGGAGGAAGTTTGTTTGAGTAATTAAAAATTAGTTTGGATAATTCCACCAATTTTATTCCTTTAGTGGGCCAGTCACTTACAGTAGAAAGCCCAACCCCTTGACCTGTTTTGACACGAGAGAGAGAGAGAGAGAGAGAGAGAGAGAGAGAGAGAGAGAGAGAGGATCTCTACAAATCAAGGTTGGGAGCTAAAATATAAGTGAACTTGACCATGTGCTAATAATCGCTGGCAAATATCTACAGTAAAATGTAGGTGGTACTATACAAGAGATTAATCTGGAGAACAGTGACAGAGGAAGTCCTATCTGTCACAATAATGCTTATATATTCCCAGCCATTGACTTCCAAGGATTGGGATACTTTCTAAAAGATTAATTGTAGTCGTTTCTAGGGGTGGGTTTGTAGGCGGCACTTAATAATTTCAGCATCAGTTTGACAACGTTCCAATTTTAAACACCAAAACATTTGTTATTTGTCTAATAAAATGAAGATGATCACAATATATGTCATGCCTATAACCGATAGTTACTCCCAAGTGAAGGAGGTAAAGCAGGATGAGGCTTGTGAATGATGTCAGATGTATGGTAAAATAACCCAGTGGCCCTTGGGGCCGTGACTAAGTATATATCATTGAGAACAGAGGTTCCCAAACTTTTGACACCAGGAACCAGTTTAGTTGAAGAGGACTCTTTCAAGGACCTGGGGGAGCAAAGCTCTGCCTCCTATAAAATGGGCAGCACCAGCATTAGAATCTAATAAGAGGTGCGCAGACAGGGGCCAAACTTTGCCCATCTGGGGGCAGGGCAGAGGGCAGACCTGTCTAAGGCCACAGATCCACATAGGTCCTGAGGATGGGGGGGACATAAGAAGGGTAGGGATCCCTGTCTTCGAGGATCACTACAAAGTCATGCTATTCCAAGTTTCAAGTTCATCTCTCTGAGTTTGAGGGTAGCCACATCTTGAAGCATGATCTCCAATTCAACGGTATTTTTAGCCCTACTACAAACAGCCATGCTGCAGTCAGATATTCAATTTCAGAACTGCTATAGACCAATCATTGGTATATATCACCCCTTTTCTTTCCCAATTTGTTTTCGTTTTTGTCTCTGGGTACTAGCTGTGGGGAATGAGGAGCAGAGAGAATCGTTCTCCTTCCAGTTTAGAGAACAAGAGAAGAATGTCTAAACGTCTAAAGTGGAGGCCACTTAGTTCCTCAGAGATCTTGAGTTTCCAGTTGTTTTAGGAGATTGTGTGGACTTGGGTGGTATGACTGTATTTTGCATGGAAGAAAGTCAGTACACTGAAAATTTGGTGGTCATGATTTTATAGTCATAATGAATGTTGTGCTCCCAAGATTTCCAATTCCTCTTTCAGGAACGTGGTAGATTTCCACTTCATTCTCTTGAGATGAGTCTGACCATATAATTTATTGTGGCCAAGAAATCTGAGCGAACAGATCTTTGTCACTTCTGAGATAATTGTTATTGTTATACTTCCATAGCTGCAAAAATAAGGTTCCTGCGAAGAAAAGTTCAAAATTATAATAGCTGACATTGAAAATGAACTGAAAATAAAAACTCATTCTGAAATTTATTGAGGAATAACATCTATATAAATAGTTAAGTCAACTTTTTAAATAAGAGACTAAAGAAGGGGAATTACCTTCCTAAATATAGTATGTTTAAATTCATAATAATAAAACATGGAATTAGCACCAGAACAGACAAATACACAAGAGATGCATTCTAAGTCCAAAAGTCACTCCCATCCTGGGAAACTTTTCTTATCTTGGCACCCCCAACCTCCCACTGACTTCAGTTCAATGGTCTATAGTGTGGTAAAACTACACCAGCGACCCAAGAAGTCCCTCGCCTCAGACCAACTCAGACCCAAAAGCCTTTTTTCCCTGCCAACCCACAATGTACCAAGATCCCCTTCCAAACAATTTAGATCCAACCTGCTACTCCGTCCCACAATGTGTATTAATCTCTGCTCCCCTTCAGTCAGGCATTACAGCCCATTGTGGTGGTTCTCAGGTCATTAAAGCCACCTTTGTGCCTAAAGTGTGTTGCTCTTGCCAAATTTTCTTGCCCTAGTCTGGACTCTTGGCCCTGGTGGGTCTTCTCATCACACAGGTGAGTGTGATTCTCTCACTTTAGTTGAAATCCCAGTGCTAGGTTCATCACAACCTTTGGCCTGTTGGCCTATGACTTCCTGAAGCTCAGGTATGTCTGACTTTAGATATGTCACCTCGTATCTTGATTGGACTCTGAATCACAAGGAAAGCTCTTGATTCCATCCAGTCTTCACTTTGGAACCTCTGTGAATCAAACCTCTCCCATCCCAACCCCTAACAACTGAATGAATTTTTTTCTAAAAACAAACAAACAAACTAACAAAACCTTAAGGTCTTGCTGCTAAGAGAATGTATCAGGCCAAATAATAATAGCAATAATAGTAATGATAATTTTCTTTCACAATACACTCTGGTCTTAATATAAATTAGACAACCAACCCCAATGGCCAAAAAAAAGGAGACCTTCAATCTGGCTACTCTCAAAGACTTGAACAATTTATGTCACCAAAATGGCGAATGAGAGGAGGTCCCTTACACTCAAACATTCCTCACTCTTTGCTCTAGATCTTCTCTTTTACGGTCGTATTCAGCCGCCATATCTTTCTGGCCCAGTACTGCTCTCTTTCAGATCCCAACCTAGATTTTGACTTGGAGAATGACAGTATTCCCTTTCCTCCATCATATGATGCAGTCAAAACCTCCCTAGTCCTGATAATCTTTCCATCAAGTCTCCTTTCCAGGTCCCACCACCCACCATCCTTTCTCTACTCATGTTCTTGATGACAGAAAGAACCACCCACCAATCCTATGCCCTATTCCCTCCAGGATCTCTTCCCCTTGATCATCACAGTCACCACTCCCCTCTACCCTTTCAAGAGGTAGCAGGAGCACAGGGCCTCGCCAGAGTCTATGTGCCCTTTTAACCTTGCTGACCTGTCCTAGATACCTTTATTAAGGAATTTTCTTACCTAACCCAAAATTATGATTTTATCTGTCATGACCTCTATGTCATCTTTTTCTCTACTCACTCTAGAGGAAAATGGCAGAGTCTGGTAGGCACCCCAAGACCCATAGACAAGATAAAACCCACTCAGTTGGCACCACAACAATACTGGATCAAGGGCCAGTCTGGTGAGACCAACTGTTAGAGGATGGTTCTGACAGCCCTGGGCACTAGGCCATAACTATATAATTTCCTGCCTTATTGAAGACTTTTAAAAGGCCACCTTAAAAGCAGTCAACTTTGATAAATTACAGGAAATCACTCAAAACTCTGAGAAAAGCCCCAATAATTCCTCTCTCCTCTGTCAGAGGCCTTTCAAAAATACACTAATCTAGACCCATCAACCACTGAGAAGACTAGTTATAAATACTTTATCTCCCAGCCATCTCCTGACATCTGAAAAAAAAAACACACACTTAAACTAGAGAATGGACCTCAAGCTTCCCAGAGTGGCATCCTGGCCATGGCATTCAAAGTTTTTAGTTACTGTGCAGAGGCAACAAAAGTAGAACAGAAGAAAGGTCAAGTTCAATATCACATGTTGGCAGAGGCACTTCACGGTCACAAGGGGTTCTTAAAAGATAACTGATGAGAGATGTGGGCCTCTGAGTCCCTGCTTCAAGTGTGGTAAAGAGGGCCACTGGGAGATATTTTGCCCCAACTCTTGCCCTCCTCCAGGTTCATGTCCTCACTATGATAAAAAGGGTCACTAAAAGACAGAATGGCCACTATTCAGTTGAGAGAGTCTTCATTCCTCTCTTGGACCTAGCCACTCAGCTGAGGACCTGCCTCACTCTTGGGCCTGGCCATGGAAGAGTGAAGGTGCCCAGAGTTCAAGGCTCTGCACCACACCATCATTTCAGTGACCAAACTTAGGGTGATGCTCCACATCTCAGGTAAGCCATACCATGTTCTGAACACTGGGGCCCTCTGCGTGGTTTTGCGTAAGTGTAAGGGAACTCTAGCCCTAGCTGGGACTCATTTCAATGGAGTAGATGAGATAATTACCCAATCCTTCACCCCCTCATCTCTGGCCTGCCAATGTGAACCCTTCCTCTTTACTTACTACTCTTTTCTCATCTTCGCACCTGTCCTACCCCTATTATTGGCCAAGATCTAATGCCGAAATTCCATGCCACAGTTTCTCTACAACTGACTTCTGCCCCAAAGTCACCTCCCCATACTCTCTCTCTCTTCTCTTCCTCAACCCCCCACCCACCATTCTCCTTTTTCCATTAACATCAACAATTCTGAAGTCTAGAATATACACAACCCCTCAGTAGCCACCCACCACCAACTTATCATTATAAAATTCTAAGAACCCTCCTCTTTCCTCAATATTGTATTTTACTCCCCTGACAGAGGGGACTCAACATATTGCCTTCAAACAAATGAATGGAACCATTAGAGGATGGCCATCACACCTCAGAGCCCTAGTGGCGTTGTAATCATGGCCCAAGGAAGCAAAAAACTCACATTTGGGTAAAAAATGGACTGATCCTCCCCTCATCACCTACAAGATTTTCTCTCATGCCAGGTCTTGAATCTCTCTCCCCTTCTAAATCTCAGTTCTTCTGTGCGAGTTTCTTTCTCAATCTGCATATTGAATTGGGAGAATCTGTCTCTTTCAACCCAGCAACATTTCTATCTGTCCCAGTATATGACTCAGAAATCCTAGAACATTCTCATCGGGTCCTGTCCAGTATTACCATCACCCTGTATTTTCACCTCAATCCAGACATAAGCCCTGGCTGCTCCACTAGAGGTATACAAAATAAATAAATAAATAAATAAATAATAAAATAAAAAACCAGAAGTTCCATAGTCAGAACTTCAACTATAGTTGAATCCAACCCACGCCTGAGGGAATGACTTCACAAAATGCTGAATTCATTGCATTCACAAGGGCACTCACTGTCATATAAGGTGAAAAGGGAAATATCTATACTACTATATCCTCCTCTCACCTTTTTGTGGCAGGAGAGGAGAATCTCATCACCAGAGGCGCCTTGATTTTCAATGCTTCGTTACTACTTAATCTTGTTTGGACAACCCACTTACTTCAAAAGGCCATGATAATCTACTGCAGATCTCATCAAAAAAGGGATGATCCCACAACATAAGGAAATAAGACCGATATTGAGACAAAAAAGGCTGCCTCTAAATTCTTCTTCAAATCACTCCATTCACATTAGCTCTCCCAAAGGACCATCGCCATGATCAACACCCCTCTCTACATATCTTTGACAGAGACCTTCCACAATATTCTCCAGACGATATTCAAAATTTGTAAGATAATGAGGCAACCCTCCAGGGTCTCTATCTACCACTCAACAGCTGGATCATTCTTTTCCAAGAACAGCATCACCGAATCTCGCAGACTATACACGAGCCTTCCATGTCAGGTACAAACCAGCTAGGACACCTTCTCAGACCCCTAATCTTTTCCACTTCCTCTATGAACTCAGAAAGCTAATTTATCACAAAGCCTTGCTCCATTTGCCGCGGGGTCTCTCCCCAAGGAACTATCCAGCCATTTCCTTATCCCGCACACCAAGCAAGAAGACACACACCAGGACCAGATTGACAGTTACACTTTACTCACATGCCCCTCTGCAAAAAAAAAAAAAAAAAAAAAAATGCCAGTGACACGACGTACCAGCTTTACCGCCAAAATAACATATTCCCTAGCCAGGGAGCACAGTATTAGAGGGGTGCTTCATATCTTCTACCAGACACAACCCTTTGGAAAGGTAGAGAAGGCTAACCCGCTCCTCAAGCAACATCTCTCAAAACTTTCTCTGCAGCTTTCTCTTCCATGGCTTTCTCTTCTAGCAATAGTCCTCGAACATATTTGAGCTGCCCCAGAGGGATATCTCCTTTGTAAGACCTTTTGAAATTAGGTAGGGCAGCCGCTTTAGCCCCATAGGATTCCCTTATTCTTCTCCTCACGTTTTGAAGGACTGCATCCCCACTCTCAATCTCACCGTGCACCTTATTAGCTAGTACGCTACCTCCTGCATACCTCAACCCTCCTCCACAACCTCCAATCTTACCACCCCACTAAAGCTAGAAGGCTAGATGCTCCTAAAAAACAGACGCAGTCAACCTTTTAAACTTTGCTTCAGTGGCCCAAATAAAATGGTCTTTACCATCCCTACAGCAGCTAAACCATCAGGGATATGCACTCCGACTCATAATCCCAGACTAAAAATACTCCTTGTTCCATATGTCTTTTACCCATGATTCCCCTCTACTTCTGCTTCCAACAGGACAGCCTGACTGATACACTATCTCTGCTCTGGGTCCTACCTGATGAAACTCACCTGGATTCCAGAAGACTCATAAACTTAATGTCCCTGTCCTATTCATACTTCAGGAATTTTATCCATACTCTCTTCTTAGGTCTTTCCTGGTATTCTACAACCTATGTCACTCTTCCAGCTCTCTTTTAAAAACTATGTCTTCAGGTTTTATCTGGACTTCACTCCCACTCAAATTTTCTTTTCCTCTTTCTGCTTCCATTTCTTACTTTCCAGCCTCCTTCATTCACCTCCGCAGTCCTCCCACCTCTAACCCCCCAAGTCTGATCATCTGTTCACACCCAGCAATGTCACCCACTCTCTTCTAAATCAAACCAATCCTCAGTGGGCACAGGATTGCTGGGTGTCTCTCTCTAACTGAGGCTGCTCACCATGGAGGTGTCCATAATTTCTAAGTTCCATCTCAACTCAGATTTCAGATCTCGTCTATCCAAAACCTTGCCAATACACTTGCTTTAAAACTGTGCCCCTTAAGCCAACTGTGGTCTCAACAAAAGGACCTCTCCTCAGCCTTCAGACATTAACCGCAGATTCCTTGTTTTAAATCTCTTCTGCATCCTCCCACCTCTCCAACTTCTTGCTAGGATTTAAGAGGCTCTAATGTAACTTTCCTCTCTCCATCAAGAGACACACGTATACCACATAACACTCTCCAATTAACGTTTTAATTCCCTTCCCCAGTTCATGGGAAAACCACCATCACTGGAACTCTCATTAAGGCCTCACATCAACAGTGCTTACACCCAACACCTACCTCCTTTGGTCCTTGGCCCCGTACTTTATACCAAAATTGCTGTCAGTTACACACAAATCTCTCTTTCCAAATGAAAACCAACTTGGCATATAAAAATATAAACCAGACAACATGCAGCCTCTTTTTAAACACCAAAAAGGGGCTGTATAGGTCAAATCCTATCAGGTCTGAGGCTCTATATCTCCCTTAAATGGTCAGAACCTACAACATCTATTCTCCCTGGTCTTATCAAGGTATATCAAAACTAAAGGTGCATTCTTCACATGCTGGGCCCACCAACCCGAGGGGAACCTGTACACTTGCTTACCTTTCCCCTCTGGTAGACCTGGCCCATGACAATCAATCTGCTCCTGTTTCCTTCAGTACATTAAACCCAGACATGCAGTTCAGTTTTTTCCCTTTGTTGTTGGATTGGGAGTTACCACAGGAGTAGCTGGACTGACTAAATTTATAAATTAATTTTCCCAATTCTCCTCAGAATTAGTCAACAGCTTCAACCACATGACTTAAAGCCTCATGCACTCCAAACAAATTGACTCCCTAGTGATGAATAGGAGAGATTTAGATATTGCTACAGTAGAAAGAATGATGCTTTTACACAAATCGGTCAAAATGTTGTCAGAGATGCAGCCAAAACCACTCATGATAAAGCCTCTAAAAATAAGAGGCAACAATTAGAAGCCAGAAACTGTGGTCTCACACCGGTTAAATTGTTCCCCTGGCTCCTTCCCCTGTGGGCCACTCAATTGCAATAGTATTACTTCTCTTGTTTTCACTTTGTCTCATGAATTTCGTCTCCACACTTCCCTCTCAGTGCCTACAGGTCACTATCCAAGCCACGCCCAAGCTGACGTGCAAAACATTCCATTCTCCCCTGCAGCAGCTTGGATGTAGCCTGATCCCCCAAGATGCTGGCCTGCTTCGGCAAGAAGCGAACAGAGGAATAATCTGGCTCCAACCCGTCACCCCAGCCTTTCAACCGTAACCTGTTCTTTTCCTTTCAGTTGTCTTCTTTTGCATAAACATAAATCCTGGATGTAAGTCCAAAGCCTTCCCTTTCCAAACCTGAGAAACTTCCTCCTATGTCAGTCTTTGGGCCCCCAGCTGACTTCAGCTCAATGGCCTGTAATGTAAAGCAGCTCCATGAGTGTTCCAAGAAGGGCCTGGCCTAGGACCAACCTGGATCCAAAACCCTTCCTCCCTGCCAAGCACAGTGTGCTAACCTCCCTGTCCAACCTGGATCCAGCACCCACTGCCCCAACCACAATGTGTGTCAACCTTCACGCCCCTTCATTTGGGTGCTAGAGCCTGTTGTCCTGAGCTGTGGCTCATCAATCCTTTCTGCCTAGACTGGTGTCCTGTCATTTGCCTCAGCAAGATCTTACGATGATTGTGGAGGCAATGTAGAACCACGAATCCATGAGAAAGGTTAGTTTTAGCACACAGTGTTAGGAAGTATGAGCTCACCGTGCTGATTGTGGGCCTGTTTGACCTCAGATCCAGTCCTTGCCCCCCCGGTTGAGATCACAGAGTGCATTTCCAGTCTCTGATGCTACCTGCCTTTCATCAGGAGAGGTCAATGAGAGGCAATGGTGAGGCAGAGAGAGCAGGAGGAATAAAGAAGGCAGGATACTTTTCTCCTCCCTCAAGGTGTTTGATGGCATGTCTGGCAGCCACTGTAACACCTGTTCCTTCCAATGTCTTCCACACAGGCCTGGATTGGTTCTAGCCCCCATCAAGCAGACTATGGTCACCAAGTTCCAGGAATATTACCTCCTTCTGTTCATTATTCAGCCCAAGAGTGACAGCGGCTTTCTTTCTACTGTAGCTAGTGTACAGATTGCTTCACTGTCTCCTGGTTATCTTATCAGGACTACCATCCTACATGTAACCAATTCCTTGAATTAAATTCTCTCTGTTGGAAACACTAAAAGGGGCAATCATTTTCCTGGGTAAATCTGACTGATATGCTCAATATGTGGGGAAAAATTGTGGATCCGTGTCTAACATCCCATATAAGAAGTCAACTCTAAATTAATTTAATATCTAAATTTAAAGGCTAAATTTTTAATTGAAGAAAATATAAGGAAAGGCTTTTTTAACCCAAGAGTAGGAAAATTTAAATTTTAAATTCACAAATCATTAAAATTTTTAACAAATTTAATGGTAGCTAAGCATTTCGCTTTTATGAAAGAGATCTTGTAGAAGCTTCACAAATGTAAGTGGAGATGATAGATCTGCAGGGGCTAAAGCCAGTGAGGAATGAGTACATAAATATATATTTTTAAATCTTGCAAATCAAGAAGAAAAAGCCAGTTGCCCTAATAAAAATAAGGTGACAGGATGTGAACAGTCGATTTCAGAAGAGAAAGCCTCAAAAGCTAACAAGTTTTGAAGAGAAGTTTGAAACATTAGCAATTTGAGAAATTAAAATAACATTAGGACCCAGGGAAGTCTTAAGCACTTTTATCTCTAGAAATTATACAACTGAGTGAAAATCTCAGCACAAAAGTGGGAATATAGTGGCCATTGTGTCCTAGAGCACATCCCCTCCTTGAGGACAAATTGCCAATGTTTAGTCCTTTACCTACACACATATCCATCAACCTTTCTTCAATATCTACATCACAAGAAACTCTCAAAAAGTTCATTAGGGAACCTTCTTTGGGATGTTTATTGTCATATTTCCTTTTGGAGAAAAGTGTAGGGGGAATGAAAGAGGCAGGAATACAGCGCAGGTGGAAAATTTGACATCAAATCTCAGGTTAATGAATAGATTAAAGTAGTTGCATGCACACCTTAAGATACCATAATATTAAAGTGTTCAAAAATGATCTAAGTTATTCTCATAGCAATGCAAGTGGATCTTAAAAATATTCCCCTTAATGAAAGCAAAATGGATTTGTAGAATCAAGACATGGGTGTATAAACAGTAGGCCTTTTGATAGGACACAGGCTATTGGAGGAGATTGCCACTCCATATAATGGACTGGGATAGTTCTAGATATTCTCTTCACTCCGTACTTAGATTTTCAACAAATATTTCTTAGACTCAAACTCACCTTGCTCAGAATTTCCAGAATCCAGACCCTTTCTGAGGATCCGGGATACAAACCCTGCTCTGCAGGCTTGTAAGCCAGTACTCTCAGATTGTTAAAGAACTGGCTGCCTATCTCCTTTCTGGTTTTTAATATTATGATCATCCATATTCCCCTTTCTCTTGAGTTTATGCCACTCAGAGTGTTAAATCTTCAGTCCTTCTCGCTTGATTGGTATTGCAGGAGAGATCATGGTTAAGTGAGCATGTGGTAAGGGCTCCTCTTTAGCTAAAAGCTGACATTCTCAGACATCCTATATAGTTAAAAAAAAAAAAAGGCCCTCCTTGGTTGGAGATAAATTGGCATCTTGGTAAGGTTTAACTCCTGTAGTTCTAATACAAGTCTTCAGATGCTAAAGATAGTCTGGATGTCACCCTCAAGCTTTGATCCCTCTCTTCTCCAGGATACATACATACAAGCTCTCCTCCAGGGGTCATTAATATCGTTTTCTTTGCAGACTAGCAGAAGTAGACCCACAAGCAGACAACAGCCGCAGGTGGGGTGAGGTGTGTGCGTTGGGAGGACACGAGGCACCTCTGCTCAGTGGCTCCCACGGTGCTGTCTCTGGACCAGCTTGTCCATTTTTCCTGGGGATTTTTTTTAAAAAACAGCTTCTCAGGCCTCATCCTAGATCCCCAGGTCAGACACCCCAGAAGGTGGGACAGAGAAATCTGTATTCTACCAAGGAGACTCTGTTACATGCTCAGGTTTCCAAACAGCTGTCTTATAACCAACCACAACCGCAGGCACAGAAGTTTGGGAATGAATCTGGCCATTGTGCTGCAGAGAGCTTTACCTGCAAAGGAGTGATTAAAACAAGAGGGTATTCAGTGAATATGAATTGCACTGCAGCACTATGGTCATTAGCAATATCCTCGTGGAAGGAAAAGCTAACTTCAGATAGGTCTGTGTTAAAAAGAAACCTCTCAGCAAATTGTTTTTGAAGTTACGTTGTAGTATCAGTTTATTTTTCAATTTAATTGCTAAATAATATTTCAATGTATAGATGCATTCATCTTTAGACAATTACTCACTCATGGATATTTTTACTTTTCAGTTTGGATCTATTCTGACTGAAGTCTTGTAGGCGTCCCCTAGCGGTAAAGGTGGCACATTGTTCAAGATGGCGGATCTTTACATTTTCGCGCCATACCCTATCAGGTGACCAGACAGAGGCGGGAAGGAGGGAGGAGGGATTAGGATGTGACGTTGTGATAAACTTGGCCCTGAGTAATGACGTTGTGATGAACGTGGCCCTGAGCCAATGCCTCAGACCTTCCCAGGAAGACTGTGAATCCCGCCAATGGGAAACGGCGGGGGGAGGGCCTTGCGATCTAGGAATTTAGGTCAGTGCCAACCACGTTTTTCGATGTGTCTTCCTCCACTTGCACGTGGGAAGGACACCCTTTTGCAAAAGAAAAAATTAAAGCCTCGTACCCTGCCATCCATGCCTCCCAAGTCCATCCTTTGTTCGGACAGGAAGATTTCTATGTGTAGTTTCTAACAGTCTCTATGGGGACATAGAAATGTTTTTGAAGATGGATTCTGGTGATGTTTGCACAGCTCTGTAAAGTTACTAGAAACGTTTGACTTGTGATATGTAAATTCATTACCAATGGCCTCCCCAGAAGCTCTGCTCCCAGAACTTAATACCATAGAGCTTTTTCTACCAAGAGGTAACCTATAACACACATGATGAATTGCTTACCCCTGATGATTTCATTCCAGCCTCAGGAAGTGAAGAGGCCGATAAGGCCCAAAGGAAATGCTCAACACCATTACCAGGGTTACTGTCATTCAGGTAAGTTTTCAAAAGGTTTAACAAAAGAGTTGAAACGTCATAAATAATGCATACTCTGCTTTTGAGGGAGTGTTTTTGCTTGCTTTCCTTTATTTTTGGGTGCCAAGAATTGAACTTAAGGTCTTCACACAGCTCCATCCTCATATTTTGTCTTTTCTTTTTTTCCAGTTTGAGAATTTTGAGACAGGTCATGCTAAATTGCCTAGGCTGGATTCAAATTTGCAATCCACTTGCCTCAGGCTCCCAGAGTGCTGGAATCATGCAGGCATGCCCTTTTTGCCAGCTCCCGTGCTTTGTTCACAAAGGCACCTTCTCCCACCCCTTTTCTAACTTGTTCAGAGGGCCACCAAAACCCTACTAGATCAAAGATCCAACATCCCTCAGCAGCGTACAAAGATTTTTCATGGATTACCTCAGTTCACTAAGTTTACAACATTCCTGAGTTTTATTCTTCTTTTAAGTAAAATTAAGCTAGAGCTTGGAGAGGTTAAATACCATTCTATACTAGCAAATCAGAATTAAACCTATGTCTGTCTTCCTGCCACACCCCTGATTTTAACCACTTGGGATATGTTGGCTCCACAAACACAATGAACTGTTTCAGATGAGCCATTCCCAACTCACATAGTCCCATACCACACTAACAGTTATTCAAGACACAGCACATACGATATAGTTAGTAGTTGCTTATGAAGTCAAAAGATAAATAAAGTGGATGGATAGCCGCAAGTATGTGACTAGTATCCTTAGACTAAATGTTAATGCAAGCAAAACTGTCGTGGTGTGGATCTGGAATGTCCCTCCAAAATCCTCATATATTTGGATGGGAGATGTGTGGTGGAAGACATGCGCATAGTACATTGTAGATTGCAGGTATGTGGTAGATTAGGAGTGTGCGGCACACACTGCTGTGCCTGTGACCTCAAAGAGACAGATCACTGAGGCTAACACTGAGACTGGACCCAAGAAGGGGCAGGCCACTGGGGCATGACCTTGAAGGGTAGACTCCAGCTCTGCCCTCCCTCCCTCCCTCGCTTGGCTTCTCTCGGCCACGCTGTGAACTGCTGTTCCCTTGGCCCGGGCTCTCCCAGGGGTTTCTACCATTGCTGGCCACGCATGAATGGACGGAGACCTTCTGAAACTGTGAGCTGAAGTAAACCTTTCCTCTTTTAAGTTGTGGGTGCCATGTATTCCATCACAGCACGAAAAAGGAACTAAGACAAAAAAACAAAAAAAAAGTTAATCTGTAAGTTGTCTTTTATCTTTCCCGTGTTTTCATCTCACTGCAAAATTTGTGTGCCTCTGGCCTACCTTCCTCTTTCCCCCTTCCCTTCCTTTCCCTTTTCTGTCTCTTCCCTTTGAATTCCTATTAATATAGAACTGAAATCATGCATGTACGATTTTCATTTGTTGTAGCGTATGATTCAGGTGTAAATAACATTTCCTCATTCTTGATTTCAAAAATCCAGTGGATGGAACAAATTGTTAATATCTAAAAATAAGACCCAAAACATAAACACCCACAACTCATCTCTGAACAAACAACAGACAGTAAATTGATGCTCTTTCTTTTCTTTTTGGGTGAGTCAGTAACCATCAATAGGAAAAAAGCGAATTATCCAGCATTGTTCATGGGTAGGAATTAACATGAGGGCTATGCCTGCTACGTGCAATAGCATCTGTGTGCATGTGTGTGTGTGTGTGCATGGGCACATGCCTGTGCTGGCATGCATGTGCACACATGTGTGGGTGGGTGTGAGTGTGAGGAGGAGGTATGGGTGTATAATTTCATATCTGTATTTATAGTGAGGCTCCTGAGACTCGAAGAGTTTAAGTAACTGTCTCAATACGACCTGATAAGAAAAAGGAGGAGGTGGGATTCAAACACAAACCCGTGCTTTGTTCTATCACATGGAATGAAAGAGGCTATGCTGGGAGAAGGAAGAGCAAATGCCCCAAAGCTGAAAGCAGAATCGCAGGATTTAGGAGCCCCTTGTGAAGGAGAGTATGAAGGTGACGGTCAACAGACCACAGTTTTGTAATCCTGGGTGCAGAGCTTGCATGCTGACACTTCCTGTGATTCAGCTCTGCCTGCCCGCTCAGCTCTTTACGAAATTAAACCACATTCTACAAAAGGAAACTATATCATACTGATAACAATTTCTGTTTAAAATCAGATAATGTAAAACAAATGTGAAAACCAGTGGAATGACATAGATTTTTATCTTGTCTTCTAGTCACAGAAATGTTGAGTGTGAAAAACTTTGAATTCCAAATTCTAGAAACAATTATTTCTTTGGTGGTTCAGGAGATTTCTCACATTATTTCACAAGCTACATCCCCGGGGCCCCGAGTCCGCAGCATTTGCTTCCTCTCCCTGCCCCAGCCCTGGCCACAGGGACAGGCCCAGAGCAGAGAAGAGCCCGGTACCCTTCCCCGTGTTGTGCATTTCTGAAACACTCAGCATGGCTCTCCAGAACTGCTGTGGCTAAGCAACAGACAGAGGAAACCAAGGCAGGATGTTGGCCTCCCTGGAGTTCTGAGAATTGTTGCTTGGCCAGTTTTCTCTGACTTAAACCATACAGGTGGGCAAGGTAGAAAGTGTCAGAAAAGAAAGTGCAACTGATGCTTTGGGGAAGTCCTCGGAGTGAAAGCAGGAGAGGTCTCCAGGGACCACAGCCTTGTCCACAGTCAAATGGTCTGTCACGCCGTCTGGTCCTAGGTCTTAGCTTCTGTCCTCGTTCTTGGTAGACTGGTAGCATCAGCATTCTTCAGGGACACATCATTAACTCTCGACGGTACTTTGGATAAGTCACTTGTCTTGGCAAATATGAATGACCCCAGGGTCAGTCCATAGCATCTGTTCTTCCGGACTACATCATGGTAGAGTTCTACATCATGGCAGAGTTTTAGAGCCAGTACACCGTGTGTGTGTGTGTGTGTGTGTGTGTGTGTGTGTGTGTGTGTGTGTGGTATCGGATAATGAAGCTGAGAGCTTTACTGAGCTACATCACAGCTCATTTTTATTTTTTATTTTGAGAAAGAGTCTCCCTAAGTTGTTAAGTTACCTAGGCTGAGCTAGAACTTGCAACCCTCCTGCCCCAGCCTCCTTGAGTGCTAGAACCACAGGCCTTGAGCCACCAGGCTTGGCAAGATGGTACACTCTTGTGATTGACCATGAGTGCTGGGTTTAAACAGACCTGACTCCAAGTTTTGTGTCTGCCAGTCCCTAACTACCTGCGCCTTCCTCCTTCTTGTCTTCCTTTCCTCTAACTTCTGCATGAGAACAGCTCCTTGATTTACGCTTTCGTTCTTACCTGTGAGATAGCCAGATGTCGGCCGAACTTTTCTTTCTGAATATTTCTTTATTTTCTCATCTGCAACAACAGTAACAAAGAGGGCAGTATCTACTCTTCCCTTCTTCTCCCCAAATCCTTTCTACCATTCTTTCTTTCTTTCTCCCATCCAAGTACTCACCAGACTTACCTTCTGAGGACAGATAAAATCTGGAACATTCAAGACGGTATAGCCATAAATTATTCCTTTTTTTCTATGAAGAGTCATCATCAAGACCTAAACGTACATGTGAGGAAAGAAGTGTAGGATTCCAGGACCTAGTGTCTGGAGATTGAAGAGCCCCAGACTCCTGTACGTTAGACACGAAGAGACACAACGTGGGAGCACAGGACGGAGAAGAGCATCAGATGCATCTCTATGCATTTCAGGACAGACAGAGAATATCAAAATTACTCCTACCGGGGATCCCAGTGACAACTGAGCTTCTATCAGAAACGTGAAGCCAAGTGGTGCACACCTGTAATCCCAGCACTCCGGGAAACCGAAACAGTAGGATAGTAGGTTCAAGTCTAGCCTGAGCAGCTTGGCAGGACATTTTAAAAATAAATAAATAATAAAGGATAGAGAATGTAAAGGGCCTGGGTTCAGCGTTCAGTATGGACAACCAAAAAGAAGAAAAGAAGGAAAAGAAAAGTAAGAAGTGTAGAAATAACTGAAGAAAACTTTCAAAGTTCTGAAGAAACCTTTAAACTAGAATATATGACTTAGCTGAGCTATTAACAAACATAAAGGGAACATATAGACATTTTTGGACCATCGACACCCCATACACACCCACTTTTTTAAGGAACTTACTGGAGAACATCCTCTAGATAAACAAAGGAATAAAGCAAGAAAGAGGAAGGCGCAGAGGCCAAAAAAACAAAGAGTCTGAAACAGAAAAGCAATGGCGGGAAGTTCCAGGAAGCCACCAGGGAAGGGCGTGAAGACCGTGACCAGCACAGATACAGCAACTGAGCAGAGGCTCCAGGAAAGGACTATAGCAAATGAAAAAATTAATTCTGACACAGCATACCATTTAGAATTGAACTTGGTGAGCTACAGTCTATGAGCCAAATCTTATCTATCTCTTAGTTTTGCGAAGAAAGTTTTCTTGAAACAGAGCCAAGACCATCCATTTCCATATTGTTTGTAAGTTGGTGACATCATGTTCATGACTGGTTTCCTACCATCAAAGTGGAGCTGAGTAGTTGCAACAGACTGTCTAGACTAAAAAGCCTAGAAATTACCATGGTGTGATTCTTTACAGAAATAGTTTGTCAGCCCCTGGCTTCAAAGGGGGAAAAATGCTGATCTGGTGAAAGAGATGAGAAAGATAAGGATTTGTGTAGAAAAATCCCACCACCAACTGGGAGTAAAGAAGAAATTGTGAACTCAGGCAACAGAACAGAAATGTTCATGTGTGGACTCAGGAGTGAACAAGAGTTTCAGGGTCATCAAAGTATGAACACTGATTCTGGCTCATCCAAGAACTGTGATATTAGTATGTAGAGAAGAGCCTAAAAACTAAGATGTATAATACCTAAATTTGTATCTACTATAGCAGAAAAACGGTAACAAATGTAGCATGGATAAATGAGAAGATAAGAATATAAGCACATTCGTTAGAAATAAACAGGTATTAGGGAGAGCAAATAGCTGAAAGAGTTCCTGTCAGAGCAAGTGTCACAGCTAGACTAGGAGGTGGAGCATCATGTAATTTATTGGGTACAAAGCAGCTGAGACAGACAAAAGGAGAAAACATATTCAGATGTACAGCTTCAGGAACAAACTGCCAAAGACAGCAGCAAAAAAAATCTCCCGAGGCCATCACAAAGCATTGGCACCATATCCCAAAACCAATGTAAATCACTGCGTGATGATTACATAAATGGGCTCACAAGAACATGCAGCAAGACTGACAGAAATATTTGGAGTAAATTTCTTCATTTCATGATTATTTGCAAACCACAACCTCAAAAAAAGCTTACTGAAATATCAAACCCTTAAGATCACATCTGTTTCCTTCAAGATGATTTCTCAATCTCAGCCTTAAGCTAGGGAAAGGAACTCCCAATATCTCTGCAGGCACTATAAGCAGACACTTAACCCTGCCGAGTCCATGCCCTCATTGACCACATGGCAGCTTCTTGATGTTTATTTTCCCACATAAACTCCCACTTGCTTCCTACCACTGTCAATCCTTTCCCTTCATCTCTGTTGGAATTTCAAATATAAGATTCCCTACAATGACTACTGAGCTCCTTCCTGCTGGAATTTTTTTTGTACTAGGGATTGAATTCAAGACTGTGGTGCTAAGCTACATTTTCAAACCATTTTTTCTCACTAAGTTGCTAAGTTTCTTAGGCTAGATTCATATATAACAATCCTCCTGCCTCTACCTCCCAAAATGCTAGAAGACGTACACTATCAGGCTGGACTCCACTGGCCCTTTTTGACCAAAATCGAAGTCTTGGCATGCTAGTTGTTTTTTATCGCTAGGACACAATACGCAGCACCCAGAACTTAAGGATAAAAGGTTTACTTTAATTCGCATTTCAGAAGGTCTCAGTCCGTTCTTGGGTGGCCTAAAGTAACGGAAGAGCATTGCAGACAGAGGGTCTAGCTAGAGAAAAGCTGTTTATGCCATGGCAAGACAGGAAGCAGTAACTGACAGGTAAAGCCAGCGAGGGAGGTCATACCCCAGTGACCCACTCCCTCCAGGTCATGGTCCGGAGATCTGCCCATCCATACCATACCTCAATGATTTGCCCATTACAACCAGGCCTTACCTCTGAACAGCTCGGGTTATCAATGGACTAATCCCTGTAACTGAATCACCTGCGAACACATGAAGCTTTTAGGGGACATTCCAGACTCAAACCATAGCCTTCTTCCCTCAATCCCCAAAAGAGTGTGTTCACCTCCTTATGGAAAATGCATCCAGTCTATCTCTAAGTGTTGCCAAAGTCTTAACAGCTCTGATACTCCAAGAAAGGCCAGGTCTAAAGTCTCCTCAGAGACTCAAGACAAACTCTTAGCTGTGAGCTCACATGAAAATTAAAGAAAAGGCAAACACAGTAGGACAAGATAAATATTCCCATTCCAAAAGAGGATAGAATAAAATGAGATCAAAGCAAAACTGAAATCCAGAAGGGAAAACACCAAATCCTGCAGTTCCATTAAATCCTATGGCTCTGTGTCCAGCACCAGGGGTAATCTGTGGTGAGACGGGGGCCCCATAGGCCTTGTATGGTCCCACTCTGTGGCATTGCCCTGGCCTGCAATCTCCGTGACTTCTCTTTGGGCCTGGCTCCTCTCGCAGCCTGTGGCCTTCCTCAGCAGATAATCCACAATTATGGTGTTTATTGCTGACTAGGTCCCCTTTGGACCCCCCTTAGAGCATGGCTGCAGAGACCTCTGAGTTCTTAGATGGCTGAACTCTTTAGAGAATCATTTTCCTAGGTTGCCTTCCAGGACTCCCTAGGGATATTTTTTAAAGTAAAGTCTTTTGCTTTTGATCCCTTCAACCAGTAAAGGGTGGGATCATAGCGATTCCTGAGATGCCTTCGAGGCATCTTTTCTATTGTCCTGATGCAAGGTGCCTGGCTTCTTTTCATACTAGCCCCTTCGACAACCATGTGCTCTTCTGCCACAACTTCGTAGTTACTTTCCTTCTGGCAGAACTACAGAGTTTTTACATCTTTTTTGCTGTACTGCTTTTTCCCGCTTTTCAGATTGAGCTGTCTAAAAGCAAGGCCAATGTCACAGCCTGAGTTTTGGGCTGTCCTGAAGTTTCCTCCACCAGATGAGTTCACTGCCCCCAATCTGAGCTGCAGGCAAAGTCTCAGGAGACCCAGACAAAGGCAACGAACTTTTTGCACACATGATTTCTAGACCAATCACTAATGGAGTCTTCCTTCCTGACTGAAACCTCTTGCATCCCATCTCTCTGATCTACATTTTTCTTGGCATTCTGGTCACTTGAGCTTTGGAGATTCGGTCCAAGCAGGCTTCACTGCTTAACAGCACAGGAAATCAGCGGATTGTCCTCCATGATTGAATCATCTTCCAAGCACATAAGGCTTTGGGTGGAAATTCCACAGCCAACCCATGGCACCTTGCCTTTGCCATCATTCCAAGGACTTCTCAAAAGCCCCTCCGTTGCCCTTTCCTCAATTTTTTTTCAGACTTGTAGTCCATGGTACAGAGGCCTTCTCTCTGACCCCATGGGCAAAACAGCCCTCAGAGAAAGAAATGACCTTCCCAACAAACATCAAGCAGCAAAAGGACGACAGACTCAAGGTCACAATGAAAGCCATACTGCTTTTGGTTTTTGAGGTGTCTTCTTACAGACTGCAGCTTTTATGAGCTTGCTACATACAGGATAAAATTCCAGCCGGTGGATTTCCTCACTCTTTTCTTCTCTAAATAGAAGACTTTTCCCTTTAGCAATTAATATTGGAGAAAATATGTCCTAATTACATTTTACAACCCATGCCCTAAGGGTTAAAGTATATGCAGACATAATTATTTTTTTATGAAATGGCACATTCGACTCTGCATATTAATTCTTGCTTCCTGAAAAAAGCAGCAGGAAATCTTATCATTATTGCTGCTGGCATTTTCCTGTTGGAATTACTAGGATTAATTACAAATTAGTTTCATTGTACTGAGATTAAGCAGCAAAAAATTAGTAATGTGTCCTATCCATTAATGTAAGTCACCAGTTCTCGGCCATTTGGTCTGAAAATCTTTAGCCTTTCAAATGCTGAGAACCCCCAAACAATGTGTATTTATGTGGCTTTACCTATAAATATTATTAGCAATACAAAATGAGAAACTTTAAAATCTTGACTTAGCTCATTAAAAATAAAAATAAGCTCATTACACTTTAGCATGAATGGCATATATTATTTTTTAAATTATAATTTTTAAAAACCCATTAACAAGAGGCATTGGTTTTACATTTTTTGCAAATCTCTTGTTAATGTCTAGCTTAATATGAAACAACTGGATTCTCACATCTGCTTCTTTAATCTAGCTCACGAAACACACATCAGGAACTTCTGAAAATTCCATTTGCACTCATGAGAAAATGAGTATTTATATAGCCCGAGAGCATTTTTGATATTGTTATGAAAATAGTTTTGATCTCGTAAGCATCATAAAAAGGTTTTAGAGATCCTTGGGGACCCCTGAACACATTTGAGAATAATTAATTTAATTGCAATATTACAGCAAAATTTATTAATTTAGTCAATATTTTGTTTTCACATGAGTGCTTTCATTTATTTCTCCCAACCAAGCAGGAAGGAGATAAATATGCATAGCATTGCATATGAGGAAGTGTTGTTACTAAGTTACTGAAGTGATTTTTAAACATTTGGCCACATATGTCAGGTTCGGGGTCTATGAAACTATTCGTGTGACATTCAGTGGACCAAGCACAGACCCAGAGCCCAAATGCATGCAGTCTTATTGTCTTTGAGGCCTATAGGCATTAGTATTTTTTCCAATGTATTACACAGATTTTTTTAATTATCTTATTTCTTTTGAAAGAATAGGAGTCCAACCCAAATACCCTCAATTACTTAATCTTCGACAAACGGGCCAAATGCATATAATGGAAAAAGGACAGCCTGTTCAACAAATGGTGCTGGGAAAACTGGACATCCACATGCAGAAGAATGAATCTGGCCACACACCTATCACCATGCACCAAAATCAAATCAAAGTGGATCAAAGACCTAGACATTAAAAGTGAAACACTAAACCTTCTAGAAGACAAAGTAGGCAAATTTCTAAAAGACATAGGGGTAGGCAAAGACTTTCTCGACAAGTCACCAAAAGCAAAAGAAATTATCCCCGTTATTAACAAATGGGATCTTGTCAAACTAAAAAGCTTATGCACAGCAAAGGAAACTATCAGCAATGTAAAAAGAGAACCAACAGACTGGGAAAAAAATATTTACCACTAACATCTCAGATAAGAAGTTTATAACTAGAATATACAGGGAGCTGAAGAAAAGTAAGCCTACCAAAATAAAGGATCCTATTGAAAAGTGGGCAAATGAAATGAAGAGACAGTTCACTCACGAAGAAATGCAAAAGGCCAACAGACACATGAAAAGATGTTCAACATCTCTAGCCATAAGAGAAATGCAAATCAAAACAATGCTAAGATATCATCTCACCCCAGAGAGAATGGCCTATATCAACAAGTCAAATAGTAATCAGTGCTGGTGAGGCTGCGGGGAGAAAGGAACTCTCCTGCACTGCTGGTGGGAATGTAAATTCGTACAACCACTCTGGAAAGCAGTATGGAGATCTCTTCAAAGACTGAAATAAATATCCCCTTCGATCCACAGACACCCCTCCTGGGAATATATCCAAAAGAGGCCAAAACAACACATAACTGAGATATATGTATACCCATGTTCATAGCAGCACAACTAACAATAGCTAAAATGTGGAAGTCACCAAAATACCCATCAACAGACCAGTGGATACACAAATTGTGGTATTAATACACAATGGAATACTGTGCATCTATAAAGTCCAACAGCGTGGAGGCCTTTGCAGGCAAATGGAAGAAGCTTGAGAACAACATGCTTAGTGAAGTGAGTCAGAAGCAGAAGGTGAAACATGGAATGGTCTCTCTGATAGGACAGACCCAGATCACAACTCCTATGGAACTTAAGATGAAAGATAAAGTGAAAGAGGGGGGTAGGGTGGGGAAGGAGGGAGGGAGTGGTGGGTAAGGGGAGGGTCTAAAGGAGAGGGAGAAAGCCCTTGTCACCTTGACAAGATACATAGGTGCACAAAACGCTCAACTCCATTGTAAACCTTGAATTTTGCATGTATACATATCAATAAAATGTGGGGGGGGAAGAAATATCAAGGAGGAAAACACTAATCAAGTACAATAGATTCTCTTCTGACATTGTCATTAGCAAAGGCAAAAGTGTGTCATCTGACTCATACTTAGTACCACATTCCTAATTCATCTTTTCTTCATTGGCAATTCCTACAGGCAGATGTCATTCTTCTCTTGAGGGAAAAGAACAATGAACCTCTGTCTCTGGCTGCTCCCACACGCTACTGTCCTTCACTGTGACGTGTTCATCACAGGCTCCACCCATTCACTTCCCCCTGATTATCAGGCCCTCCTGCTCCCAAGAATGCCATGTGGAAAGTTTTTATTTGACAGCTTTGAAAATTACAGAGTAGACTTTAGAAGCAATCTTTACTAAATGAATTAACACATGAAAGTCATATGTATGTAGGAGTCAGGCTGATGAATTCATTAGGAAACTTTTAGAGGAAGGAGAATGAAGTGAGTGACGTGAGAGTATTAGAAACAGCTTCTGGAAGCCAGCAACTCCAGAATGGATTTTGGAGCCTGCCTCTGCAGACAGAGGGGAAACATGGATTCATCTTTGAGGCCATTACGTTTAGTGAAGTGACTCAGACCCGGAAGATTAAGCATCGCATGGTTTCTCTAATATAAGAAATCCAAAGCATCAATAAGTCATAGAGTCAAACAAGAGGGATGGTAGGAAGCAAGTAGATAGGAGATGGGCTTGTGGAAGGGAAGAGGAGATGTGGAATGGTATGGGAGGGTGGGAACAGGGGAGGAGAAGTGAATGGGAAGCTGACGTGATATATGTGTACACAGATTCCTCAAGTTGAATGTAACTATCGTGTATCACAAATACATACTAATAAAAATAATAACTCTTGGGAAAATAAAAATGATAAGATACAAAAAGAAGGAAAAGCCAACTCCAACTCAGACTTTGTTTCTCTTCCTGCCTATTCACATCACGTATCACTTCTGATATCAGATACATGGCAAGTTTCGCCTATGTGCTCAGAAGCTGTACTGGATCAGCAGGTGCCGGCTGGGGGTCTTCCAGCCTAATTCAGCCCTGACACTACATATCTGGAGTCAATGTCCGATCCTGCAAGTTAAGGGCTCAGTCCCCAGACTCCAGCCCCACCAACAAGCATTTCTCTTGTGTCAAGTTATTTTGACCTGTGTTTTTAGGTCATACTGACCACACTATTTGCTTGATGCTAGCTAATCAGTTTGCCAGGGAGAAAAACTGTTCACATGAGATTCACTTCTCCCACATTGGCCATGGGTGTTTATTCCCCTTTCTCTCCTCTTTTTCTTCTACAAATCTTATTTGGGGTCTTCATTAATAAAATAATTGATCTCTTCCATTCACATCAAAATGGTATGACGATTCACCTAATTCTTCACATTAGCACTTTGACATCGCACTGAAAGTGATGGGTCCTAGTTAGATTTTGTAATGGATCCAAGTTGAACCAGTCACGGATTGCAGAACAGACACTCATCCTCTCTCCACTCACCCAAAAATAATCCCTGTGAAGACTGGCAGACTGTCATTAATTCACTTTTGTTCTCATGTCTGCTTTATTTTGTTGTTGATTCGTGGCTGTGCTCATCAGAAATCAACATCAACAGGAATTTTCATTGAATTGGGGAGGTAAATAACTGCACCTTTTAGATCACAGCCGATGTTTCAAGGGTCAAAAGACTTTTTAAATTAATGATACCTCAAGTGAGAAAACTGAGTCTCCACCATGGCTCCCACAGCATTTTGCCTATCGCTGGCCCACACTTTCCTCCTTTAGATCTATCCAGCTTTCTCCCGCTAGATAAAGTTCCCAAAATTTTCAGCTTTCAATCTACCATTAATCTCAGAAATGCCCTGTGTCCCATCATTGCCCACAGCATAAAGCGCCACTCCTCACCCAGTAATTTGCATCTTCTCTTGTCTAAGCTGGCTGCACCCACTTTTCTGACCTTCACTTTTTTTCTCACCTCTCTGCTTCTTACTTATAAATGCCAAGTTGTGCACTGAAAGGTTTTTTTCTCTTTTATTCTTTTTCCTTTTTTTTCTTTATACAAGAGGTTGAACTCAAGTCCTTCATGCTGAACTATATCCCTAGCCCTTACTCTCTTTTTTTTTTTTTTTGGAGACAAGATCTTATTAAATCAGTAAATTGTGCAGACTAAGCTCAAACAAGTGATCTTCCTGCCTCAGCCTCAGAGTGCTAGAATTGCATGTACCTAGCTTCAAGCCTTTGTGTGTGAAAGGTACAGTGCATTTATTTACACTCAGTAAGAAGTTTCCTGTCTCGTCCACACACGGAGACAAGTTACTTGGAGTAGTGCAGCCTGGTAAAGCTCTCTTGCTCCAGAATGCCTTCCCTGATATGGTACCTCCCACTTGGCCTTGCACATTTCTACCCCACCTGATCGTGTTTATCTCTGAGGACAGGATGCCTGTGGACAAGTCCTCTTCAGTAAAGTTTCCTGAAAGTGGTTGTATCTAAGATGACTTCCTATAATCCCATCTGCAGGTGAAATGACATACCCTCCAGTGCCATGTCAGCTGACAGGGGCTATGGTGACAACTGAGAAGAATGATAAAAAGAGCACAAAAGACAGCACAGGCATTCCCAGGAAAATCTCCTCCCATCCCAAGAGCAGACAGGAATGTGTGTTCCTTGGATCGGTCAATTCCTCCTCGCTTTCTTTACTTGATACCTGCAACCTACCAAACTGTGATGGATTCAGAAGTTTATTTGTGAGGCTGACCTCTGTTTCTTCTCTTGTAGACCATGAAAAAAAGTCTTCATTGACGCTCACTGGGTGTCCTGTCTTGTGACTGTTTCCACAGTTCTGAATGGATCCAACTTGGGTCAGAAATTGGTAACATTTCTGTGACCAAACTCTAAGCCCCATCTGCTAAAGCCCTAGTCAAAGGCTCCCCACCCACCAGCCTTCCCTGTTCGCCTTGGCTGGAGATTTCCTTTGCGTCACAGGCACCTTGCCTCATCGGTAGCATTCTAGCACCGCCCCTGAATTGCTCCAGTAGGCTGCGTGGTGGAAGGGCGATGCCTTTCCTGCCTTCATATCTACATGTGCGTGCCTGACACGCCTACTCCCTCACACCCTGGTCCTGGTGTACACTCTATGCCAATTAGTGATGTCACTTTTATTGCTGGTTTTTTTGTTTGCTTGTTTTTGGTTTTGTTTTTTCACAGTACTAGGGATTAAGCCCAGGGCCTTCAAAAGGAGCTACTCAGAATCTTATTAAATTGCTAAATAACCCAGGCTGGCTCAAATTGTGGTCACTCTACCTCAGCCTCCTAGAGTGCTGGGACTGCCCAGCCCAGTTCCATTAGTGATTCAAGCAAAGAGCAAAGCAATAGATTACTGGATCAAACCTCATCATGACTTTCTCTTACCTTAATTCTTTCAACAGCCTTTGTTTGACTCAGACTCAACCCAAACTCCCTATCAACTTCTACTGTTCTTGTCATTTCTCCAGCCTCATACAGCCCCAATTTTCCTTTGTTCCTACACATATATGCATTTGTATATTCTCCGAACATACAAAGTTCTCTCTGGCCTGAGGCCCTCATACATAATCTTCCTTATTTATAAATATCCTCCTAATAATTGTCTGGCCTACAATTTCTGACATTTCAGGTTTCAACATTAAAAAAAAATCACATCCTCAAAAGGACTCTCTGGAATGCACATCCAACAGGGCAGTTACAGAAAACAGGTTTCATCTATTGAATGAGTAAAGCATTCATAAAGAGATTGTACACAAAGATATAACAGGGTTTAGGAACACTAGCCCCCCCTTCTCCCTCTCCCCCCCCCCAAAAAAAAAAAAAACATGTGGCTAGCAATCACAGGGAGAGGCCTGAAGCAAGAGGCCAGACAACATGTCCCAAACCTAGAGAGGGTAAGAAGAGGACCTTAAAGACTTGGTGGTCTTTGTTAGAAGATCACAATTAAACAGAAGATCTGATACGCAGGAATAAATACCCCAGCCTTGTTTCATTCTATCATTTAAATGGCCGATTCTCAAAGGAGAGCAGAGAAGCCCTTTAAGGCAACCCATATAGATCAGTCTTCCAAGGATGGTGAAGAGAGGAGGGAGGGAGGACTTCTGGAGCAAACAAAGCCACACAACACATACAATCACCCAAGGAAGACTTTCTTGTCATTCTACTCCATCTAATTATTCTTTTTCTTCTTAGTATTTGAAAAAATTTTACCCCTGTATTAATTTATTTTCTTCATGTTTATAAGCACCTTCAGGGTATCAAGTCCATGGCCATAAAGACATGAGCTTGTTTTATGAGCACACTACATCAACCATTCCTCAAATCTAGCACATATTAGATGTTGGATAAATACTTATTAGTAAATAATTAAAAATAGGTTGTCAGAGGCATTGATGTAAGTCACTATTACATGTGTAATACATACAATTATACATGTATATTGATAACTTAAGTTCCCAGGAAACAATCTCTTTCACAATGACCATCCTACAAGTTGGCTAATTGGACTCCCAAGGGCTTCTGGAGATGATGGAGTATTTGCAAAGCCGTATATTGTCAGGGGCCTTTCTGGCCCTTTTCATGACTTTATCTGTTGTCCTTTCTCCTTTGCATCTGACTTAACATCCTGTGATAAATCCTTTGACGTATAACGTTCTTGTGATAACTAAGTAACTCTTTTTAAAATGTCAAAGCAAATCTCTAGCTTTCCAACAACTTGAGACATCAGAATATCCCTAGACAAGATCTGAGGCCTAGAGCAGAATTGTCCCCTCTTCACGGTGACACACCTACCTGATACTTCCAGCAGCGTCTTCAAAATGTGCTTTGATTTATGACTGTCTTCTGTTCTGTAACTGTAGATGCCACGTGTAACTGCTGCTCATTGGAATTTGCTATTCAGGGAAACCTGAATTCATGTCCCCAGCCTTGGCCGCTCATATTTAGCTTTAGTTTATAAGCCATCTCTTAGGCTTTTTAAGACAGAAGTAATGTTTCTGAGTGAATACGTCACATCTCATGTCCCAAACAAGAAATCTCCTTTACAAATGAAGAGATATCAGGACATGTCACATTTAGTCAACTCAATGGAAAAAAAAATGCTGTCTAGTGCAGTGGATCACATTCTAACCCCAAAAAGACCTGATCATTTTCTAAAGAGAAAGAAAAAAGCTTTTCCTATTAACCTCCTATGGAGGCCTTTGAGGAAGGCCAGATAAGTGATCACTGTATTATACAAAATGTTTATCTTTCCCAATGCACGCTGACAATTTAAATAAGGCCCATTGGCTTCGACCTCGAATTCTTTCTCTACCACATCTTCAAAGCTTCCACAGTCAAATCTAGAGATCAAAAAGAAGGAGGGTGTTAGCACACCCTGAATCCCCCTCACACAGGTCTTGGGATTTCTATTCATGTTCTCCAAACCTACATTTTTCTGAGGCCTTATGGTAACATAGGAGAAATCTCATCAAAAACTATAATTAACTTCTCTACAACTTCCTATTACAGGGTAAGAGAATTTGATTGCATAGCCAAAGTCAACACCCAAACACAGACTTCCACATTTGCTTCTTCCCTTTGCTCCTCAACAACTCAAGAGATTGATGGGAAGCAAATCTTTTGCTAATAGCATTTTCATAAGAAGATTTCAAATACCTTCCTTCAGTTCCTCAAAAGTCACTGGTGATGCTCTTTCCAACCACACAGACTTGTACTTCCTCCTTTGAGCTGTAAGTGCCCCTCTTTTCCTCTCCGAATAGTTCTGGAAAACAAGAAGAGAAAAATAACAATAACACCCAGGTACCCAGATGCTGCTGCATCCATGGTTCCAGGGGGCCTAGCCACCACTTCTACTGACAGCACACCTTGGTACCACCCATGCGATGCTGGCTTTACTAGCTTGCTTGCAGAATCCAAGAGTTGTGTGGACAGGGAAGCTTCCACCCTACTTTCAAAGGAAGGCCTGGAAGGCCCAGCAACAAGCCACGAGAGGGCAACGTATGAAACTGTGAATAAAACAAAGGTGAAGTGAAGGCCTCAGGAATCCGAAGATGATGTCAAGAATGTGAACTGGCTGCTTAGGAAAACAGCAGTCAGGGAGCAAAGCCAGTCTGAGAAGCGCTGAGTGAGGCCCAGCCAGCAAGGCCGTAACATCTTTTGAAACTCTTAGTTTTACCAGTATGTTGCCTAGGTGCCAGACATGAAGTGATCAGGCTTAACGTTTGCCTGGCTGGTTTTCTGTTTCACTTTGTTCTGATTCTTTCTACCCCATTCCTGCTTTTCGGACTGAAACATCTACCCTGAGCCATTATAGATTAAAATTATCAAGCTCTTTTCTTGTTTTCCAAGAGATTCACACTTAATAGCTTGTCTAAAGTCTCAGAAGAGACTGGACTTAAAGTTTCCAAAAATGGTGGAACTTTTGAGACCTTGGAGGCTAGAATTATTACACCTCTGGTTTTGCACAGGATAGCTGAGTATGTTAGGTGAAATTATGAACTTGTTATACTTTTTATTTAGAGAACAAGTATGGCTTAAGAAGAGGCATTTGGGCATGAAGTTGACACAGCAAGGATTGTGTTAATTCTTAAGAAATGTCTAGCAGATAGCAGAACGCGCTTCTGTATCTGGATGGGCATAGCTTTGGTGACTATGATGGTCCCTTGCTTATTCCTATCTGTCACTCTTCCCTGCTTTGCTTCCTGCCCACCATTAACTTTTCCCTGCCATACCTTCCACCATAATATTCCTGCCTTGGATCCAGTTAGCTATGGACTAAGTCCCCCAGACGCTGAGCTAAATTAAATCTTTTCTTCTTTAAGTAGTAAAAGCAGAGTCTTATATTTATCAAAAGGAAATCTGTCTAATACATAGACCAAACAGGCTAACTCAGTCTCCTACTGAGAATAGTGGGATAGTTCAGGACCAGCCTGGACTACTGAGCAAGACCTTGTCTCAGAAAGAGAGAGAGAGAGAGAGAGAGAGAGAGAGAGAGAGAGAGAGAGCAGCAGGATAGAGATTATGTTAGCCAATTTTCCTGACATTGAGACAAAATATCTGACACACAAGTAAAAAGGAAGATTTCATTTTGCTCATGGTTTCAGGGGGTGCAGTCCATGGCTGTTAGCTCCAAGGCAAGGACATCATAACAGAAAATCTTGGTGAAGCAAAGATGCTTGGCTCATGGTGTCTGAAAAGCAGAGCAGAGGAAAAATGCCAGAGAGAAAGGAGAAAAACCTAAATGTACATTCCAAGACTTTTCCCTATGGCCCACCAAGAAATACCCAGAAATATGCTCTACTAATCCCTTGGGCAAATCCCAAACCAGACAAGTTGATAATCCACCTTAACTGTCACATCCTATTCCTTGTCAATTTGGTGCCCAAACACATATTCTTGAGCCATTCCCAATCCTCAAATAAACGCAGGATCACAATCCCAACTAACACGATACAAATATCATCTCTTTCTCAGAGTCGCAACAGCACAAGCCTTGCTATAAAGTCCAAGGCAAAAGCCTCCTTTGAGACTCAAGGCATGCTCTTTCTTGGAACGTCTAAAATTCAAAAGTGAGTTACATAATTCTGAGGTATAATGGCACAGGGTAATTATTTCTGTTCCAAAAGAGGAGCATAGGGGATAGAAAAATGAACCAAAATGAGACTGAAACTCAGCCAGGAAAACATCAATTGTTGTAATTCTATATCCAATATCCAGGGCCCAAAGTCGTTAGATGTGAATTTCAGAAGGTTTCAGCAGCCTCAGTCCTGTTTCTTTGTGGGTTGCAGCTCACGTGTCTTCTCTCTTGGTTAGATCTACTCATAACCTGCACTTTTCCTCAACAGTCATTCCTCATTCCTGGCTTATCAAACTGTCCAGGGTCTCCGCTGCACCTGCGTTTTCCCCAGGCAGCTTCACATGCTGCCATCTCCAGCACCTTCTTTGGAAATGTAGATGGAAGTCTCCATGACTCCACAACTCCTGCTTTCTGCATGCCAATGAAAACCAGAATTGCGTGGAGAACGCCAAGACTGCCACCAGCATGGGAAGTAGCCAGGACCACTTAGACAACGAATGTAGCAGCCTCCGAGCATCTAGATGGCTGGGCATGGCGAAATGAACCCTGGAAAAACAACTTCCTCTGCTGTTCCTCTTGCCTACGGGTCCCAAAGACTTCCACTTCAAATGAAGTGTTGTCGTTGTTGCAAGTAATAATCCCTAGCATTCAATTTTACACCCTTAAGTTTACAATACATAGGGTCATTCTAATTTCTGAGATGCCTATGTGACACTGCATGGCAGAGGGTCTAGTTGGAGAAGAGCTGTTCATCCTATCACCACCAGAAAGCAGAGCACCTGGGAAGTAGCCAGGACTAAGATATATCCTTCCAGGCTACACTCTCAGGGACTTGTCCCTCCCAACCAGGCTTACCCCTTACCAGCACATGAACTCAATAGATTGGTCTGTTTGATCCAATTAACCCCCCACAATTCAACCACCTGCATGAGGCTTTTGTAGGTAAGTAGATGCAACTTCAGGCCATCATGCTTGGTGAAGTGAGTCATAAATGGAAGGTTAAATATCAAATGCTTTCTCTAATATAAGAAACATTGATTTTGGCCTGCAAGAAACTATGTGTGAAGTTGAGACCAAAAGAAGTGTGGTTGTACAGAGAGAAGAATAGTCATTTCATAGAACCAAATGAGGCGTAATAGTGGGAGTTAGGGGAGAGGGGGGAAGGTGTGGGAGGGTCAAAAAAGGGGGAGAGGAAGGGTGTGTAATTCTGGAGCAGTCTACATGTGCACAAAATACTCAATTCAATATAAACTGTGTCCCATAAATGAATAATAATAGAACAGGAAAAAAAGGCAATCTGCATTTCTATCCTCACTTTTGTCTTCTGAGCTCAGACCAGAGTCTCCCACCGAGGTTAGCTCGCTGCATTCTAATGCTTCTTTAGCTGGCATCTCCAAAGCTTTTCAAACTCCTCCTGGAAAATCAATTCCAAAGGTTTCTAATCCATGTGATCAGGTAAAGTCACAGCCACACCCCCTCCTGATAGCCATTTCTGACTTCAACACTTTCTAGTTGCTGAAATGAATTCCAGCACCCACAATTTACAGAAGAGGCTTATTTTTGTTCAGTTTCAGAAGATCTCAAGACTTCCCATGGGCAGCTGGCAATGGCGGAAGGGCATGGCAGAAGGCCTAGTCAGAGAAGAGCTGCGCATCCCATCGTGAACAGGAAGTAGAGCATTTGGGGGGTGGCCAGGCAACAGCACATCCTTTCAGGCTGCACCACCCAGACCCTGTCTGTTAACAGCATGCAAAATCCACTTGATCCAATGAAACCCCACAATCTATTCTTCCAAATTATGAGGCTCGGGGGAGGACTTTATGGACCCAAACCATGACATATATGGTTAAACTAGGGACATCACACCAACATCCAGCAACTCTTGGCCAGGCAGCCCTCTGCCCACACTCTTGTTCTCCCTCCACCTTGAAGCTCCACTCTCCCTACAGAGGTCCTACCTGAAGATTTTTACTGGACCCTCTCCATACACCAAGTTACCTGAGTAATTGTTCTCATAAACACGCAGTTCAAAGTTTTCTATCATATTTCCTTGCCTCAGACACACACAGCCAAATCCTAACTGTAAGAAAGACAGGTGACTTCAGACTTCCTAGGGACTTGGAACCTCTGAAACAAAGCAAACTTGGAGAGCTGTGAGTAAACTTTTAACAAAATATCTTCTCCTTTCCTTTAGGAAATGACTATAGGTTAAGCTTCTAGCACCTACTCCCTGGAGGTTGTTTCCTGACAAATTTGGAATGGCACTATCATGGGGAAAATAACCTGTGACAGATAAACGCTAAATGAGCAGTGAATACTTAGTAGGGAAACATATATTTGGGTTTCCCACAAGTAAGGACTCAGAAGGTGTTCACAACAGATATTGGCTCCTATGGAGTTTGAAGCCTTTACACAAGGATGGTCTTTTCATACATTTATGTAACCTCGTTACAACACAACACCTATGCTGTCAGGAGGAGACCTGCCCTGGGTCTGCCGTGAAGGCTTCTACAGAACAGCCTTAAGCTGCCTCGTCAACCTGCTACAATTCCTCTGTTGTGTTCCTCTAAGTTAACAAACCACAGTGTAGACATTAGATTACCCCTCCTCGCTATTCAAAGCATGGCCCTTGGAGAAACAGAACCGGAATTATCCCACAACTTATTAGAAGTACAGTCATCCCACCCAGAACTTCAGAATTAAAAAATATATTTTAACAAGCTCTCCAGAGAATTCCAACATACAATTAACATTTGAGAGGCAGTAGTGTAGATGAGCCAGGACCACAGCCAGGGGTCACACGGAGCAGAGAGAGCAGCAAAGACTAGCTAAGTCCCGGCACTCTGGTGACGCTCTTGTGCGCTGCACAGTGGAATCGGTACTTGTGTGTATATTTTATTTCTAGTATTTACGCACGGTTCTTTTTAGACAGTACTAGAAATTGAACCCAAGTCCTTTTCTTCTTTTCTTTTCTTTCTGTCTTTCTTTCATTCGTTCGTTCTTTCTTTCTTTCTTTTTTAAGACATGGTTTCCCTAAGTTGCCAAGTTGGCCAGGCGGTGCTCAAACTTAGTTCCTCCTGTCCTGCTGATGCCTCCCAGAGTACTAGGATTATAGGTGAGTGTCACTGCATCCAGCAAGTTTTTACACACAACTCTTAATCACAACACTAGTAGTATTTTACAGAGGACTCCATGACCACAGGAATTAGGTCGTTTTATTTGCGTCTTCCTTTACATGAGTACAAGTCTCATTCCAAGTGCAGCCTAGGCAACAACCTTCCAATGTTTTAAGTGTATTCACGTTTAGGTTTAGCAGCTCCCGATGCTTCTTATACTCCATCACATCAAAGCAAAGAAAGGGGAAAGAAGCACAAGGTCACCACGCTCTGGAGGCAGAAGCTGCCCTGGTTCGATGAAGCACAGGAGAGCAGGGCCAGTTTGGTTCAGCCCGGCCCCTCCAGTGGCCATGAACAGAAAAAAAGACTGGACTTCGCAGCCACACAGCCTTTCCCAGCCACACCTGGGCTCCAGCTCTCTAAGCACCGAAGAATCACCTACAGCTGAGACAAAGTGGCAGGCTGATTCGTCCATTCTCCGTTCCCGTCCGGGGTGTGCAGTCTGTCCAGCTAGAGTAGCATCCAGGGACAGGGGTAGCTGCAGAAATAACAACAAGAACAACAACAAAAAGGAAACCACAGCACGAGGTCGATCACTCGTGGGCTGGCTTCAAAGGGAAAACACAATTCCATTTCTTGCTTATTCTACATTCCCTGGAAAGAGGTAGTGAAAGGTGCTCAGATAAGGAAATATTAGATTTTCCTATGACACATAGGAAACTACATTTACTTTTGAAAAGAAAACAACAGTGTAGCATAGATTCAGGATGATCCCGAGATACTACTGGATAGGACAATGGCTTTTTTTGTAGTGCCTTTTTTTGTAATAAAAAGTGGTGCTACCTAGCCATTATAAAAAATTTGGTACTGATGAAAAAATAATAAGTGATGAAAAAGAGATAATAAGAGTAATCTAATTTCCACACAGTGGTTTGTTAATTTAGAAAAACACAACAGAGGAATTGCAGCAGGCTGACAAGGCAGCTAAACTTGTTGAAGTTGCAGCTAGGGAGTCATGAGAAGGGATTTAAGAATCTGGGATTAGACAAGATCAAATGAGAAGACAGAAAGAGCTTGGATACACAGGAAGAAGGAGGAAGATGCCTTTGGGTTTTGACCAGTTGTTGCCTAGATATGTAGCCCGGTGGTTTATTCAGCTAACTCGGTGCTTAACACTTTACATCCACAGAAAAAGTGTTCAGCCCCTTTCCATAGTGTAACGCCCATGCCCACTACTTACTAAGAAGGCACCTACCATGTTTCCACAGTCAGTATCATTTGTTTAACAAAGCAAAATGCTTGTTGTCATATTGCCAGTGAAAACAACCGAGACTCACATGACTAAGGAGTCCCCCACGAAGTCACAACCATGTATCATACTGTAGGCATCCATCATCATACATCTGTTTTGGAATAGAAGAAAGGGAGAGTGAACTTCCTGGTTGTGTTCTCCAAGTGTCCACCATCTTTTACAGCTTCTCTGAGAAGTAATGCACTCATGTTGTTCTGCTTTTCAGCACATTGGGCTCCTCACATGACTAACCCCCTCACCAGCACCCGCTTCTCATGAGCACCAAGTAAATGCTCACACCTGGGTGGTTTCCATCAGCCAATCCCTCCATTTTGGGTACAGTTGAGAGTTTAATGTTAAAGCAATTTTGGGTCAGAGCTTACAATTTCTCAGAAATGGAAACAAAACTTTAGGCCACTTGAAACAGAAAATGTCACTTCCTGCTTTTGCTAGCACCAGGACACAATCTTTTGCTGAAGACATCTTTCAGTGTCTGCCTCCATCTCCAGTAAAGCCCGTAAATCCAGCACAGATGAAAGATTCAGGCCTGAATATATCTGCAAAAAGTTGAATTCAGTAACCCAGAAACAGGCTATTTTCTTTCCAAAAATGCTTCAGATGGTGAGATTCTGAGATGTATTTATGCATCTCTTCCACATACTATTTGACTTTTTCTCTTTTCTCTAAGTAACACCTGTTCATCCAGACTTTTTACACATCAATTACTTCCCAGACACCATTCCAAGAGGGCATCAATTCCCTTAGACATGGAACACATGTAGTTTCTGTTGGTTTCTATTTGAAGACATATGTGTGTACATATATGTAGAGGCAGGACTGGAGGAGAAGATGAAGAAGATGAACCAGAACTTGGAGGATAAAATTAAGCACTGATGGGATTATCATGAAATTATGTAAAGCCATGACTGTAAAATGCTTAGCACATAATATGAGTTCACTAAATGTTGAACCATAGTCGTTGAAACCGTAAAATAATTATTTTTACCCTCATTATGTACTAGAGACAGAAGCATGAAATTACAAAGACAGGAAGGATCTACTCCTTACTGGAAGTTAGGAATGGCCTTGTGAAGAAAATGCAATATTTGAACAGCACCTTTAAAATTAAAAAGTATGGAGTTGCAAGAACAAGGGACTCAGAAAGGACATGTGATGTTACAAAGAGGATGCAGCCTGCACAAAAGTAGAATCAGAAAGGAGATTGGAAGCACAGGATCAGAATTAAGCAGCAGCACACATGCAGCAGAAGTAGAGAGGGGGATCTCAGGCTAAAACTGAGAGCTTTGCAAAGAACATAACCAGGATTTCATAGGCAAGAAAGATGCTGAAATTTTAAGCTGAAAGTGAAATGATCTAGTGAGAGCGTTAGGTGGATTCTCCTCACTGTGCTAGCATAGAGGTTGAGGGATTGACCTCAGGAAGCCCCTACTCCAGAATGGCTGATCAGCGTGGGTTTCCCTACTGAGTACACAGAACACTCTGAATTGTGTTATTCATGTCAATCATGCTGTAGAATAGTTACTTATCTAACCGTCCTTCTTTCTCACCCAACTATAAGCTTCAGAAAAGCAAAGATGAAAATTGTCTTCTTCATTGTGATCTTGGCAACACTTAACACACAGGAAGCTGTCAACCACCCCACAAATGACACCGTTTACTGTATTTCCTATTCATCAATATGTAAGGACATTTCATACCTTTGCAAAAAAGTGTAGACCCTCTTCTGTTCTTAGAATGGCAATGGAGTTTTTAAGGGCAACTATTACTTGAGTTTTCTAGCTCTTCAGCTCTCCTGAAAACCCCTCAAAGTCAGAAAAATAATGTTATTTATTTTAATCCGTCCTTAGTTCTCCCATTTTTATGATTACTTCTGCATTACTGAAATTTATAAAACTACATTTCTTCTTAAATGTTCCAGTATTTCCACCATTAAGATGGGCTCTCACCCAAGTGCACTGCCATGGCATGCTCTAAATTCATAAATTAAAATCTGTGGCATTTCAGATTATGTTATCTACCTCAAATCACCTAAACAACCAGAAATGCATCCATTTCTTCTTATACCTCCACTACTTTTGACCACCAAAGAGAATTACATCATCTACTGTATTTCCTCTGTTGCCCTGGTTACCAGACAGTTCCTAGGTATACACGATACGCTTAGTTGTTGAAACTGGCATCATCAGGGCTTCTTAATATACTCATTTTATTTTCTACCTTTATATCTTGGCCCCTGTCTCTTATATGGCATTACTGGCTTCAGTTCTTATACCTATACATTTGCTTTTAAGTTATTTTAAAATATTTATAAACTCATATAATTTATAAACACACGTGTGTACACATACACAGTACTGAAATATATATTATATGTACCTAAAACATACAATTTACTGTAATTATATACATATGTATCTACCTATATGTCTGCCTATATATGTATATTATTATATGTTTTATGATACATGTGCCTACAATATATTTTTAAATATATATATATATATATATATATATATATATATATATACACACACACATATGTCCCAGATTTCTTCTGTCTCACCTCTTTTCAGTACTTTGTCCTCTTCAATGCACATAGTTTTTCTCCAATTAGTGAATCTCAAAAAGAATATTCTTAAAGTAAAGCATTGAGCTAGCAATGTAGATTTTAGTGCAAATTTTATAGAGAGGTCTTAGTCTTAATAAGCACACATCTGTTATTTTACCCAAGTCCCTTTGATAAATTTGCTTGAAGTTTATTTTAGTGTTCTCCATCAGAGTCAGCATAAAAGCAGTATAAAGTCAGTATAAAAAAGCCAACCCACAAATGTCTTCAACATGATGGGCTCTGAGGACTCTTTAGTAATGACTCAGGTCTGCCTTTGTAGTGAAAATGCAGCTACAAAGAATGCACAGACAAATGTTCACACTAGTGCTTCAGTAAAACTTTATTTACAAAAATAGATGATAATTAAGCTTGGTCCATGGGCTATATAGTTCTCCGACAGTGCTCCAAATCTACACAGCAACAGTGTGACTCAACCCCAATGCCCAGTCTCTTCTAGTTAGTCCCTCCCATATTGGAGGTTTCCCAGGAGAGGGACAGGACCCTTCTACTCTGAAGAACAATTCAGTTGCATGAGTTACTGCTAAGACACAGCCTACTAAGAGCACACCCTGTCTTCTCACTTAGACCAAGAGTTATCTCTTTCTATCAAATAGAATGATCATCACTATTAGAGAACTTTGCATGGTTAAACTATCTTTACTTTATTGCAAACATGTTTCCACCTACATAAGCAGTAATATTTTTAGAGCCTATTGTCATAATTGAGGTTAAAAAGATGGTTCAATAGAGGTACAAAAAAATTGCTCTTCACACCAGCATTACCCAGACACATGACCCTGGGAAATAATTATCATACCTTAGTCATCCAATTTACACCAACCAGATAGTAATCTACTGTCCAAAGGCCTAAAGCTGGGCCAGAACTTCCCCCAGAGGCCTTTTCTGAAAGTTGGGTAGGCTATTTCCCTAACCAGTAATTTTTGTTTGTTCTTTCTTTGCTTGTTTGGTTGAGGTCTTTTAGTATTTTTTGTTTGTTTTTGTACTGGTACATCCCCAAATTCTCCGGCCCCTTTTTTCTTCTAATTCTTGGTTTTAAGAAAGGTTCTCCCTTAGTCACTAAATTGACCAGACTGGGTTTGAACTTGAAATCTTGCAGTCTCAGCTCCTAGAGTTCCAAGATTACAGGCCTATGTCACCAGGTGTGGTTCCAAAACAGTTGCTTTCTGGATGGGTTCAGAATTCTGTCGGGTTGTTGTTAAAGCTCATATTTCAGAGCCCCAGCCTTGGTGTCTCCTCCAGGAGGTCTAGGGACTCTTGAAGCTTTCCTGAGCCTTCAGGAGACAGAAATACTGTTGGGCCATGGACCTCTGGTTTATATGATATGAATATCACAGTCCAATGTATGGGGACAAAATGAAAAATAGGCTATCTTTGGGTCCTTTCTATTTTTTTCAAGACAGGATTCCTTCTTGAAGAGTAAGAGATTGGGTTGGTTGTCAGCTGCCAACGCTTCACCTTAACAACTCATTACTACTGGGAGGTAGCTGGCAGTTACTCTCATGGGGGCCAGCTGGCAGAATGGGCAGCCAGAAAAGCCATCTGGGAAAGTAGAGGATAGTTGAGATGTGACAGGCAAAAATGCCATCACGTGGTTCCTTTGTATAAGCCAGAGCCCTAGAGCTTTCCTTCCCAAGTTAACACAAGTGTTGCTGGAGGGTTGGCCAGTCATAGCCCCAACACCTAGTGATGTAGAGTAAACAAGGATGCAAGAAAGATGAATGAAAAAGTCTAGACTGCTCTTGGGGACTCCCAGTCTCATGGGGAAGGTGAAACCTATCTCTGTTCACACACTCCACAGCTATGTTCTGAGACGTGTCAATAATGTGGCCATTAGGTTACGTGGCACAGAACAGAGGCTCCAGGGAGTGCACTGGTGTAAGACTTGACCAATCTGGGAAGATTTTCTGGAAGGATGTGACACAGATTGGCTGGAACTTGAAGAACAGGAAGAATCAAAGCACGGAAAGGTGCGTGGACATATGGGGAGTTCTAGGTGTACCTGGAATCTTGGCATAGAGAGCCTGGGAGTAAGGAGACAAACCACCAAACCTGTCTCACCCCCACTGGGAACTCCCCCAGGTCACTCCTGTTTCTGTGTCTCAGTTTCCCCATTTGAGAAATGAGGGATTTGGACTGAAAATCATAACTTTCCAAGTTCTGTTCATGTTGGAGAGATTCCAGGCCAGAAAAGAATGAAGAGCCAGCCTGGGCTGAGCCCTTCTCCCAGCCCCACTTCTGTGGTAGCCAGAGCAGTTCTGCTTTCTTCAATCTTGACACTCCCTTCTGAGTTTTATTTCCACAGGGGATTTGAGAATCATTCAACAAGGAACTCTGTATAGATTCCTTCTATTTTCACATAAGTTGGCTTGAACCGAAGAGGAAAAGGAGCCAATTAACACAGAAGATAGATTGTTGGGTTGGCTGGGACACACTCTTGCAACAGCTGGAAAGCAGAGGGGAGTCTAGAATAAAGCATTAGGGAATAGGGAGCCACTGAACACCCGTGAGGAGAGGAGTGCCATGGCAAAAGGAGTGAAATTAGGCCTACAAACTACCGGAGAGTGATCTAGAAATCTCAACCGTTCACAAGGTTCTGAGTAAAAACAAAGGCTGATTTTCCCCCTTGTCAGCCTTCCCTCCCAGGACACTATACAGTATGCAAAATGGGTACTGGAAGACAAACATCTTTTTCCATTGCTCTTCTCAGCCCCACGGGCCTTCAGGAAGACCCAAACTTCAAGCAAAGCCTTTTTATGTTTCAACACCCACAGCTTCCATGCAGCAATCAGAAGTTTTCCACTCTGTTCAAAGGGGCTAATGAGAGAGGGCCAACGGCACAGCCTGTTCTCAGCAGCCCTGAGCAGATCAAGAGGCCCCGCTACCCACTCACTGTCCGTACCCACCGCAGGACACACACACAGCCTTGGCCCCAGATCAGCCAGGTACACACTCCCTGAACACTGGCTTGCCTCCTCCACTAGCAGGCCAAACAACTATGTTCACACACATCTTCCAAACCCAAGATCAACTGGGGACTAAAGGGGCCTCAGCTTTCTGGACTACAAAATGGGCAAATAGCTCCTAGAACAACAACGTATCATTTCATCTCGTGACACTTCTTCTATGTGTCAGATGCATGATTTTATCGGTTACCCGAAAGAATATCCAGACAGACTCTTAAGTTGAACTAACTCAGGGGATGGTCTGAAGTTAGGGGCTTGTGGAAGGGGACAAATGGTCACTAACCAAACTTGGCTTTGAACGTAGGGCATTTCCTTAGGGAGTTCTGGGCTCTCCAGTGGCCCTGCGATTGGAGAATCTGAGCAAAAAGGGAAGGGGTGCTTCCAAGAAGGGGCCACGCCGGGTTGGCAGCAGCTAAAGATTTGAAATAGCCCTGATTTGAAGATTTGAAATAGATTTGAAGTCAGCTGTTATGCGGCAATTAATATTTTAAATGATGCTCTGAAGTACAGATCATTAGTAACCACAAATATGACTCAGCTCTGTGTCCCAGCGAATCTATTTATTGTATCTGAATTCCAGACTGGCCCGGGGGACTACTTAGGATGTTTAACAGGAATCGTCCGACACCGTCTGCCAAGCCTATTCCCATTCATAGAGCTCTCCTCGCGTCATCGGGTTCATCTCCGTGCTGACTATAGCCCAGAAGGCAAAAGGAAGGGCTGCAGTGGCTAACACAGAGCGCATAGCCACGCAGGGCAGAGGCCGAGACCGGGCTCACAGCTTCAGCCTTCCAGGGCGGGGAAGGTGGGATGGTTTGGTGCCAGCTTTGAGCCAGCTTCAGACACCCAGCCAAGTTCTCCTGGGAAGTACTAACATTTGGGACCTTGGCTGACAGCTTTTGTCATTGCTAAGACTGTTTTCATGCAGCAGAGGTCCGATTCTAATAGACAAGGATGCATACATCACACACCACACGCCACAAACACAGCCCATCCACACATGCCCAGGACGCGACACAGCCACACTCCACACGGCACCGCCCTCTCCATCAGCATGCTCGTTAATTCCTTCCCCTTTTCACAAGCTTCAGGGCAGGCCCTGGGCTGCTTGCGGTCTTATCAGATCCCCAAACACACTGCAAGAGCTTCTGTTCAAAAGCTCAACGTACACATTCCTGCTCTCTTCCAGGGTGTTGGAACCTGTCCCCACATTTCATGCTGCCGTGAAGTAGCTCATCCCCCTTTGGATAAATCTTCAGGACCATGGGCTCTTCTCTCCCAGCCAATGGGTGGTGTTGCCAGCTCTCAGCAAGTTGACTGTGTTACCAAACTGAACCCTGGCGTCACTCTACTGTGATCCCAAAAATGCAGCCTCTCCAGACCCAGCACGCAGAGGCTCTCTCTGCGGGACTTTCTGCGCCAACAGCCCCGCCAAGGACGGTGTACAGTCTCTGGGGCAGGAAGGCAATTCGTGGCTGAGTCTAAAGGAAACAGAAGTTACTCTGTGCGCGCGCGCGCCTGTACACACACACACACACACACACACACACACACACAAGGGGAACCGTCATTTTCCTACGCAGCCTCTGACATCAGCCACCTTCTCTCTAGCTACGGTTTCTCTGCACTCATATGAATCCCGGGCAGTGAAAAATGAGCCGCTCCCCCACCCTTCCTTCTGCCCTTCGCCTCACGCCCCCAGAGAAGAGTTTCTCCGCCAGGCCGCTGATGAAGGTTTTTTTCCAAGTCACATGATCCAGGATGCAGGGGGAAAATCCTTCTTGGAACCGAGATGGGCCCAGAACCGAATCAGATGAGGAGAGATAAGGTGTGATGCGGAGCAGACTATATAAAGAATGGACCCAGGGCTGCAGCAGGCGCGCAGCCCGGGGGCCCTTTGCCCAGACCCAGCCATGCCTGTGCCACCTGACTCGGTGGCCGGCTCCTTGGGGACCCCCAGCCGCAGCTACTTCTGCTTCACCACCGCCACCCTGGCTCTGTGTCTCGTCTTCACGGTGGCCACCATCATGGTCCTGGTGGTTCAGAGGAAGGTGAGTGGACCTACCTGCCTCGCTTTCCATTCTTCATTTTTATCTGCATCCCCCAAGGAAAGAGCTCTGGGAAAAAAAGAAATAAATGTGTTCGTTGGGAGTAACAAGTTAAAGTGTGAAATAGAGAAAAATCTATGTATGTAGGAAAAGGGATAAAAAGAAATGAGACCCTTACTTTTTAATATAACTTGGATCTTTTTAGAAAAACATGGGACCATCATTTCCAGATCTTTCTATTTGATCCAAAACCATGGAGAGAAGCTGTTGGCTTTGAGAAATTAAGATTTAAACTCGGCCGAGTCAGAGACCATTGTACCTATAGCAAGACAGGAATCATAGAGAAACAAGGTAGAATTTTTTTTTTTTTTTGTATTGAGCCTACAAGGGCTTGGGGCTAGATTTTAGGGAAGTGTAGTCTCCGTGTAAGTGTTCCTGAACTTTCTGAGGTGTCACTCCTTGCCAGGAGTTTTTGATTGCTGTTGTTTTTGTTTGTTCATTAACAAGGAGCTAAACTTCAGAGGTTGAGGACTTGAAGAAAACAAGACAGAAGAGAAAGTTAAGACTTCCCCCGAGCTTTGGGCATTTCAGTGTTAAAACCCACAAAACAAATCGAAAGCTTCCTCCCAAGCTGATGCTTTGAGCTCACAGGGTATCGCAAGAAACTCAGAACAGAAAGACAGAGAGTAGGTTTTTTTTTTTTTTTTTTTTGGCACCTATTCCCCATGAGACATCTCAGAACACTAAAATCATGGGGTATCCACTGGACAAGACCAAATTTACTTTGTTTGAAGTGGTGAGATTTATTTTTGAAAACAGAAGAGACGAAAGAGAAAGCATCTTCATATTTTAGAAACATAGTATTGCCCAAGAATCTGCTATTATGTGTTATATGGATATATTACACTGGCAGCATATATGGCTCATGAATTTTCCGGTAATATTTTTGATAATTTGGATAACATAAAAACTGTACCCAAAGCGAGGTTGGTTTTGATTGTTATTTCATGACCCACTTTTTTCTTTGGATTTATAATCCTGTGGAATTTGCTCCGTTTTTCTTGTAGTTGTCTGTGGCCGAACGCTGTGTAACTTTTCCATTGCTGAGAAGAACTGGGCTTTAAAAGGCTTTGATATCCACTTCTCAAACGTCATCAAGCTTTGAAATGTAAATGAAGTTTTAAAGCTCAAATCTTCATATAAGTGAAAAGAGGGAGTTGTGAACATTCTATCTGGATGGTGAAATTTGTAAAACTCATCAATTCGGGGGCCTATTTGCATCTATTAAGACTGGTACTTGGACACATTCTAGGGCATCCTTCCTTCTGTACAGACTACAGTCTTTATGATCATAATTTGGGGGAAAGCAACAGAGAAAAAGAATTGAAGTAGTCTTGAGGACGTTCTTGGGGTGAAGTAGAACTTCTGGGCTGTGATGGGTGGGGAGGATTGAGTTGGTTGTGGTGCAGGGAGGGTGGTGATGGTGACCCCCAAAGCTAGAGAGAACTCCAAAATAGTTCTTGTGCAAATCCAGTTTGGAGTCAAATCTCTTTCTTCTATTAAAGAATTGGAATGGATCTATCTGTCTCAATCTTATCAGTGCAGAAAATGGATAGGAAAGAGGGGTCAAGCTTGAGCTAGGCCACCCTGGGAAGGTAGTTGCTTTACTTACCAATTTGTTGTTATGACAAAATGACCAACATCTACAACTTAGTGGGAGAAAGATTTATCTCAGCACACAGTCCAATGGTGGGGCAGCTCAGCCTTGGGTGTCTCCCATCTTTCCAGGTCAAGCTCCACGCATCTGCATCTCCTAGACAAGCTCTACTTCCCAATACCAGACAGTTCCAAATACCTGAGGCTTCTAGGGGACGCTCAAGATCCAAACCACAGTAGTAGCAGTAAGGCTACCTGGCTGCTTCATAAATACTGCATTTCCCTGCCAGCGTCGATAGCTTCCAAGACAGTAAGAACCTTCGTTCCCACTCTTCTCTTGTGAGCCTTACCTTCATGTGTATCTGTTTTCTTGACTTAATCTTCACATTTAGATATGCGCTTCACAAACTTATTATGTGTTTTGATGTGCTGTGTTCTTTCTGGTTTTCTTTCTTCCTTTGTACCTTCTTTTCTTTTTTCTTTCTTTCTTCCCCTCCTCCCCATCCCCTTGATACCGGGGATTGAACCCAGGGCTGTCACACTGAGCTATATTCTCAACCCTTTCAGAATTTTTTTAAAATTTAAGACAGGTCTTCCTACTCAAACAGGCATGAGCCACCAGGCTCAGCTTTATGTGGTGCTGGAGAATCAAACTCAGGGCCTTAAGCTTGCTAAGCAAGCATTTTAACCGCTGTGCCATTCCTCCCATCCTTGTGCTGTGATTTCCTAACTCATGAAATCTCAGTTACTTGCTTCTCAGCTCTGACTTGTACCATCAATAGCAGTTATGATAGTGAGTATTAAATGTTTTACACCTGTCATTGTCGGTGAATTTTTCAGAGGCAACTGTGGTAGGAACCAGAAACATGTCACTCCTAGAACAAACATATCTTCCCCGGAGGAAATAGAGACAGACCTTAGGACAGGTGGACCTTGGAGTAGCTTAGACAGTGAAGAGGTTCATCAGTACCTCTGAAAGGAAGCCAGTGGGAGAAGCCTGAAAGGCTCAGGCTTGTGCCCCTTATTAACCATGGACGGAGGAGGACCACAGAGCATTTTCTGGGTGTCACAGGGACAGCGAACCATTAGGAAGTGGTACTCTCAAAAGGAGTCATGTAGTTCTAGGTGAAAAGGCATGCCTGCAGACAAAATTTGAAAGATCCAAGTCATAGCATATGATCCATACCACCAGGTAGGTACAGAGGGCTACTACATAAAATCCCAAATTTGGAAAAGAGAGTAATTTCCCCAGTTGATTTAAAATAACTCACTGAAAATTTGAGTTTCGGGTCAATTGGAGAAATATAGACAAGTTCAAATAGGTGGGGAAGGGGAATTAGAGCACTGGGAACTCCTAGTCAGCGGCTGGGGGATGGAGGAGGTATGGCACTGGCACAGCAGGCGTGCCCTACCTGCGGCACCCACGTTTTTGACCTTACTGTTTTCTAATACATTTTGTGGTCTAAGATAGGTCTTATTTACTCAAAAATCGAGACAGAAATAAAACAGTGGGCTATGAATTGAACACACCTGGAGAGGGTATATAGGAAAATCAAAAAATTGCTTGGAGATTTGGCTTGAAGATCAAACAACTCCAAAGGCAACCTCTGTGGGACAGATGAAGGTAAAATTGAGGTTTAATCTCCAATATTTATTGGGCAATTCTTATGATCAGAATACTGTCTTAGGCACTGGGGATATAGCCTTGAACAATATCAATAAAATCCCTGCTTTTACATGCATAGAACACTTTTTTTTGGAGGCAGGGTCTCACTCCATGGTTTAGGCTGATCCTTGTCTCACAATGTAGCCCAGCTTGACCTCAAATTCACAGCAATCCCCCTGCCTCAGCCTCCCTAGTGCTGGGATGATAGGTGTGGGCCACCATGCCTAGCATATGTGGTGCTGGAGAATTGAATCCAGGGCCGTGCACTTGCTAGACAAGTGCGCTAATAACTATACTCTAATCAACACGCTGTTTATCCAGCCTCCAGGAAACTTTGTTTTGAAGACACCAAAATCTTTCCTATTCTTTCTACTCAGCCACCAGTCCCTCTTTGCTGAGATAGTCGCCATGAACTATGCTTCTTGGCCCTTTCTTAAATCTGAGCATCTGTGAGTACATAGTCGACACATCACTCTAATAAACCCATACTCTTGTGCCTGGCTTTGTTCACTTGACAGTAGGTCTTAAAGATATTTCCGTGTCAACACGAAGTCCATTTCATTCTGTTGAAGAGAACAAAGGGTTCTCTATAATCTGTTCCATGTGTGCCTAGTGAGAGACACGTGTGTTTTTCTGTAGAATGTTTACCGTCTGGTGCTTCTACAGGTCTGTCTGTGGGATGAGTTCCTAGAGGTAGGATAGAATGTGTGTTTTCATTTCTATAAATGCTGTGGATCAGCCTCCACAGAGATTGTATCAGTATATTCTGGAGGAGGTAAAAGTCTTATCCCCAAAGAGACTCACTGCCACATGGATATGAAAGGAACGAAAACTGACGTAAGACTAAGGCAGCACAAGAGAGCCTGCAGCCATGCAGCCAGTAAAAAATGACAGAGTCCAGGTAAAATGTCACACAATGATACAGCAAAGCGAGAGGAAAAATAACCAACTTCTCTCACGTCCTTGTGAGAAGGAGTACACGATGGGACGTGCACCTGAGTTACGTATGGTGGAGGTAGGTGCTTCATGTGGAAGGGGCCTTGAGATTCTCAGCCTTACAGGTGTCTTTGTTTCCTAAACCAGGAGCTTGGTCTTATCGGGCCCTAAAACAGAATGCAGCTGGTCACATTCCAAAAGGTTACAGCGAGGGCTTCAGACTGTTCCCTTCGGAGTACTTGTCAGCCTTTCTAGAAAGAAAGAGAACGCAGCTGCTTCTCTTCTCTGTGAGCAAAGAGAATCATTTAACAACAAGTATCCTGGCAGTGCTCCCTCCCTCCCACCAGCGGTGTTAAAGGCCAGTGATTGTCGGCAGCAGTAGTGGCAACCTGACTTGCCCTGTGATTCTTTTATACCTAAGTAATTCTCTTCATCTGACATGAGTTCCATTTTATTTTATTTTTTTTTTTAATTTCTCTAAGAATGTTCTTAGGCATCCTGGGCTGGGCTGAAAGAGAAAGAACACTTGGGCAGAGCGGGACCTTGTCTCCTGGGAACTCGGCTAAATTGAGGAAGGGAATTTCAGGAGCCCAGGCTCCAGGCAGCATGCCACAGCCCAGAGAAGAGAGGAAATTTTCTGCTCGGGGTGAGGGAGGTGTTTGTGGAGGAACTAGAACAGAAATCAAGCTTGCAACAGTTAGAAAGATCATGTCTTATGTCTAAAGTATCTTTTGAAAGCGTACAAAAGTAGAATGGCAAGCACCTATCTAACCTTTTACTAGATTAGCCAAGTGTTGATATTTGCCACATTTGTGCTTTCTGTATAAATGTAAGTAAGAAAGTAAGTTGTAGGCAGGATAACCTTTAACCGATGGGAACCTCAGCGCCTCTCTCTTCACTACAAAGCTACAACTATAGCCAAGGGAGTTTTGTTAATTCAGCTATAAGATATGGTCCGTATTTCAGTCTCTCATCTTGTCCCAAAGTGTCTTCTAGAGCTGTTTTCTTAATATATGCTCTTGCTATCTGGAAGCTCATCTACAGTTATTGAGTGCACTGTGTGCAATGAGTATGTCTGTTTTAATTCAGACCATTGCTGTTAAATGGCTGGTCCTCAGAACTGGCTAGAAACACAGAACCTCAGTCCACACCCCAGAGTCAGTGAATCACAGTGTAACATTTGACAATCTTTCCAAATGATTGAAATGCAAAACAAAATTTTAGAAGCACTGGGTGAACAATCTTTTGTTTTCATGACATTGACTCTTTGGGGAAGGGTATAGGCCAATTCTGTTACAGAAGAATTCACATTTTGGGGTTGTCTTGTGTTTATTCTTGGTTTTGAAACATATTTTGACAAGAATAGTACTTGGTAACATCATATACTTCTTATAGTAGCTATTAGATGGTCCCTTTTTTGGTGATTATGTTTGTCACCTGATTAAGGTGGGAGCCACTGACTGTCTCTTATAGAGCATGTTTTCCTTTCTCTTTTCATGAGTTGATTTTAGAAGACACAAGGATTTTTCACTAGGCATCTTTGGCATTTCTTGATGGTGCTTGTCTAGTTGGTTAATGCATTGAAGGCTAGAGAAGGATGATGGCCTAATTCTATTGTCTCTACCACACTTTTGAGCTGCATTCTCCTATAGAAAGCTTTCCACTAGCAGGATGAGGGCAAATGGAGTGAGACAGGGTGTCCCAGGTGGGACAAAACACTGAGGAGAAGCATTGCCCAGAGGACTTAGGTAAGGGGAGGGTTGGTGGGATCAGAACAAAAGTCACTCCAGACTAGACAGGAGAACAGCAGAACGGTGGGAAGTACAGGGGAGGGGAGCAGGCGGGGAAGGGATGAAAAAATGAGACAACTTCATCTTTAGGTCATGATTATCTTCCAAATCCATTTCTGAACCCCAAACTATGTCTAACGTCTGCAGCCATCTCTCGAGGCCCCAGGGATCCTGGTTACCAGTTGAGTCATGTCCTAAAGTCTTTGCTACTCAAGATGTGGTCCATGGCTTAACAAATTTGACATCACCTGAACAAGAATGAGGAAGAGCTTGCCTGCAAAATCATTTAGTCTGGCCCAGCCAAGGCAACTGCAGGCAAAACTTGAAATATAAGAAATCTAGGAGAGTTTTACACCGTAACATAGGAGACTAATTTTAAAGTTAATAAGTTTGTGTGACCCGTGTTTGATGTCATAAATATCCAAATGGCCCTTGACAGGAAAAATGTCCCCACCCCTGAGTCCTACAAGCTCCCATCCCAGACCTACTGAGTCAGCATCTGCATTTTATTAAGATCCCCAGGTGTAAGTCCTTTACAGTGCGATAAGCACAGCTTTGAGTCACTCAAGTCCAATTCCCAAGTTTACAAACCATGCCCCGCCAAAGTCTAAGAAAAAGAGTTCTTCGCTAGGGATTTTCTGTGACCTTCATTCACATGCTGCCAGCTTTATCCTTCCCTGATCCAGAGAAGCAAATGCAGCGGGGCACTGAGACACGCCGCCTCCAAAGCCTGCAGGCCTGAGTCTGCATCTGTCCTCTGCTGGCTATCACTGTGGGACTCTAACTATTAAGTCACTCTGAAGTCCTACTCGGTCCCTAACTCTTGGCATTAAGGTTAAGGACAAATAAGGCAACTCATGGGATCAGCATGTAGCATCAGGAGTAGCCCTTTAAGCATAATCATGTTTGCTTAGAAAAAGAATAGAGGTCTCTATGAACCGTGATCCAGAGCCCATCTAGAGGACAATGTGAGGACAGAAACATGGGTATATTGATTAGCCTCTAGCACATTCCAGTTGTTAGCTGTCTTTGGTCATTTTCAGTCAGAGAGGATATTGTGGATCAAAAGCAAATCTGGAAGCTGATTATGCCTGTACATTGTTCTGTGCCCTGCACACGATTGCTCTGGGAAAAGAAATGTCTTTCAAGGTATTGGGGCAAGTTGATCCAGACAATCCCCAAAATAGCTACTATTTTCAAACAATCGCCAACACTATGTATGCATTATTTATTATGTCCCCAACAACCCATTGAAGAAGTTTATTGTTCCTCTAATCTAGAGGAGAGAGAAAATGGTCCTACGCAATGAAGACTATTGAGTTGGGGATAAATAGGCCACCGTGCCCATTCTTGCCTCCACACACAGAAAGAACTTCAGTATTGTTGCAATACCTATCGGACATTCCTAAAGACCTCAGAAATGAGGAAACTAGCTTAAGGAAGTTTAGCCAGTTGGTAACCATGGAGATGGTGCTACCTGAGCCACTGATTGAGCTGAGAATAACAGTAGGAGGGCCCATTCCTTTGCATCTGGGTCAAGCCTGTGATTGTCTCAAAGGAAAGCCTCAGGATGCACTGGTTCACATTTCCTTAGCTAGGGTCCACATCCCAGGGAGACTTGGAACAAAATCATAAAACGGGGGACACCCTGCCAAAGAGAAGTGGAGAAACAGCGCTCAGGCTGGGTCACAAACGATCTTCATTCAATGTTACAATCATCATCTCTAGGGACTCCATTTCTTTACCTTGAGGTGCAAGGGTTGCTTATGGAAGCGGGGAGAAGAAAGGAATGGGCTTTTCCACCCATGATTTCTGAAGACAGAATCTCTCTTGGGGCAGCGCAAATTGTACTGGGGAACTTAGCTTTCGGTTCTACCACCAACTCACAAGTACCTCAGTCTTCCCAGAAAATCAGCTTGATGGACTGAAAGATGTCTAGGTTGTCCAGTGGCTTTGACTTTCTGATCTTGCCTACTATTGGTGACCAAGGAAAGCTGTGGAAATATTGTGCTCCTCAAAACAGGAGCAGTCACCCTATGATCACAGATGAAAGTTTGAGCAACAGAATTCTCTGCCATACCAAGGTATCCTGACTTAGACACTCTCTTGTCTGAAGTCAGGAAGCCGCCTGGCTTCAAATGAGAAAGAGGCACATGGCTTTCCCCGGATCCCAAAATAAACCAGATTCACTTCCCTGCCGTAGCCTCCCACAGTCTTGCTGCTCAAAGTGTGTTCTCTGGGCCAGGATTATCAGCATCCGCTGGAGAAGTGGTCGGAAATACAGTATCTGAACCTCTACCCACACCCACTGAATCAGAATTTTCATTTTCACAAGATCCCCAGGTGATTCATCCACACAGTAAAGTCTGACAAGCACTAGCTTAAAACACTCTGATGACTTCTTTTCACAGCCCTTGACTCAGCCTGCTGTTCTAATTATATATTTATTTGTATTTTTAAATGAGTCCTTTCATGACCGCGTTGGCAGCACATCTTCCCATGACTAACCTAGCACCACCTAGCCTAGACCAGGTGTTCACCCAGGTTGCACTGAATGAATAATTCTCTAGTATTTCTCCCACTGGGAGGGCTGTGCTGGTTTCGTTCTTCTAGCATTCGCTCATTGTCTCCAGATGGATGCTGGGCAACTGATGAATTTGATGTTTTCACCATTGTATTTAAAGGTAAATTTATTTTATTTTATTTTTTGAGACAGAGCTTTGCTCTGTAGTCCAGGCTGGTCTTTAAGTCACTACGGAGGTCAGGCTGGCCTCAAACTCTTGGCAATTCTTCTATCTCAGCCTCTCAAGTGCTAGGATTACAAGCATGCACAACCACACTCAGCTTAGGAGGTACTGGGGAACTGAACCCTGAGCCTTATGCTTCCCAGGCAAGTGCTTTCACTGCTATGCTATTCCTCCAGAACCCGTAAATTTGTTTTTGTGTGTGTGATTGTTAATTACACTAATTGAGAAGCTTGGCAGTGAACTAGTTGCTTACTAAATTTTGAAATGCTGGTTGCAGTCTCATGAAGGCAACACGAAAGGAAATTTTGTGATGTCAGGTTTTCCTACAAACTGTATAACTGAGTGACCACAAATGTAAAACATTGTTAAGCTGGGTTAAGAACTTTTCAATCATACAACAAAATCATAAACAATTTCAACCAAGGAGAAAGGGACTTCCAGACCAAATTCACTTTCCATCCCTCAAGAAATTGAAGTCAAAATGCTTGGACCGACTTCCCCCATCTCCAGAGCAGTACGGTGCCCAGAGGTAGCCTTCGGGAGACCTTCATGACTCTAGACTCCCACTCAGAGCCATGTATGGTAAAGCAAAGTATCCGCTGAAGAAAAAGGACAGGGATCCTGGGGACAGTGTAAAAAACAAGAGTGACTTCACGTAGTTCTAGATGTTCATACAGGACACTAAGAGCGTCAGAGGTGGGCAGCTGACAACCTCTTGCTTTGGTAGAGGCTGGGAAGTTCTGCTTTTCCGTGTAAATAATCACTTTCTCTGCATCTTTCGTAATATTTCAACCAAAGACCCTATAGGACATTCCAACTTGTGCAGGTGAAAAGTTAAAAAGATGCTTCATTCCCTCCCAGAGGGACACCCTTGGGTGGCTCTGCGGCTGACATGGAAGAAGGAGGAGGACAAGGGGAAAGTTACTTTTTAGAAGAATTTACTGGGGTAGGAGAATTGTAGCCTGCCATTACACCTCTCTCCAGTTCCCACTCAGGTCTCTCTCCTCAGTCTCCTACTCATTTATTTAAAAATTATTAGTATATTTTACATTCATTGTATAATGAGCAATACAACGTGTTTGAATCTATGATATACATTTGTATTCATTCATATTATACATTTATAAATGTTTGCATGATATATTCAGACATAAACTTGCAGTAAATACATGAACAACAAGAACCCAGTTTATTTAGAGTATCTTCACAATTCTTGCCATATAGACACTCAATTAATTCAGAATTTCCAACCACAGGAGAGTTGAAAATGTACCTTCCAGATATGTAAACGTCATGCCTTCACAGATGAATCAAAGGTGGAAAAAATCACATGTATCTGTACACCCTTCACCTTGATTGCTTTTGTGTTGATTGAAGTCGAGAGTGGTGGGGTAATACTTTAGGAGGGGGATAAAAGACTAGACTGGGGGGTGAGAGTTCCGGCTGGGGCCCTTGCTCTGCAAACTCCCTGTCTCCTCAACTCTTTTCTTGCCTGTGACATACGGGGAGCCACCTTTGTCTTGCGTTTTTTGATAGGTAAGTTACCAAGCAATAGGTAGGAAACTCAATGTAAGCTACACCTGTAAGTCAATTTTTAAAACTTAAAAGTCAGGTGGAGAATAAATTCTGAATTGCACAGTCCTTTGAAGGCAACCAAATTGTAAATGTGATGTTCATCCTGATTTTTCATTCTTCTCTTCCAGGACTCTATTCCCAGCCCACCTGACAACTTCCCCCATAGAGGAGGTAAGATCTTGAATTAGGAGGGACTGTGTAGCGAATCATTTAGAGAGTGCCAAAAGTGTGCTACCCCATCATCACCCAAAACACCATGATTGTGCCCAACAGGAGGGTTGGTGAGTCAGGGCTTCTCAGGGTAGAGCTGAGGCATCTGGGGCCATCCTGGTAGCTCTGGTCCGTTCTCTCATCCACACACCCTCCCGTCAGCACCCCACACACCCACATTCTATCATGCCCAGGCATTGGCATGAACAATGGTGGAAATGCACAGCAGCATTTTGTTGTGAGCTTGAAACCCTTAAGTGGGCAAATGTGGGCATGGGTCTGGGCTTCCACTTGGGATCCTCAGTTCCTGAGCTCTCAAATGGGAATAGCAGTACCTATCTTACTGAGGTACGTTACTTGTATAGGTTACTTGTCATGACTAGCAGCTCGTTATGATCAGTAAATAACTAATAATAGCCAAAATGCAAAATGAAGTTGAAGACTTATGAAAATGGACTTACCTCACCTTTTCAATCACTGAAGTTAATAACTAACATCTTGTGTCTTTAGCCCCAGAAGATTAATATGCAGAGTTCAGTGAATGCAGATGAAAGACTTTGATATCATTAGATTAATAGTTTTAACGCCCAGGGAAGGAAAAGTACGATCCAGAGTCGAAAAGTGAAATGTCTTGTCTGAGGTCATACAAGGCTAAAACCTGAGATTCTCCACCGCTAAACCTGTCTCTTCTACCTAAAAACGTTATTTTCCCACCTCAGTCCTATAACCTTTAGAACCTGGACAACGAGGATATTTGGTAGTAAGACAGCCCAGAGATAGACGGAGAGGAGAGGAGAGGAGAAGCCAGCACAGATTCTAAAGTAGGGACACCAGAACATTCATGGAGCCAGAGGACACAGGGGACCTGGTACAGCTTCTCACTCCAACAGGATCATCACACCTGCAGTTTCCCTTAGGATACTCCTATGTCCTTCCTGCTGTCACCCAGACTTAGAAAGCAGTGGCAAAGGTCCCCAACACACAAGCATTATGGATTTTTTAGGGTAGATGAAAATCACACTTCAGTGAACCATATCTCCATCTTGGCTGAAATTACTTTAGTATGTGACCTCGGGTCCTGTAGTGCCTTCACAGACAATCACATCAATGTAAGAAGCAAGATAAATGCAGAGGTAAGCTTCTTCTGTATTAATTGCAGTCAGTAAATTTTTTAGGCTTTGCCAAGTTGAATGTGCAACTAGTCAGCTCTGCTGTTCCAGGCAGATGACACGCAAGAGAGCAGGCTCGAAACTTCATTCACTGGCGTGGTGAGGTGTGGGGAGCTAGATTTGGCCTACAGACCAGTTTGCTAACCCCTGTATGGAAAGAGCACCAGCTTTGGAGTCACGCACATGAGTTAAATTGTAGCACACGTTCTTGCGATACTTTGCAAAGAAAAAAAATGTTCTGTGTAAGTACAATTCCCCCACACCCCCCACTCCTGTCCTCCCACCACCGCCTCCACCCAGACTTTTCAAGAAAGACTGGAACTTTTCGTTTTTCAGAAGAGAAAAGCAATCTTGAGCATCGACAAGGTCTCAAAGACAAGGGTAGTTTTGCTAAGACAGTAGGTCTTCAGTCACTCTGAATCTCAATTTAAATTTTAACTCTTCTTAAAGTCAAACTTCCTGGGAAGATGTGAATGAATGTTGCTTCACTACTGATAGGCCACAGCCCAGAGTAACAATGCCCAGAAGAACACCGCAGTCACAGGTTCCCAAGCTCCAGAACTCTAACTAGTGGCCCTAGCCCCCAAAGTTTTCGTTTGTCCATAATGAAATGGGGGGAAAATATGTAGGCCTTTTTCACATGGCCAGTTGTGTTGACAGGGCATTGCCAGGGCATTCCTCCACTGACAGTAGCTTGTTTTCCTTACATTCTTCATTTAAAATGTCCTTTCTTTTACAGTAAGAATTTGATAGAGAAAGGAGTTAAATTGGTTCATCCTTTGTTCGTTATTTTGTTTTGTATTAGATGAGATCGGGCATGTTCAAGGTGGCAGGGCTGTAGTCTTGTTTTATATTAATAATCACAATAGGGAAAAAAACTACTTATTCCATATTGACTCCTAAATTATTACTTTGAGGAAAAATTACTGATTTGTGAAATATCCAGAATTTTGGTTACTATGGCAAGCAGGCAGGGCAAGGGGTTACAGCCCAGTGCAGCCCAACAAACCATGAGGCAGAATAAGAGTTGAGGCCCCTGTGCTCCTGTAAAACCACAGCTATGCCAGCCTCTGGGGTTGCGTCACAAGACTCCTCCCCAGGGCTCTGCCCTCTGCACCCAGACTAGCCTGCTCTCTACCTGTCTGCACTTTCCCCCACAAAACCTTCAGAAATTGAAATTCTACTAACTTTATCTTTCAGAATGATTTTTAGTTTCACCCCCAAACTTTCCTGCAATTCACTGGGCCTTTTTGTAGCGGTTATATCTCACGATCCAAAAAGTTGTGACATGCACTAAAAGAACACTTTAGGCGGTGTTTAAGACAGCGCTCCTGTGTTCCTCCACAGCGTCTAAGGCCATGGCAGGGAGAGAGCAATGGAGTGACACTAACGGGCTTCCACAAAGCACCCCGGATGGGCTGAGCACTCGGTGAGGCGTTCACTCAGCCCTCACGACAAGGCACCTGGCTCATGATTGGCTCTATTTTCTATGGAATGAAACCAGGGCACAGAGAAGTTCACTGCCTGGTCTAAGATGCCATAGCATGCCAGGAGAGAGGCGAGACCTCAAATCCAGTCTCGTGCACCTCAGATCACTTCTTCCTAACCAGGATTGGTTTGCGGAGCATTTCCCTGCTGCTCCATGCCTGGGAATCCTGCCCACACTCAACACCTGGCCCACGCCTGCCCTCCACTGTCTGTCTCTGAATATCTAGAACATGCTCTGTTATCGAGCTCAAAGGCAGAGAGGACAACAGCATCACCCATGTGACCTATCTGATTCTATTCCCACTGGAAGAGATACATCTTTCCTACAAGTGTCACGTAGCTTTGACAGCCAGAGGTTCTTGGAGGCCCTAAGGAAAAGGGAACAGCAGATCGACCAAGTTAACATAGTAATAACCCCTCCAGCACGTCATCCCACACTCACCTGAACTCTGTGCCCAGCTGAACATGAGGAACCAATGGAGAGAACTGGGTTGGAATTTTGTGTGGACCTCCAACCAAGTCCTGCAACTGGAAGCAACTCACTTTTCTTCTCAGAGATTTGAGGTTCCTACTTCTGAAGTATTGGGGTGGGGAAGGGCAGTGCACATATGACTAACCCTAGAATTCATGTTGCTTTATGCATAACATTCCACCGACCAAACATGTCTTAGGTTTGTTGACCATCTTTTTCTGCTGACATTTATAATTTTTCCATGGTTTGGGAAGCCAATCTCCTCACACTTCCTCCTGTTTAAAAGAAAATGCAGGCATTAAAGGTGACCAGGTAAAGCTGGCTCTCTTATGAGCTACCTGTTGAAGGCAGTGAGACCAGACCCAGGAGGCAGGTTCTTCCCAGGTATCCAGACATCTCTGATACTCTGTGCCAAGTTCCAGGTCGTGGTGATCCCCTCAGGGCACCGGAGGCAGAAAAGACTGCCCCTCCCTCAGACAGCCTGATCCCTAACCAACAGAAGCCCTGCTTCCAGCAGGTGGATTAACCTGCCTGGCTCAGAAACTTTACTATGTCTTTGAGTTTTCCTCTTTCTTTCTTTATTGCTTCTTCTTTCTTTTGTTCTTCCTTTCTGCCCCTCTCCTTCCTTATGTTCTTTTCTTTTCACGCCAAGAAGAACGCTCCTGCTCAGAGAGTCTGTTGCTTTTCAGATCGTCACAAGCCACATGGAGCCTCTACTTCCTCCTTTACTCTGAACACTCACTATACCCTCTCTTAACTCTCTGCCCTCCCCCAAAAAATTTCCCAGAACTAACAGGAACTGGGAATCTTTCTACAGAAAATAACTAGGAAATGAGACACTCAGAATGAGGTGGGATAGGGTCCCCAGGAAGCCAGCTAGAGTTCTAAAGCCATCTCTTCTAATCTTCACACCCTAAAAGGTGGAAGGAGAAAAGAAATGCAGGTAAGAGGAAGGGAGAGAGAAACCGAGAGAGGATTAATAATAGATAGATTACTGAGACACATGTGAAAAGGTACACTTGAATTTAGCACGTACAAATTATAAATCTGATTCAGAGGAAATCTCAGAGTTGTCTACCAGTCAGAGACTTTGGACAAGGAAGGCAAGGACAGAAGATGGGCCTGATCCTCAAACTGGACTCATTATGTATTTCACTCTGACTCTCTAGACACTTCATATGTCTATCAACCAAGCAGCACTGGCCCTGGACCAACGACCCATTACTTGGTACACATTGCGTAGAGACACCAGGCTCATTTTTATTTATTATCTTACTTAATCCCCCATCACATCTTAGAGTAGGGGCTACTGTTGTTCTCACTTTGGGGAAAGGGAACAGACAACTCAAAGAGGCTGTGAAACCCATGAAAAATGACACAACTAACAGGTGCCAGAGACGGATTTAAGCTATTCCTAAGCCTAATCTTCTAAGAGACCTGCCACACTTCTGTGTCACAAATAAGCTAAGGGAAACGTTGTAAAGTTGATAAAATGTCAGCAGATTTCACTATAGGACGTCAAATTCACCTTTCCTTTTAAAAAGTTCAAAGGTGTTTCTTAAATACTTCCAATAATATTAATTCAACCTACCTTTAGTATAACTAGATTCCAAGGAAATACCTAGAAAGTCAGGTAAGTTTCTTTTTTATACTGCAACAAGAGTGAAAAGATCTTCAAATCCCAAGAAACCTTCCAGCGATTTAAATGAATTACAATTAACCTCCATTTGTGTTACCAATTACTTTCTATATGCTTAATGCTTTGCACGCTGGAATGGGTAATCCCCAAATGCTGTAAATTCTAGGTCAATCAGATGTCTTTTGTTTAACAACTGGCTCCTACAGTGCATTTCTTCATTGCCAAGGAGCCTGGTGGCATCAGCGAAGTAGCCAATTTGTTGCCACTGCAAAGACCCACCGGTTACAGAGGCACAGTAATCCCCAGTTCTACTAAGAACAGAGTGGATCCTCTAGATGTCACTATTGAGACTCTCCAAGATGAAACTAAAATGCAAAGTCATTAGGACAATCCCTCTGTCTCTTAAAAGGATTAAAACACTTTCAATAGAGGAAAAGAAGGATTCTATCCACCATCCTAAAAGCATCAGATGGCCTCAAATGCTTGGGTGCATAATTGAGAAACTCCAATTCATCAGATAGCAGCACAAGCTACATTCTAACAAGCACTTCATTAGCCAATTCGCTCTGCTGAAAGGCATCTCTAAGCCGTGCCACTCGAACGATGAGGAAAAGAGCCTTAAAACTGCCGCTTTGGAGTGTCTCATCTAGCAGTGAGCTGCACTGGCTTCTTGGCACCCAGAATCTCAGCGTACCCCACATCCACACAGCTGGACTGATTGAAACTTCCCTCACTTTACTGGTTCAGTAACTGAGGCACTTAAGGGGAGTATCAGGGTCTTCGGGGTCCCTGGCTGCCGTTGGCCACCGGTGATCAGGAATCAGCGAAGTCTGGGGGAGCAGGGTCTTGAGTGGCCATGAGTACAACGGCATAGCATCCTGGGGGCTGAATCGGTGTGAACAGCCCGCTTATAGTCGGGGTGGTGGTGGTGGGGGGGGGGGGGGCAGACTACAAGCAGTTGAAGTGAGGAGGGTCGGCCAGGGTAAGAGGGCAAGGGTCATTCACTGATTGGAGGAAGTCTGAGGTCTGAAAGCCGCCTAATTTGCGTGGTGGGTCTTGCAAAACCTGATCATGTGATGTCCGGTAAGGGTCTTGGGGTGGGGGAAAATTGGGGATTTCAGTAGAGTGAAACCTGAGCTGTGGGTCAGGCGCCCTGGGCCTGGAATGAGAGGAAGGTACTCCACTCGTGCCTGCCTCCAGATGAGTTTACTGGGGTCTGAGCCACCTTCTGTTTTCGTTATCCCTAGGCCTAGCCAGGGGCCCACAGCGGAAGTGACTTGTCCAAAGCTAACCCTCATCCAGGGTCTCTTTTGTGACGCATTATGTCCACCTTGTCCCTAGAAGGTGCTGTAGAGCTGGGAGGCACCTGCTATGCACCTGGAATGACCCACGTGGTTTCTTACATCGTGGGCAAGCTACCCTGAGAACTGGTGCATCTTTATGAAAGGCTGGTTGTCCTGGCTTGTGACTTGGCAGCTTTCAGCACGTGAGCCAGATTCGTCTGCTGGCCTTCTCTCACAAGAGGGACCAGGAGTACTCATTAGCAGTTGTTTTCCTCGCACCTCCAGCTGTCTGGACTGTTTCTGCTTCCACGTCTGCGGTGACCCAAAATTCACTTCTTCGTGCATTTAACCCTCTCTGTTCCACGGAAAATCTAAAAGACAGGGACAAAGCTCTGGATTAGAAGCCAGGAGCCCAGTGCCCTGTACCCAGCTCTACTGCGGGAGTTTTGGACCTGACCCTCATTTTCTCTTAGTTCAGTCTTCTCACTCATAAATTTTGGTCCTTTGTTAACATGGCATCTAGTCAATCCGACAGTACAAAATCTCACGTCAGCTTTTAGTTTTGAGGTTGCATAATCCTAAATTTACAGATCATATTCCTTTGAGCCACCTTGTATAATTTTTTCCTCCCTACCTTTCCCACCTGGCCAGTAGGATTTCAGTGGCACATGCTTATTTTCTGTTTTCCAAACAATAACCAAGAAAAGTAAAGATCCTTTAGAACAGACCCGAGCTTGGAGACAAAAATATACAAAAATCACGGACCTGGAGGCAATGTCTTCAGAGCAATTCAGAGTGCTACAATTATCAGAACAATAGGGTGACCCCTCAAGACAGAGCTCTCGTCTCTGGTCCTGCCTCTGTTCCTAATTCAGTGGGTAACCTAGGACCAGCCTGCTGTGAAAGTATCACTGGGGAGCCCATGAGATATGTGTTTCCAAACTTGGACCAAGATCTCTCTCAAGGAACTGCCATTTCTAAAAACCAAGCATACTTTCAGATCCAGCCTTTTTATAACTTGGTTTGTCCCCAAGAGAAAACGTTCTGTTCTCTCACAGCAAAAGTATGTAAATATGAACATGTGAGGATATAGTCCCCTACCTGGGAGTACAGCAAGATCTCCACAAAGCAAACAGGTGGAACTGGACGTGATGCTCTCCTGTCCACATGAGCAGTTCCACCAGCAGAGAGCTGACTTCTCTCAGCTTGCTAGAACAGACTAGAAAGACCCTTCTGGATCAGCAGTCCAGTGCTCTTCATCTGAATGAGGACATTACAGCCCAGAAAGAGGAAATCCCATGGTTTTTTTTAACTCCCATCACCTGCACACAGCACTCATGTCCTTGCCTTCTTGTTCTCTTTCTCAACCAAAACTCTCCAGACCTTCATTCATCAAAGAAACAAACTACATATGAGTATGTTTTACATTCTATAATACTCCTGGCCTTCAAAACACCAGGGACATTGCAGAATTCCAACTGCGCATAGCATCATCTACTTTTAGGTCCTTCTAGCAAAAGAAGTCCCTTTCATGGACAGAGGGGTCAATAAGGGGATTTCAGACACATGGCTGGTGACCCATAGAATGTTGTATAGCTCTTGACAAGAATCTAACAACCCCGCTCATCTTTGAGCAGCACTAACCAGACAAATATTTGGGCTTCTGTAACTCGTGTGTGACTTAGGTGTCCTTAGGTCCTCCCGTTGCCACACCTAAGAAATGGGAATAAGATGCTAAGGACCTTATCTCCTTCAGCTTCCGCTTGGAGCTTTCGCATTCAGTCTTCATAGATCTTCCTGCTATCTTATATGGGTCTATCTTAGTTACTTATCCATTGCTGGGCCGAAAACCCAACATCCACAACTTAGGGAGGAAAGATTTATTTTAGCTCAGTTTCAAAATGTCTCACACAGTCCATTCATAGGCAATTGGCAATGGTAGAAGCACTTGATGGAAGTCTAGTCAGAGCAAAGCTCTTCATGGCACGGCAGACAGAAAGCCAGGCAAAGTAGTAGCCCGTAGATGTCTGAAGACTCAGGCAAAGGGGAAGGGCTATCCCAGGAAAAGCTGTAACCGTGTGTCTTCTTCCTTCCTTTACTGAGTTCCAGCTGCCAGTTGGGTCCCCACACCCAGAGTGAGAGCGTCTCCCTCACTTCTTGGACCACACATCAATATCACACACCTGAAAACTCTGTCCTGAGCATTTTCTATTATCAAAAAGGAGACACAATCCCTCCAGGTCACACCCCAATCATCCACTCCTTGCAACCAAGCTCCACCTCTCAACAGCATGCGGTTCCATAGGTATCCCACTACATCAAAATATATGAAGCTTTTGGGGTACATTGCAGATCCAAACCCTAACAGGTTTTCATTGCCTACCCTGTGGTAGCCTTGTCAAATGTTAAAGGGTAGAGTCCTAGTCCTCTCCTGGAGTGTGCGGGTGCTCTCCAGCCCCCCCCCCTTCTCTTTCTCTCTCTTAATTCTGGGAACAGAATTACCCCAGTGCTAGAGCATTCAAACCTTCATAATAAGATACATCCCCTGACCTCTTTTTCTCTTTTTATCATTTCTTTTTGAGTCAGGGTCTCACCAACTTGCTAAGTTGCCCAGGCAGGTCTCAAACTTGCCATCTTCCTGACTCAGTCTCATACTAGGAATATGGGCACATGCCACCACCCCCAGCTGGAACTGCCTGTGTTTTTCTTTTATCTTAAACTATTGAAAAGGGGACTATAAGAAAAACTAAACGATACCATAACATCTGACTTCAGGAAATGCAAATGCTTCAAAATAAGGGTTTTTTTTTTTCCATCCTTGGGTTTCTCAGAATTACAACTGAGGTCATCTCACTGAACATGCGAAAACTAAAGGGGAAAAAAAAAACAACAACACAAGAACGTCTGTGAGCAACAAGCCTGGGCTTGTATGTCTGCCACCGCTAGTTGGTAGCCACTCCTTTGATGCGGGGTCACCAGCGTGGCACAAGGGAGGAACCTTTGGTCAGTGGACAGAGATGATTTTTTTCTCAACCTTCCATTAACCAGGCCTACAGAGCTGGGCAGAGGAGGCACTAGAGGAAAGCAAGCCAAGCATTCCTGTTTAACAAACTCACGTCCTGAGTGCACAGCTGATCTCCACAGAGAGAAATAGGAGAAGTGAACTGGACGATTCGACTCAACAAACACATACAGTGCATTATCTGGGGAGGGGAGTGGTCTCTGTCCTGAGATTTCACAGTCTACAGGAGATGAACAGGCCAACAGAGGAAGGGCTAGAAAATATCCTGGAGGACATGACTTTCAGTTGTGTTTCAAGTGACATCTGACCTCATAAGAGTGGAGACTCCATTTAGAGGGAGTAGCAAGTGCCAAGGTAGAACAACAAATCAACATGGTGTAGGGTGACCAACAGTCTGCTCAGGCACTAGTCACACAGCCTGAACTTCCACTCTACCATCAACTAAGTTGTGTGTTTGCGAATAAGTCATTTAACCTCATGTGCATGATAAAAAAAGAACAGAATCTCTGTCATGGAACAGTTGTGAAAATCAAATGACATGATGCATGTAACATACTTAGCAGAGCACCTAGAAATAGCCCTTGCTCGATCACTGCATACCAGTAACCATTCCTGCTACTGTCACTGCTGTTATTATGATGGTGGTTATTACTGTTAGAACATGGAGTGAATATGCTGGAGAGAGTGGGAGAGGTCTCTGTATGAGGGCCTTGGGTGTGGTGCTAAGGAGCTCAAGTCTGAACTTGCAAACAAGGCAAAAAAAGATTTCAAACAAAGAGATTCAGCTGGTGCTGCCTCCTCACAGCTCTTCCTGTCCAATGGTCAACAGCCCAAAAGAGGGAGCTGGGCCAGAGGACTCTGTGATGGTCATCACAGCTCATTAGATGAGTAAATGCCTCTCCAGGATACGTTCTGATTCTGAGCATCCTAAGACTGTGGGCTGAGGGCTGCAGAAGGCAAGGCTAGAACAACACAGTTTGGAGGTTTAGTGGAAGCTGGTATCCAGAGAATGGCAGTTGGCCTCCCAGCCTCCACCGCCAAGAAGAACATGGACCAGAAGTATTCTGTGGAACATGAGGATGAAAACAGCCCTTCATCTGGTGGGGATGCTCAGATAGTAGCGGGAACTTGTCCCTCAACCTTTAACCCCTCCAAAGCCCCTAGGAGCTGTGAGAGGCAGGAGGGACTTCTTCAGGTGCCAGCAGAGATGGTGGAGGGGAAGGTTGGAAGCAAATTGCGAATCACTCAGAAAGGCAACCATCAGACACGCCAGGGTGTGGCTGTCCCCTTGCATGATCCTCTGACTGCCTCGCCTTTGATGGATAGACTGAAAGGTCATCATCAAAAGAAGTCAACATAATGTTAAGTTGGAGGCCTGCCAGATTTATATTTAGGGAGACAAAGGAGGAGGGTGAGAGGGGGAGAGGAAAGAGAAAGGAGGAAGGTGGAGAAGAGGAAAAGATTTGTCCCAAATAATTTGATTTTGTGTGTCATCACAGGAGATATGTAATTTGATTTTTTTGCAGACAAAATAGTTACTCTAATAAGAAAAGGCTGGGCTCTAGGAATGGCTTAGTGGTAAAAGCGCTTGCATAGCGAGCTCTAAGTACCTGAGTACCTGTGAACGCCCAATTCACATAAGCTGGGTGTGGTAGCACACACCTGTAATTCCAGCACTGGGAGGCTGAGGCAGGACGATTGCCATGAGTCCAAGGCCCACCTGGGCACCCTAGTGAGTTCAGGACCAGCCTAGGCTACAGAGCAAGACCCTGACTCAGAAAAAAAAAAAAAGCTATCATCTCTGGTTTAAAAAATTAATTTTTTTATTCCTTAAGTAAAATAATGACATGAATGCTATTTCCCATGCCAAAAAAGCTCCCAATTGTAGGTTTTTGCTGTGTTATCTTCAATTCTTTGTCTTCTTAAAGTGCATGAAAAGATGCTTTTATCTGTATTATCTAACAAACTGACCTAAAAAAGTGAAATTGGCCTCTGGAATCAAACAAGCATGAACATTTCCACAAACTCGCTTGACCTTGAGTATACTACTGACCATCTTTAGAGAGCATGGTTAGCCCTAAAGGGTTAGTTTAAGAAATGGATTGGCCAATACAGGTCTAAGTACAGAGTTACATGTGGTGAGCACACAGCAGGTGATAATAACTACTGTTGGTATCAGTGTTCTCTTAACCGCTGTGTGGTAAGTGGCATGGGTAATGCATTTAGCCTAACCAATGCCCAGTTTTTCCCCAGCTGTGAGAAGGGCCAAGTCTCAGAGTTGCTGTGAAGATTACAGGAGGTGAAATGTGGAGAGTGACAAGGAAGGTGCCTGGCACAATACAGAAATTCAATTCATGTGTGTTCCTTCTCCTGACTTCCACAGGATGCTGTGAAAGCAATCAATCAAAGAAAAATTTAGAAAAGTAAAAATCATCAGGTATTTGCCAGCAATATGAGAACTAAAGTGTTCATGTTGCCTCCTAACTGGAAACAAAATAGTAACTGTCATGGGCATCAAAGGATCATGGAAAATTCCCTAGAGTATCTGCATGTCCCAGAGTAGTAGAAAACAATTAAGGTCTGATCTTCCATTTTTAGGAAACTGCTCAGAGGACCCCTTATGCATCCTGAAAAGGGCTCCATTCAAGAAGTCATGGGCCTACCTCCAAGGTCAGTAACCACACGAGGGCCACTTCCTGTGGGCCACTTCCTGTGGCCATTTAGTTGTTTCTAAACCAGAAGTACCAAGGAGATCCCAGGATTAAATGTAAATTTGGGTGTGTTCTGTTGAGCTCACGGGATACTTTTTAAAAATTGGAATATAAATACCTGTGGTAAAGGAAGAAAGCCACAGGCTGTCTCCTTAACAATCCCATTCCCTCCCTCATGATGCCCACCTGGCCTCCCCAGTATCCTCCCTTGTCTGTCTCCTCCACCACCTTTCCTGTTCAGCTACCTTCTAGCTTTAGCCAAGTACCCAGTCCTTTTCCTAATACAAAAGAAGCAGGCTCTTAATCTCTATCGAGCTAGTCACAAGGGAACCACAAAATTGCCCTGTCCCCAGTTTGACAGCTTAATGAACACGTTGGCACAGGGCCTGTTTGCATATTGCAATGTGCTTCGGATAAGCTGTCTCTTGTAAATGCAACAAAAAGGGGTACTAGCCCTGCAAGAGAATGAGGCGCAGCAGAGATGGTCAAGATTCTCTGAACAGCCATTTCTTTTGAACTGTTTGTTTGAATTTTTTAAATTCAGTTAGATTAGTGCTTACTATTCAATCAAATTACCACAAGGATTCAAGGAGAAGTAGAGAAGCCATGAAAATGAACGTGCCAATTCCCCAATTCTGAGGACATCCTTACCAAGAGGCACTAAATTTCATTTATTGGGACTCAGGGACTTGGCTTTTCACCTACTCACATTCTCTTGGAAGGTGTATGAATTCTCTGATGTTCTAGAAATCCCAGATGGCATAGCCCTTTAACATACATGTGAGGGGCTGTTCATTCACACCCAATTGCCCTTAAAAGAAAGGAGACACTGAGACATTCAGACAATGAACCATTAAGGGCTACATTTTAGGATGAAAATTGATACTGAGTCTCCTGAGCAATTTGGTACCTAAGCTGGTTATTGATGGAGCAATATTAAATGTCCTATCTCTGAAATTCTCTTCAAAGCAAATCAAACAGTAGTCACTCGCTGACTCTTTACCCATCACAAATGAACATGGTAGTCCAGACCTCGTGGAGAATGCAATCCAGGAGAAAGGGAAAGATTTTAACCGTGATAACACCAGGATGCTAGAAGACGGTAATAATTAATAGGGAAACCACTGATGAAGAGTAGAAGTACAGTGCCATGTGTGTACTTTTGCTCACTATTATATTCTTATTAGTATGTGTTTGTGACACATAATACGTTTATCTTGGAGAGGTGACCAATATACGTATCATGCCTTAATCATTTTGTGTTCTGACCCCTCTAGCTTTGAGCATTGAGTAACAGGAAAAGGAATGGTTCTTATCTGTACCTCAAATAATGAGTAGACTCTAGAAAGATTAACAGGGAAAATATTATGATGGTTGGAAAAACACACAACATAGAAAACATGAGTCGTAGATGGGAATTTAATTCAGAGCTTCTTGAATTTAATTCAGAATTCTTGAATTTAATTCAGAATTCTTAAATCTGGAGCTGAAATTTGACCAATAGCTCTGTTTCTCATATTTCTTTTCCCAGTGTCAAAACATCTCAACAATTCAAAGTTGCATTGGAACCAAGACGGCATCCTGCAAGGGGTCAGGTACCAAGATGGGAATCTGGTGATCCAGGTCCCAGGTTGGTACTTCATCATTTGCCAACTGCAATTTCTCGTGCAATGTTCTAATCACTCCGTGGACCTGAAGTTGGAGCTTCTCGTCAACACGGAGGTCAAAAGACAGGCCCTGGTAACAGTGTGCGAGTCTGGAATACAAACCAAAAACATCTACCAGAATCTGTCTCAGTTCTTACTGGATTACTTGCAGGTCAACACCACCATATCAGTCATGGTGAATGCTTTCCGGTACGTGGATACAAACACCTTTCCTCTTGAGAATGTGTTATCCATCTTCTTGTACAGTAGTTCAGACTGAACAGTTTCTCTTGGCTTCGGGAAGAAAAGGACTCTCCTATCTCCTCTATCCAAACACTTGAGTGAAAAAGAAAATGTTAGAACACACTGAAACCACAGGATATTAAAATAGATGCTTCTGCTCTCTCTTGGAAAGATGCAGATTCAGGGTTTAAAAAGTGGGCTATCTCTCAGGTGAATGAAGGAGCAATGTGCCGCGATGAGCTGAAACCCACATGGAAATCAGGAGGGACTTGGATTGCCCTAGCCCAGCCACCAATTCAGTAGATGACCTTGAACCAATCTTTCCCATTTTCCGGGAAAAATTGGAGGACTGGGTTTGAGTCTCTCTAATGTCTCTTTCACCTCAGAAGAACTGTGAGCTGAAATTTCAGGCAGAGTTCTGGAAGCTCCCAAACAAAGGAGGGCCTCAAGCATCCGTGTATCAGTATATCACCGTATGTCATCTCAGCAGGTCAGAAAATGGGGGACAAGGTTCAAAGTCCCTTGCCCATGACGCTGTATGGTCAACAACTACACCACAGCTTGTGGTGATCAGCACGATGCAGTGATTTAGCCAGGGGAGAACTGACACCTGCTACACGATATGTATCAGTTTCCTGCTTCAAACCTCTCTCAGGAAATAAGTTCTTTGGAAGGTTTATAAGAAATAATGATCTTTAAAGTGGTGAAAAGAATTTCTGAGTAACAACAGCTTCCTGTCCTGACCTGGGCAGCCGTGAGATGTGTGTAGCGACATTAAACCTGACACCTCTGCATCACCCGTGGAGCAGCCTCTTCTGTGCGGAAGAGCTTTGACAAACCATTTGGCTTGAAGTGTCAGCCCCTGAAATCACGCTTCGGGAAGAAAAGTGGGGTTCTTTGCCACACTGTAAAGGAAGAAAGGAAAATCTGCAATTTTCTCAAGAAGAGAAAAGCAAGGAGTGAGAACTCAGCAAAATCTGTTGCAAAGAATCTAGAAACACTTTAAAGGAAAAGGAAGAGGAGGAGGAGAAGCTGCAACAGGCCTTGGGTAAACAAAAATGGCTACAGGAAAACATTAAGGCACCTGCTGAGCATCTGCTGAAATACTCAGTAAAGTCTACGTTTGCCTATGACTTCCTGTGAGTAGATTCCTCAGGAGGAGCAGGCATTGCAAAAGGTGGTGAATTCCATAGGGCATGTTGTCAAAACACAAGCAGTTTCTAAGAAAAAAACAGCTGGAGAGGAAAGAGGTATTTAGCTTTGGGGTTGTATACCGTATAGGCCAAATGAACCTTGATTAAAGCAAACCACGCATTCTTAAAAAGGTACGTGTACTCCATGGTGGGTCAATGAAGCAAAGGTTCCTCTATCTCACTTTCTAACTCTCAAAATCTGGAAAGACCTCCTTTTTATTTATAACTGTCCTCTGAGCAGCTACCTGACTGTGGCATTATGGGTGGTTCCTAATCTCAGTCTCTGCTAAGAATGCACAGAAAAAAGAAGATTGTCAATAAGTGCTAAATCTATAGGAAGTAAATAACCCAGGAATTTCAAAGCTAAATTCTGTTACTTTTGCAGGTTAGCCAGATTCTGGGAATTTGATGAGCAAATGACACCATCTATACAAGTGAAACAAATCATCTCCCTAGCTGGAAACACAGACTATGTAACACATATGCTCCTTAGTAGGGCAACTGAAGTTTATGGGCTGCCTTCCTCCTCCTATACTCCACCCCCAACACACGCACAATACATTTGCAGAACTTGTAAGGGAAGGTGATTGGTCAGATGATTTTAAATCAATTCAACCCAGACAAATGTATTCTTTCTGCCACTGGAGAAAATCAAGTGACTTTCTCCACAGCCAGCAACTTTATTTTCACCTGGTCTCCGTCACCCATGGAGGCACCTGGTACTGCACTATCTCGCTCCTTCTCAAGATCCCCAGATCACGCAAAAGGTGGCTCATGGAAAAGCCAGGTGCCCTAAGAGAGTTTCATATAGAACAAGCAGAAAAGGAAGGGACCACCAAGGAAAGCTGGGTAGAATTTGCCAAACAAGAGACATTTCTAGAATCCCTGGAACATCACTGAGTGCTCCAGCCTGAGGGAAAGTCTTATTAAAGTAGAAGAATAAAGAAGTTACCTGGCATTATCTCTGGAATGATCCAGAGAAAGCAGCAAAGCCAGTGGATTCCTACAGGGCAGAATCCTGCTTATCCATTCCTCTCTGGGATTTGAACCCAGCCTCCCCAGACTTGAGGAGACTCCTCCTGAGACCTTTCTGGAATTCCTTAAGTCACATTGTATAGCCCTGCATTGAAACTCAAGATGGCTGCTGCCCGTCCCTGCACCACCTTAGTCACTGCAGGATCATTGTTATGAGACAGAAACACATCGCTGTATTTTGGAGGCTTGTCACATGGTTAAATGACAGAAAAGGGTTAGAGTTCCACCACACTAACCATTAACCACCACATTAAACCAAATAGCACATTCCTGAAAATGTGTGTGCAAGCTGTGGTGAGTAAATCATAACTCAGAAACTGAAAAACCAGATGATAGCACCAGTATTTTTTCCAAAAAAGACAAGTAAAACTTGAAGTTTTTAATTTGAAGTTATACGTACATGGGTGTATATGTGTAAGTGTACATGTATCTATGCATGTGCATATATGTGAATGTGTACATGTATGTATACATCTATGTGGATATGTTTGTGTACATAGGTACTATGTATGTATGGCATTTTATAAGTCATCTGTTAAACTGGGGTTCAAGGGAAGAAGCCTTATTCCTGCTTTGGGAATTGCAAAATTTATATAGGCTTATATTTATTTTTAATTAAGAAGAGAACAGAAAAAAATACCTTTTCTGTGCCTTATCAGCTTATTTAATTAGTATTAATATTTTACAGTATTTACTTCTGCTTCTTTTACAAGTAAAATAGTACATAGAGAACTGAAATCCCAAGTCCTATTCATGTCCTTATCCATACTTCAGAGATCACATGACCACAATCCAGAAGCTTCAGGTGTTCCGTATTTACATAATTTCATGCTTATTTTCTTGTAAGAATATATATTCCACTTTTATGTGATTTTTTAAAATTTTAATAAATGATATCATACTTTCTCTGACATTGGATGACTTGCATTTTTTCATGCAACATTTCATTTTTGAGATTTATGCAGATTTCTAGATATACATCTAACTCATTTAAATATTTCCCTGATGAGTGCACCATTATTTGCCCGTCCTCCAACGGATAAACATTTAATTTGCTTTCATGTCCTGTGCTCTTACACGCAATGCCACAATAAACACATCTTCTTGTACACCTCCCCCTTGCTGGTCGTCGTTTCTCTACTCAGCAAAAATATTCCTGCAAAATGTATATAGTGTCTCTAACCCATGTGTTAATCAGGACTAGTTCAGACCTCTATCATCATAGCCTCTGAGTTAGAGCTTGGTCTGAAATATGAAAGTTTTTTTCTTTCTTTTAGGGGCAGTGAGGGGCAAGGAGTGCCAGGGATACACCAGTACTCATCTCCTGAGTACCCATGCTAGGTGCCAATTATGATCCACTATGGTGTGTGTATTTGAAAGACACCTTCTAAAGTACTCCAGCTTCCCTGAATCCAGTTGTCTTTCTGAAGGGTAAATAAAAAACACCAGAGCTCCTGAAGGACAAGTTCAACCCAGAAGAAGTTTCCCCTCCCAAGGTAAAATGTCCAGATGCCAGGGAGTGTGGCCCAGACTTCTTTCTCTTTTACTCCATAGTGTGTCTCTGATTTAATCAACCAACAATACTTTCAGTGACCACTTCCTTCCAAGGACTATAAATCTATCTAACATCCAAACTCCTTTCTATTAAAATCTACCCAGAGTTCGCTCTTAAAACTTTACAACGAAGATTGGCATGCACCAACCCATGCAGTGGTTTTTCAACTCCCCTGCCACCCTGTGACACAGAGGCAGAAATAGCTTTCATTGCCAACAAGGACAAAGAAAAAAATTTTGTTGAGACAACCTGAATTGATTTTATCAGTCATAACCCGTCATGTGCAAAATGCCATTGCCGTGTGCCTTTCTCTGCTCCAAATGTTGCAAAGCTAAAAATAACTTTGCTTATTCAACCTTGCAGCCCAGGCTCTAGTATTGTTGAGCCTGAGATGCTCCGGTTTGGGGAGTGTTTGCTTCAGCCAGTAAGCACAGCTGGAGAACAAATTTTCCACAGCTGCATTTGCAGAGTTTCCCGTGTCCAGCTACTAGCTTCAAAGCAGTGGGAGGCCTGACCCAAGGGGAAGGAGCACCCATTGTGCTAATATAATCAGCTGCAAACGTGCATTGGTTCTAGAACCAGTCACAGTAGCAGCTTCCTGAGAGAAGCGGTTTCCTGTTCATGACAGGAGCACTGTGGTTCCAGAATGGCTGGCTTCCTGATTGCAAGTCTATTGAAAAGACAGCTGCTACTGTGGCGTCTCACTTCCAAAAAGTGGCTTTGAGAAGTTGCTCCCCAGCTCAATTTCCTCAGCCCTGTTGAAAATGCTATGAGACATTTTAAAACCTTCTAACAGTCAGATATGATGGTATATGCCTGTAATTCCAGCACTCTGGGAAGCTGAGGCAGGAAGATTTCAAATTTAAGCCCAGCGTCAGTAAGACGTTAGCAAGATTCTGTCTCAATGTAAAAAAATAAATAAATAAAAAGGGCTAGAGATGTGAAGGCCCTGAGCGCAGTTCCTAGTGCCAATAACGATAACAGCAGCAGCAGCAAACACTGCGACAGATCCCTCATCAGCCTTGCTACCATGCGGGAGTGAAGTCTGTTCTCTTCCCTGATCCCCCATGAACTTGTGCAAACTCACTTCATGATACTCACCTCGAACCCAACTCTAGTCCTCTCCCCAGTTCTATGGACTAACCTTGAGTTTTGTGATCCTCCTTTTCCCTTCCTACCTAGTAAGCATCTGACCAATTCCTACAGTCTCCTGTTCCAGCCACCATCGACCCACACATCCTTCAATACTTCCTAGCTCGTACTGGGGGGAGAGACCTTGAGGCTGTAGGCAGCTAGGGATGCAAGGTCCCCGGAAATGGAGAGTCTACAGGAAAGCGGGATTATAAAAAGGCAGCAGGCTAACTACTTAATTGGTAAACATAAATACAATAGGGTGAAAGACTTTAAGGGAAGAGTATCTAACAACCAGCCTTAGTAAGCAACCAAACTGGTTAAGGTAAGGACAGCCCCCTACTGAGCACAACTGTAAGAACCCCTAGACATGGAGCCACTGGGGCAACCTACATTTCTGGGTCCCCCTTCCAACTAGCAGAAGCTTTCCCCTCTTTCTTTCCCCTCTACCTTCTTTTCTCCTTCTGTAGTTTTCCCAATAAAGTGTTCTTTTCAAAACCTGCCTCCTGTCTTCCATGACTTACTCTTCAATCCTGTGGAGGCACAAACTCAGAGCGCAGGCCCAAAAGAATTGGGGCCTGGCAACGCGCCCACCCACAACACCCGTGTCTCCGATCTTCTCACAAATGCATGTCCACACAGCACTAACAGCTGTCCTTCTCCCAGGGGCTGATAGTAACAATGACCATGTGGAAAGCTCTTACAAGGGGGCGTTTTTCACATTTAGTCTTTAAAGCAGCCTGTGCACCACACTTCACTACCCAGGTCCCAGGCAGGAGTACCAAGAGCTCCTGGCATCGAGTTGTATGGTCAGTAGCACACAGCTGGTGCAAGGCACAACTGGGCTTCAGGCCCGGCTTGTCTGTGCCCCCAGCCTGTTCTTCAATCACAGAAATACAACCTAAAATTGAAGCTCTTCCCACCAGGTTCCTGTCTCTCTTGATTCTGCACATGTCTCTTGCTTCATGACCACACCAAGCTCATGTGTTCTTCTCTCAAGTCCCATTGAGCTTCTTCTAATGCCTCTCTCCCTCCCCCACACCACGAGCTCTCCCTTGCCACTGGGTGTTTGCAAATGTTCTCCGTTCATCACTGGCTTTAGGCTCTCCTACCTGGTGGGTCAACTCCTATCCCTGCTGTGGTCTTCCTATCAATGCTGCTTACTCAAAGCATCATCCTGACTCTCCCAGTCTCACCAGATCCCCTTCTGTGTCCTCCCATGCACCCATCCTCCATGGAAGGACATTTTGGGGGCCACCTGTGCTCTCTCTGTGCTTGCTTTCTGATATCAAAGCTCCCCAAAGGCTGGGATCCTGTCCATTTTACTAGTAGCACTGAGTCTTCAGCCCAGTACAGTTACTGAGACATCATAGACGACTATTCAATGGATGTTTCTTAAATAAATAATTGAAGACAATCACTAAAGCACAGCTCTACTGTAGGGAAAGGATAAACCATAAGTCACCCACAATCACCCCAAAATGGAAAAGTAACTCTCCAACATATGAAAGCATAAACTGAAAGCCATCATTTTTCTGAAAAATTATTTTCAGTAGTCAAGAGACTAAAAATGCCTATTAAAGGAAAGTGAAATTTTCACAAAACAAAAGCCACTGTGGTATCTGAGAACTTGATGAGAACTTGAAAGGGAAAAAGGCAAATCTTCACTTCCTCTTTTCAAGCCCTTTTATGAGCTCCAGCAATGTTTTGCATATTGGCCATGCAGCCTATCTGCCTTCCTCTCTTGAGACAGCTGCCTACTATCTTAGTCATTTTGTGACTAGAAACAATCAGGGCTGAGGATGTAGCTCAGGGCTAAAAAGCTGGCCTAGCAGGTGTGAGGTCCTCAGTTACCTCCCCCACCACACACACATGCATGCACACAGAGGCAGTTAGTGAGGGTATTGATCTTAGAAAGCTTAAATCAAACTTTGGTGTATTCTTCTTCTATATTGGTGGTAGGAATGCAAAATAGTACAGCCACTATGAAAATCAATATAGAGATTTCTCAAAAAAAATAAATAAAAAGAGAAATTTCATTAGGCCCAGATATACTCATGTTTAGACATCTTCCTGAGTTCAAGACCTGATATTACAAGTAGTGTAAGCATGCCCATGTTCATAGCCACATGATTCAGAATGGTCAAATCTTGGAAGTGGCCTATAACGCCCATCAGCAGATGAATAGATAAAAAAAAAAGTGTTACATATGTAAAAGTAGAAATTCTATTCAGCAATAAAGAAGGATAAATTCAAGTCATTTTCAGGAAAATGAGGGTACTTTGAGACTATATGCTAAGCAAAACAAGCCAGACACGGGAGCTTAACTGTGACATGACTTCTCTTCTATGAGAAACCCAAAACATAAATAATTTAAAGTACAAAATAAAAGATGATCGAAACAGAGAGGTAGATTTGTTGAGATAGGAAGAAAATCTGGGAAAGAGAGGACAGAAGGGTAGGGAGGAGCAGGGGAATTAAAAATGGTTAAGATGTGATGTGCTGTATACACAGAATCTCCAGTATGAATGTAATCATTATGAACTGCAAATTGCGCTAAAAATAATAAAACTTTAGTAAAAGTTGGAGTCAACTGACTTTTTATTTTTTTATTTTCCCCCACTATTTTTATTAATATACAAATGTAATACATAGTATTTACAATGAATTTGGGTGTTTCGTACATCTATGTATCACATCGACTTCACAATCACTTCCCACCTTCTACCCTCCCACCCCCTCCCTGTCCCTTCCCCCGGCTCCAGCTATCACTTCATGTGGTTCCAAAGAATGTCTGTGTTCTGGGTTTTCCAAGTCCAAGAAACCATACAGTGTTTAATATATTAATCTTCCACACCTAAGTCATTTCACTTAAGTCACCACTCTACCTCAGCTTCCTGTTCCTCTAATGGGTTCACAGTAGTTAGATCTTGATATCTCTTCTCTGAATCCAACCAATCCCGTTGTTGGGATATTCACCAAAAAAATTTGTTTTCCATATTTTCCTACATCTTTGTTGTTATTGTTACACCTGGCCTTACCCACCAGTTCACATTAGAAAATAACTATAAGCATGTAGTTCAAAGGACTAGTTGTTTTGGGAAAGAAAAAAGAAATAAATACATAAAATTCAATTGCCTTATCTGAATACTGGAAGGTGCATATTTGTACATTCACAAGGTTATCTTTACATCAATCAGTTTCCTTAGGATAAACTTTCATTAGTGACCTGATAAGCGAATTGTTACAACAATACAAAGTTAAAACTATATCACATTGCTACATTAAATGAAGTCAAATCTATACCACATAAATGTACTTAAAGTGATAGACATGAAAGCAAATTTAGTTATTTCAGAATTCCTTAACTTTCATATCTTATTTACTCACATTTCACTGATTACCAACATACGTTGTTCTCAGCTCATTCTCCTCTAGCTGTTGTCACTTTTTCTCTGGGGTTATTGGTGTCACTGGTCTCCCTTTCACTGTCCAAGTTTCCTTTAAGTATTTTCTGCAATACTGGCTCAGTGGCTGCAAATTCCCTTAAGCTTTCTCTGTCATGGAAAGTTTTAAGTTCTCCCTTTAAATCAAAAGATAATTTTGCTGGATTTAGCAGTCTTGGTTGGCATTTATGTTTTTTTAGTGCTTGGATGACATTGCTCCATGATCTCCTTGCTTTTAGAGTTTGGATTGAAAAATCTGCTGTTGTCCTGATGGGTTGTATTTTCTCTTTATATTGGGTTTCTAGAATTTTAATTATGATGTGTCTTGATGAGGATCTCTTCTGATCAAAGTTGTTTGGTGTTCTATATGCCTGCAATAGTTCCATGTTCATTTCTTTTCTTAGATTTGGGAAATTTTCTTCCATTATTTCATTAAACATGTCCTTTAAGCCTTTTGTTTTGTCCTCAATCTTCTCCTGGGTTCCCATAATTCTGAGGTTGTTTCTCCTTGAATCATCTATCAGCCGTTGTAATGATTCACTTTCTTTATTAACTTTGTGTTCTCCTTGGCCTGTGTGTTGCAGCTTAGTCACTTTATTTTCTAGGTCTGACATTCTATTCTGAAGTTGTTTAAAGTGGTTGCTTATCATTACCTGTGTATTTTTCATTTCCTGAATATCTGCATTCAATTTTTCTATATCTCTGTTGTGTACTTCTCTAATTTCTTCTTTTGTTCTTCATTATCTTCTGGTATATTTCTTCTCTGGTCTCCTCTAGTTGCTTTTGAAGGCTTGCTTTTTGCTTATCTATGTATTGGTGTAGCTCTTCTGCTGTCTATTTAATTTCCTGCTTTAATTCCTGCTTTAATTCACTGAATTTTTGGGCCCAGAAGTTGTTATCATTTTTGCCATATTCATCTTTATTTACCCTGATGTCATCTCCTGGGGTTTCAGGTCTTTTTGTAGGAGATTTGTGACTGCGCTTCCCCATGTCTTCTTTGGTCTCCTCTAATTTCTTTTCAAGGCTTGCTTTTTGCTTAGCTAAGTGTTCCCGTAGCTCTTGCGCTGTCTGTTTTATTTCCTGCTTTGCATCCTGGTTTAATTCCTGCTTTAATTCTTGCTTTAATTCACTGACTATCTGGGCCCAGAAGTCCCCATCATTCTTGCCCATCTCTTTTTTGGGTTCTTCTTTGGGTTCTGCAATTTTAGCACCCCTTGTAACCTCCCCTGGGGAGTCAGATCTTTTTGTATAAGATTTGTTACCACGTTTCCCCATGGTTCTGCTACCTCTGACTGTCTCTGGTGCCCAGGAAAGAAAATGGCTCCACTGCTTGTGGTGGCTGTTGAGCCCATTTCTGATCTGGGATCCCGGGGCCTTTTCTAGGGGGAATGCACGCTGCGTTTGTAGTACACACACCCACAAGTTGGTGCTTCTGAGGCTGGGGCCGCTGGCTGCCAATAATTCCCACCTATCTGGATCTGCACTTACCTTGGGCTGAGGTTCTTGCCTCCTGACCTTGTTTGTGATCTGTGGGTGCCAGCAGCTCGGGGCTGCGACGAGTGGGCTGCTTCTGACCCGCCCACAGCCTCTTCTCCTGCTGTTGTGTGCTCTGTCCTCTCCCAGCTCCGTTCAGTCAGATGTTCAGGTCCCCATGAGCTTTCCTCTGTCTGCCTCTGCCTACCGTTTGCCGCAGGCTGTGGCTGCTTCTTGGACTGCGGGGATTTTTTTTTTCCTCCAGTTTTGATGAACCTTCGGAGTTTCTGGCCTCCCGCTGGTTGCCTTTCAGTTTTGGGGGATGCTCCTCTCTTTCCTAGCTACACCATACATGCTTTTTCTAACTATCTTCTTGGCTTTTTAAGTGAGTCAATGAGGTGACATTGTGCAGTGCTGTTACTCAGCCACCATCTTGACCGGAAGCCCCTCTGATGTTTCTTTCTGAAAGACTTTTTAAAACCCTGAAATTCCTAGGCCACACCCTAAACCAATTAAATTAGAATCTCTAGAGTTAGAACCCAGGTATCTGGATTATTTTAAGTTCCCAAACCTTAATTCAAGTTTAAGAGTTTAAATTCTTGCTATTCAAATTGTGTCCTGGTGGCTGATATCACCACAGAACTTGTTCAAATCTCAGCATCTCACATAGATCCAATCTGTCTTTTTAATACGGTCAGCAGGAGATCCACTGAGCACCTTATGGTAGGAAGAACACTCTTGGATGACTTTCCTTAGTGGAGAACCTTGCTTAGGATCCATTCCTCTAAGTTAACCTTGGGAAATGAAGTCTCCTTTCTGCTGCTTATGAAAATGTGAGGGTCTAGACAGTACTGAAAACATCCTTGAGTCTACATGATGCTACTTATTTGTCATTATCATCAAGAATTTTTAAAACTTGCTTTGATCCTGCCATCTCCCTTGGGAGTCTTGGGCAAGAACCTAGACACTAGGTGACCAGTGTGTTGAAAGCTTTGGATACAGCCCAGAAGCTGAGGTAGGGGTTGTACTTTCTCTATGACCAAGGAAAGAAACGAAATGAATCTGGAGGTGGCTGATGGGAAAGGACAGGACATGTGGCATTTGGAGACTTAGTCGCGAGCTTTAGCTCATGCAATTGCCAGCACTCTGACCTTGGCCAAAGGCAAGGCCCCCTCGAAATTTATTCTTCCTCAGCTGTGAAATGAGGAGATTTCTTCCCAAAGCTGTTGGGAGAAGATACACATACGTGTCCCAAACTTGGCAAAAATACAACTATGGTCCTTTTTATTATATTTGGCATCTGTGAAAAGGTTTGACCATAGGAGATGAACAGAAAAACAAGTGAATCAATGCAATTTTAGCAGAAATAAAGTTTTCACAGACACGCTGAAACCTGTTTCTACCTACATCAGAAAAAAAAAAAAGACAGATAAACTAGCCATTTGGGCCCACAATATTCTCCTGGACAGAATAAACCAACTGACTCTTGGGGAGGAAGTATTGGGGTTCTCCTTTCTGGGCATCCCTCAAAGCAGGAAGAGTCACACTGGAAGTGAGCCCTTTGTCCACCCAAACAGGAGCTTTGAAAGCTAGAACACTTCTCTGAGCCAGTACCTGATGGGTGTCTGACACCAAGTTAGCACTCAGCTAATGTGACTCAACTCACAACAGGATGCGGCAATGGCCACACAAGACCACCAGCTACACTAACTGAGGAGGATGTGTACATCTGAAGGCTGAGCCTTCTCCACAGCCAGCAGCTCCAAGCGGAAACCAGCTCAAGTGTTTCATCAGTCCATTTTCGTAGCTAGAAACCCAGATGACATAACCGTAGTGACCTCTTGGCTTTGCCACCAGCTGGCTTGTTGTAGTCAGCAGCAGGCACAGGAGTCAAGGGAAGGAAAGGCCACACCCCTCAAAGAAGCCACAGGATGAGATAATGCTTTAGAAGGCTTCATTCCTGCTACCAAAGTCAAATGCATCCGTACACCTAAGTACATGGCCCTCGATTATGTCTGATATTTATAACTTCTCTTTCATTGATTAAGATATGCTTTCTTAAACAGTTTTCTGTTACGTAAGCCTATGTAATTGCAAACATCTATTGAATTGTTGCTCACTCATATCCAGGATCCATAGCTCACATACTATAGTCTACATCAAATACTGTATTCGACTTCGAGTACCCTTATGACGCAGAGCTTGTAACTCCCCTGTTGCAGATGGGGACACAGAGGCACGAAGAAATGCATGAGCATTTCCAAGTTAGAGCAGCTGAGGAGCTGGGATGGAAGCGTTCGTGTTCTTGTTCCAGAGCTGTGTCCTTAACCACAGTACACCCCATTGCTGTGAGACCACTTGATACTGTACCGGCAGATTCCTTTGTCCACAAAATCTTTGCCCTCCTTTCTCAGCTTGCCTCACTAGACCTTTTCCATAAAATTTCAATTGATACCTTGTTTCTCAGGAAGTAGTTCCAGGTTAAATTAAGCAAATTAATCATGGTACAGGGCCTTGATGCCCTCACCTCTACCCACTGAGCAAGCTGCACTCTAATAATACAATCATATGTTTTCCTGCACCAGTTGACTGTAGACTTCTGGGATTAATAATGTCTCCTGCCAGTATCTACAAAGCAAAATGGCTCTCTCATCCCAACATCCTGGCATGATCCTTGTATTTCACATCATGCTGTGTGGACCATTGGAAAGGACACTGTTGCTCTGAAAATCAGAAGCCCTTGAATCTGGATGATGACTGCTCCCAAAATAGGCTGCTTCTCCCCCTAGTCTCTATCAAAATCATGAACTCAATGATACCAGCCACTTCAGGCCTAACCCAACATAACCGGGAAATAGCCAATTCCCTACAGACAGAATTAGCCAGGCCTCTCTGTGATTTGGAATCTTGGCATAACTCTTTCTGCTCCAGAAAGAGAAAGACGTTTGATCACCCTCACCCCAAAGTGCCAGTTCATTTCCTGCCCAGAATTAACCTCTTCCCAAAATGAGTGCCTATGTCACTCTTAAGTCCATCCCTGGGAAAATCCATCCCCCACTTACTGGATGGCCATCTTGCCTTGTGATCCCAACCTGACAATCAATCACCCAACATTCCCACACTGGTGCCTTTTCCAGCTTCCATGTGACTCATCCTTGTCAGTCATCACCTGGGATGCTAGGACAGTTCTCGACACTCTGCAGGCATTTGAATAAATAGAAGAGCAGTGAAAACCACTTTAGACATCTTGTGGTGCTTTTGAGTTGATCATACTATTCTTTCAAGGCACCAATGAGAAAACTAAGCCATCTCTCCATAGATAATGACCAGAACTAGGAGCCCTGGTATTCAGATTTTTCATGCAGTACAATGGCATATTCTGGGCCTAGCAATCTCCAACTCCAGGGACCTCTGCCTAATGTGGCAAATAAGGTACTATTGCTGTACATCTGCATACTTCATCTCCTCCCAGTCCATGGCTGGCTGTGTGCAGCAGTAACAGAGGCGAATGCTTCACCATCGAACGCTGGGAAGACGTTCCGCTCCTGCAAAACCTTGAAGAGTTGCTTTTAGGTCCCTTACTGAAAACATTTGCCAGTCTTATAACATCGTATCCGTGACTCCATGAGTGTTTCAACATACACACTTCACACACATGCGCACACACACACTATAAATTCACCCACAATGAAAGAACCTCTCAGACATTGTCTCTATCTGAACACCTCAGTATTGCCACCTGTGAGAGGGGAGTACCGGGTTTCCTGGAACGGTGCACAGCGTATGCCTCCAAGCACTAACACAGATAATTTATCTGCAAATGTGTGGGCTTTGACCATAGACTGGATAATATCTCTCCCAACATGAAGAACAAACAGAAGAAAAGGCTTTCAAAGCAAGTTATCCAAAAGCAGTAAATAGCCTTACTATAGCCTTGCAGTAAATAGATACCAAAAAGCTAAATGGGGTGTCGGGAGACAGTGTAAATACAAAATTACAATTTGGATTTTTCAGTTCAGAAATGAAGGCCAACACACCTTCAGAATGACATGTTTTAACCATAACATTACACTTTTTTGTGTTATATTACTTTTAATCTTAATGACTTGTGGTAGATAAAGATCTGCCAGGAGCCTTGTACTGTTAGAAGCTTGAACTAATCTTTGAAGATTAAGATATTTTCTCTTTAGGAAAAAAATTAATGGATCTTTTGGTTGCCTAAAAGCAAAGAAAGTGTTCTAAAGTAAGGACGAGAGCAACGTGAGCATTTGAACTGCTTTTCATAGTAACAGAAAGATTTCCATGAAAATGTCTTTTTCTAGAATATGGTTAAAAAATTGTTTGCTCTGCTGTGTGTACTTTTTTCCTCAATCAGTTCTGTAGCTGAAGTTATGAGACCAGATAGTGACTTGAGGGAACATATCCTTCTCCACAAGCGAAGAGAACTTAAGTGAATTCTGTGTGAGTTATAAAACTCAGTTTGTAGCTAGTTTGTAGTCTGAATTGCTCAGACCTTCAGAAACGAACAATCAGACAAGAAAGCCTATGCAAACCACTTCCCCGTGGGCAGGGAAACATGGCAGGTGACCAGTAAGGACAAGACAGGTTTATTGTCTCTTTTTTAATCACATGGTAACTAGTTATGAAATACTTGATGTGAGTAACAGCTGCAATCATTTTTTTCTTTGAAACTTCCTACATTGAATTTTTCCTTCTTGGTTCAGGCTCTTATCCAGCTGAAAATGTTCTATACAATTATTCATCAAAAGAACTATGCATATACACAGATTTTAAAAATAAGTCACTCAGGGCTCTTTGTACATAAAGGATTCACAGGAACAATGTTCTATTTCAGAAAACACAGAGTGTGAGAGAAATTTTCAGGCTTTGTAATTTAGTGAGGCTATCGACAGCCTCAAAAGTTTGGATCCTGAGAGTTTCCAATGTCTCTGAGACTTTTTAGAACCCAGAACTATACAGAAAATTAATAGCAGCACACAGAGTTCTTATCCATAAAAACACACAGTGTGTCCGAGGCAATGAGACTGATTTTCATGCTATAGAAATTGACTCATATTTCAGGTTTTCGATCTATCTGGAAGCCCCACCCGATCCAGAAGCACCTATCAACATCTCTAGACAAGATTCTTCAACAAACATCAGTCTATGCTCTTCTGCAGTTGCTATCAAAGACAGATGCAAGCACACATGAGCACACATGTGTCCACACAAATCCACACAATAGTGACTGCAGAGGCCACTGGTGCTCTAGTAGATCAAACACTTTTAAGTGCACTTTTTTGGAATAAATGGCATTTATTATAATATTTATTTTAATATTTTTAAATCTGAATATCGAACTATGCGAGGCAACTAATTATTCACTAAAATTGAGGCATTTTGTCATCATGTTACTGCTGAAAAAAAACTGAAATCACTTAGCTGATAAATAAATTCAGCTACCAGAATTCTAACCCAGACTTTCAGAGACTATATCAATTTTACTTCTTTTTCTTCAAAAAAAAAAAAAACTCTCTTCATCTTTGCATTAAAAAGTAAAATTTTTGGATAACAGAGACACATCCCACATCCATTACCTCTTAGTTATCTGCATCTTCGCCTGGGGGCATATCTCAGTGGCTAGAGCACTTGGCTAGCACGCACAAGGTCCTGGGTTTGATTCCCCCAGCACCACATAAAAAAGTTAGCCAGATGTGGTGGTGCACACCTGTGATCCCAGTACTCAGGGGGCTGAAGTAGAAACATTGCTATAAGTTCAAGGCCAACTTGAGCTAGATAGTGAGTTCAGCACCAGCCTTGACTATGGAGCAACACTCTATCTCAAAAAAAAAGTACCTATTAAAAAAAAAAAAAAACATTTGCACTTGAAAAAGTAACAGGCTAAGAGGGTATCAGAAATACTCTGAAAAAAATCTGAAATCTTGACAATATTGCTTTCCTATGGTACTACAAAGAGTAAATTCAACTAGTACAAGAGAGAGAAAAAGAAATTACAAAACCCTGATGCACTTTCATGAAGCCTAGAAACTAATTGGTAAGTAGGTTACATGTACATAAAACATTCTGGTAAAAATATAGAATATAGAATGATACACTAGAGATCCCAGCAAATGTAATGATATCGACTAATAATAACAGCAAACTATGATGAGTTTACTACAAGCCATCCATTGGTCTAAATAGTTCTATGCTCAAACAACTCTTTTAATTCTCACAGACAACATGTGAAGTTAGTTCTGTTGTGATCTCCAAGGTGAAGAAAAAGAAATGAGCCCCATATGGCTAGTTTCACTCAGAGCATGCCATGGTAATGCCTGACTAAACGGTGGGACTCGGGGGATAAGTCCAGGGAAGTGAGCCTCTGGGATTTGGCTCTGGAGCACCTCACCCTTGGCTAGTCCAGGATGAAGGTGACTCCACTAGAGAAACTAGCTGTGCAGACATTGTGGTGCTGGGGGAGGATTCTGGGGCTTCAAGGAAAGAAGGATATTCTGCATTTTTCCACCAGAGACGAAGTACGAGAGAAGGACTTTTGGAAGGATGAAAAGAGACAGAGTAGTGGGGAAAAGGCTCATGTCAGCAAAACAATAAAAGGCTTGAAGGGCACTTGAAGGTCAAACTTTGAAAATACATTGTATTGGTAGACATTCTTTAAAAAGTCTTTGTGACAAGTTTGTTTTATTCAAAAAATACTGAAACTCATGTAGGAAGAAAGTAAAAAGCAACCCTGCATACCACTGTTGAAGATTCAGGGTTGAAGAGAAAAAAATAAATGGCTTTTCTTAATAGCTTATGAGCTCTTGAGCAAAGCGAGATTAAAATAAAGGTTAAGAAAAGTGCCAAGGTAAAATACCAGCAGCATGGTGAGGGATATTGCCTTGCTTGGGGACCAAATGGGTTGGCTCTCTTAGCTGAATCCTAGATCCAGACAGATTCCCTCGTGATCACATCTTTGACTCCTCAAGTCCCAGAAGTTCCTAGGAGGATGATAAAGACAGCAGTGAACAGAATTGTTCCCTCTTTCCAAGACTGAAGCCAACAGTACATCCCATCCACCCTGCGGCAGAATGAACCAAAGACCCAAGGTTGGAAGACATGGAATTATAATACCAAACCTCCTTCGTGGGAGGGAAACATCTGAAAAATGGAAGAATTTCTCCTGCTACTACCCATTTCTTCTTTACATACTTTATTCCAAGAAGCAAGAGAACCATATTTACTTACTCAGTGATGAAATAATGAATAAGATGTTCCCTCTGTTTTGGGAACAAGAAAACAATATCCATTAACACAAATTCTATTCAACACCGAGCCAAAGGTTCTAACCAGAGCAAGAGAGAAAAAAATTATGCAAACATATAAAAATCATTGAAACATTTTTATCAACAATAATGCAAATAGAATTTAAAACTTTTGGTAACTTTACAAGTAAATAAATTTAACAATGCTTCAATATAAAATCAGCTCTATTGCTGATGCTATCAAAAATCAACTGGAAAACAAAACTCAAGAAAATATACCATTTATAATAGTATTCCAAAAAATCACATACCTAGGAATAAATTCTAATAAAAGATATAAAAACCAAAAGTCTACATTGAGAATTATCAAATCCTGCTGGGAAAAAATGCAGATCTCATGAAGAAATTTAAGGTATATGAATTGAAAGATTAAATGTACAATAATGTAATTATCCTCAAATTGATCCACTGTGTGTTATCCTAATTAAAATTCTTACATGTGATGTGTGAGTAGAAATTGACTGGAAGGAGACAGTTATGTCAAAGAGCTCTGGTCTAGTGTGGCAAGGTCTTGGTTTTGATCCCAATAAATGCAAAAAAAAAGAAGAAAGAAAAAAGAAAAGGAAAAATATGGGCAAACTGCAAAATCTACTTGGAAATACAAAAATCTAGAATAATTAAGAAAACTTTGAAGAAAATAAGCAAACTGTAAGATTTACCAGGAGATATCAACTTATAATAAGGAAAAGGTAACCAAAATGATACAGTGTTAGGATAGGAACAAAAAATACGTCCATGCAATTAATTCAAACATATATATATAATTATTTGAATTGTGACAATTTTTAATAAACAATGTCAGAATACTTTGATATGTGTATAAGAATCATCTTTGACTCTGACACTTTATGCCACACATAAAAATTTGAGACAGATTAGGACCAAATATAAACAATAAGAAAAAAATGCTGCTGAGATAAAAAGTAGAAAAATATTAATATCTTCATGATAGTGAAGTAAACATATGACATAAAAAGCAAAAACTATAAAACAAAAATAATAAATCGGTATTTATTAAAATTGAAAACTTCTGTTTACTATTATGAAGGTAAATCAAAGAGCTAAAGATTTGGAAAACCTTCACTATATGATAAAGAATTCATACTTGCAATATATAAAAATCACTAGAAATCAAATGAAAAGACAAATCATGCTATTTGGACCATCTATATGTCCAGTTAGCTAATGATTCAAACAGAACTCCAAAAAGGAGACTATCTGTATATCTAGTAAATTCATGATTTCCTGCTAGTATCATTAGTCATCAAGGAAATGCAATCAAAATCATATTGAGATGTAACTACCCATTCTCCGGATGACTATAATTAATGACTGCCAACACTAAGTGTTCCGTGAGGCAACTAAGCGTCTCATAGGTTCTGGAAGGAGAATGCTCTAATCATTTCAGAAAAGTTCCTGGAAACATCCACCAAAGCAAACATACGTATGCCTGCCTTAGAATCCAATGATTCTACGCCTAGCCATATGTCTAGAACAAATCAGTTAACATGGCAACAAAAGAAACAAAAGGGGAAAATGTTTGGAGCAGCTCTATTCATCAGAGTTCCCAAAGGGAGAGAACTCAAACGTCCATCAGTAGAAAAGTTGATGAAGAAACAGTAGTATGCTTATACAACGGACGACTAGTTAGCAACAAAGGGAGAGGAAAAGCTGCTTCCACACACAGCAAGATGAGTGAATCTCAATGTGACCACTGGGGGGATTGTGTCAACTTGAAGAAATTAGGAAATGTCTGGGGCAGAGCTTTCAGCTTTTTGTGTGTGACTGACGTATGGGCCTGCAAATGAGAGAAGAACGCCCATCCTGGGTGTCAGTGGCCCAAAAAATAGACTGGCTGCTTGAACTAAATAAGAAGGGAGACTGTTCCAGGTTCTTCTGGGAGAGCTCCAGCCTTCACCGCTGTCTTCAGTCATTAATTCATTCTTGTCTTCTCATCACCAATCTCTATTTCAGTTGTGTTCCCATCTTCGGGACTTTGCCAACATCTTTGGACAAGTTAGTGGCATAGACTCACACTAGTTGTCCCTCAGATTTGGACTATTGCTCTTCTACCTTCTGTCTACTGGACCTTCTGACTCTCACATGTGAGGACAGCCACTTTGAGTTCCCTCTTCGGCTTTGCAAGCCATCCAAATAAATTCCCTTTCATTTATATACAATTTCTATAAATTCTGACTCTCCAAGAACCCTAATCAGTACAGATTTTGACACAAGAAATGTTTCTCAAGTGACAGAATTATACCAATGAATTTCTCTAAGGCTTTTCACTGATACTGGAGTTGGCACTCTAGTTTTATGAGAACTAAAGTTGCTCTGATCTCTACTCCTTATAATGTAAGGAGTATCAATAGCCTATCATGTAAATTTTTTAAATTAATACAAGAGGTAGGTCCCTTTGATGACTCTAATTCTCCACTTGTAAAAAAAGATGTAACAAATTTGGGGATTTGGGAAAACTCAAAAATACAATGATGCTGGCTGTCGACTCTTAGCACCTCTGGACAAAGTAGTAAAGGAAAGGAGTGAGCTCCAGACACTCATCAACAGTTTCAAGTTTTCTCAGTGTGTCAACAGTGTAATAAAAAGCAATGAGCTCAAGAGTTCAGATTCTTGGCTCCGTATGCACAAAATCAACCTGAAAGTTTCTATGTCCTGAAAGAGTATCTTCTCTCCTTTAGCCATAGGGCAGAAGTTGCTGAAAATCAAGTGCAAGCCCTTGGAACAATTAGCTGAACTATAGTGCTGGTCAATGCTCAGCATTGAAGAGTATCTGTAGTTAAAACGGGGAAGTTGGTTAGAAAAGAATGGGACCTTGCTAGATGGGAGGAAAGATTTATTTCAGCTCACAGTTTCAGGAAGTCTCAGTTGATTCATGGGCAGCTGCCAGTGCTAGGAAGGATCTTGCAGAGAACAGCTGCCCACAGCATTGCAAAAGGAAGAAAAGGGGCTCCCAGAGGAAGCCAGGGTGAAAGGATATATATCCTTTCAAGCCATACTCCTGCAATAGGTCATGTGCCCATAATCCACCAGTCCTGCCCAGGTCCCACTTCCTATCAGAGCATGAAATCTATAGATAATTCACAATGTCCAAATATATGAGGCTGCCTGGAACATTGCTGATCCAAATTATAACACTCAGAATCAATTTCTTAAGCAAAAAAAGCTAGACAAAATAGTTCATACATCTAATGAATAAAATTTGTATTTAGTTTCATTTGCATAATATGTAAAACAGAAAAAAAAACAATTTGTATCTGTAGAGGTTGCAAATGAATCTATTTTAGGCAACTAAGTACTGACTGAGAAGGGATAGGAAAAAAACATCTAGGATAATAGAAATGTTTTAAAACTTTACTCAGTGGTAATTACACAGGTCTATCCATCCCTAAAAACTCATTGAGTTGGCCACTAAAGATTTGGGCATTTTACCTTAATTAAAACACTAACTTTTTTATTAAAAAAAAAACTGCAATACAAAACAGACCATTGTTGTTTAAATTCTATTCCCAAACTTCTATTAGCTATTTGAAGTGTATCTTTGTTCTACACTTACACGCTTTTGTTTTTCTTTTTCTCTGCTTATCTGTTTATCTACCATATTCCACTACATGCAAGTCTCTGTCTACTATAAAATGCAGTATTAATTTTTGCACCCTCAATAATGTAAAACGGGACTATCAATTAAACCACAACACATCACACAATATAAGATACTTACTGACTTTTAGAGACACAGAAGTATGACCAGAGCAAGTCTTAGACTTGATCTAGTAGATACAGATAGATGACAGATAGAGTGATAAAGATAAATAGATAGATGACAAATAGAGAGACACAGAGATAGATAGATACACATTTTCATTTTCTTTTATCAAATAGATGTAGATATGCATGTATATATAAATGCAATGATACATCTATACCCACACACAAATATGCGTTTGGCTTCATTTGCTTAATCATAGAGCAAAAAAGATTTTCGTGTCAATATTTAATAGATCGGTCTTTGGTATGTTGTTTCTCATACTTTTTTTAAAGGGTGTCTAGTATTTCTTAGTAAAAATTTAATTTTTAAGACATTGGTCCATTGGTGGACAACCAGGTTGTCTGTAAATTTTTGCTTTTCCACAGTAATGTACCCAACGTTCCTGAAATGAAGAGTTTATGTACCTAAAATGTAGTAAGAGTCTCATGCCAATGGATATGAGCACTTACAATTACAACTGATGTCAAAAACTACTCCTTACAAATTTTGAACAAATTCACTACCCATCCAACATTGTACAATGGTGTCTCTTTCCAACATTTTCTTTAATATTAAATCTTCAATATTTTTGCTAAGTAAAAGGAAAACATGAGGTTGCATTGGTATTTTAATTGATCTTCTTAAGATAGCTGAATCACATATCTATGCTGGAAATTTCCAACACTAATATGACTAACTCTAGACATAATGTCACATTAACCAAGCATTCTTAAACACAAGCTACTAATGATGTTATAGAAAAGAGTTCTGTTTCAAAAATCAATAGGACTGGTTAAGTTTTGTATGAGATTTTATTTTCCCAGGATTACATTCTCTGTCCACAGTCCTTGCTAAACGAAATGGTTCTTGGTAGCCTCAGAGGCCTAGGAATCTGTCTTAGTCACTTTCTCATCTGTAGGATGCAATACCTGACACCCACAACTTAAAAGAGGAGAGTTATTTTAGCTCCTAGCTTCAGTTGTGAAGGGCCTGAGATGGATGAAGGAAGCTCATGTCATGAAGGAAAGGAAACAGAACAAAAGAGCAGAATGGAGGGCAAGAATAAACCCCTCCAAGGCATGCCTTCAGTGACGCATCCCTCCAGGTCCCACCTCCTCACAGCATGCCTAATCATGATTAGATTAATCTTCAGACCCAGGTAACCCCTTGACCCAACCACCTTCTACTGTGGTTTGTGTCCATAGTATCCCCATGTGTTTGGATGCTACGGATAATCTATGGAACCATGTGCTGTTAGGAGATGGGGGCCTGGTCTGGAGGGGTGCATTATGGGCCTGTGTTGGATTATAGGAGTGTGATGGAGGTCAGGTATGTGGCAGATTGTAGATTTCAGGCATGTGGATTTGATTAAAGACATGTGGTGGATTGGGGGCTTAATCCTGAAAGGGGCAGAAGGGGTTGGTTACTGGGATAGGACCTGGAAGGCTATATGTTACTTCCTTCCTTCTCTCAGGGAGTTGACGTGGCTTCCTGTTTGCAATGCTGTGAGGAGCTGCCTCCACCTCTGCCTCTGCCATGTGCTTACACTATTTTGCAGCCACCTACACATGACTGGACTTGTGACCTTATGAAACTGTAAGCTGAAATAAAGTTTTCCTCTCCTAATTGTGGGCATCGGGCATTGAGTCATAGCAATAAAACAAAAGTAGCTAAGACATCTTCCAAGCACATGAGACTTTGGGATTACATTCCAGATTCAAACCTTAATAGAAGATTAGTTTTGTATTCAAGTCATCACCAGCCGGTGTTCAGAGGATTTGATGAGGAATGCAGGGTACCTCCTATCTGTACTATAGAATGGCCTGCATCCATGATGTACAAGGTCTGCTACAGAGGGAGAACAGTGAATGAACCCAATCTCCGCACAGCTTTATACATCCCTCAATCAAACTGATAGTGTCCTCCACCACAAAACCCTGGAATCCTACTCTGGGGTCAGAAAACACCCTCACGGTTCATTTTTGGTAAATTGTTTTGCCTTAGCGAAAATCTAGCTGTCCTCTGAGACATCGTTTTTCCTGTAGCTCTCTCAGGTTAAATGTCCTTTGTTCTCTCTTATGCCCATCCATAAAGTCCTCATATGAAACGAGGTCCTCCATGCACCTTATTGCTTCCTTGAGATCGTTTCTTCCTGTTATTCCTACAATGTAGTGTTCTGCAGACTCTCGCCTTCTTCTTGTTTTATGAAACTTTCCTTGGGAGAAATGAACAAACGTCTACTCACCTTAGGTAGGGCACATCGGGCAGATCAAAGTAATAATGACACCAAAGTCCAACTAAGTGAAGCAGTGAGGATATTAGGGCCACTTACGGGATCACGCAGGAGCATGAGTGGGAGGCCACGTATAGGAGGATGGGTAAAGAGTTACATACAGAGCATGGGTGAGGGATTACATACAGGGACACAGGTGACTTAAAGGCAGTCACATCCCCAGAGAGACCATCTCAGCATAGATGAAGATTCATGGAAGCTGCACACTGCCTCCTGGGATTACGGATCTGCTGATGATTCTGCACCAATCCTGATGACCTAAGCTCCTCTGCTTTCCCCTCCACTCCAGCTCCCACCATCAACATCTCTAGTCCCAAATCCACCTGGAGAACTACCTAGCACCCTGGTCTCCATACTCCACCAGCTTTTCCTTACTTTACCTCAGCTACCCACTCTCATCGTCACATCCTGGATCTTCTCATCAACGGAAACTATATCATCATTGAGATCGCAACTTAAACTCCTACTCCTTGACTTCTATCTTCAGTCATTCCAGACCACATGGTCCAAAACGGACTTCACCACCCTCGCCACAATTCCCTGACCTCATCCTCCAACCTCGACAACTTTTTACTACCCATTGGCCTGTCCTGCTTTCATTTCCCTTCTTGTGCATTCTAGATTTCATGAGCAATCGCTTTAAAGACTTCCTGCCAAATCTTCTCAACTCTTTCACTTGCATTCCCTCCTTCACCATTTACCCTCCTCCACTGACACGCAAACACCAGGCGACCCTCTCCCTTCTCCGAGGCTTTCCCCTCAGCAGCTGTATGATGCTAAAGGAAACAATTACACAACTTCAATGATGAGTTTCACCGCAATGCCATGACCCAAGGATTACCAGGCACCCACTGTTGTCCAGAGATCTGACCACATTTCTCTAAGGAGCCATTTTCCCACTCACTGAGATAATAGCTCCTCTCTCTCCTTGACTTTCACACCTCCTCTTCCAACTGTAGTTTGAACCATGACTTTTTCTCCTATTTGGGAAGAACAGAAGTTACTAAAAACAAATTCTCAGTTTCTTACCACCCATCACAAAGCCCACAGTATCTTCACCCATTTTCTCTTCTTCTTTTTTTTTAACCTTTTGTGATGGAGGAAAAGTCCTAAGGCTTCTAACAGTCACTTGTACTCTCAGGTTATGAATCCTTTTCCACAGATCCCTCCCTGCCTTCTGATGGACTATAGCAAGGTTCCTTCCAAGGATATGTCCAGTCTGCTCCCACGCTCTCCTAATGTGTTGCCATCAGCAGCAAACATGCCACAGTGTCTGGCTTCTTCAAATGGACAGCCCATGATAGCCTCCTGGGTCTGTAACATTTCTCTATCACGTACTTAGATCCAGAGTCATCTGTATACAACATGTCTCAAGTCCTCAATTTTCCTTATTGCTCTTTACCTATTATAGTGTGTTATTCTAGAAAATCTATGAAGAGAAAAAACTTAGTGTTGTGGTTTGGATCTGGAATTTTCCTCCAAAAGCCTCATGTACCTATAAATACTGTGTACTCTTGGGAGGTGGGACCTGACTGGAAGGGACACTTGCAGTTTCACTGGGGGTGGGGGATGTGCTGAGTCTACCCTCAATTCCAGTCTTCTCTGTTCTGGCATGACGCTGTGAGGGTCTCTGGAGCACCAGCCCCATGTCTGGCTCTAGCTTGGGCCCCACCATGTGATTCACCATTTTCCAGCTGTCTGCCTGTGAATAGACTGTGACTTTCTGAAACAGTGAGCTAAAATAAATCTTTTCTCCTTAAAGTTGTGGGTGTTGGATATTGAATCACAGCGACAAAAAAGTAACTAAGACACTTATCTAAGTATTTTTAATGAACTAAAAGGACACACACAAAATCCACAATGATGTAGAGGATGGAGACAGTAGAACACACGAAAATGTGGAGCAAAAGGAAAGTCTAGTGACTCAATAACTTCTACTCTGGCTCCCATACTCATGACTCACATGAACTGTTCTTAAGGTTGTAGGTCAATTCTGTTTTTCTAAATCTAATAGATCTCTTTGTCCTCATTTGACCTAGCCTCAAAACATTCACTGCAGCTGACCACTCCCTCCTGCCAAATGCTTCTCTCTTAGCTTCATGATACCACAGTGGCATGATTGTTTTCTTGCTCCTCTTCCTGAGGCAACTTTCTTAGTGAAGTAGCTGTGTATTCAATATCACTCATCTCAGTGTCTGCATGAGGAGTCATCTAGCACCCAGCACTCCTTCAGCTTAGGGTTTTTTGGAGAATCTTTCTCTTTTCTGTGTACAATCTTTCCCTCTGGTAGCTGGTCCCTGCCTGCCCTGTGCTTTCACCATTGCCAGCCACCCATGAATGGACTGAGAGAGGCCTTCTAAAACTGAGCTAAATAAATCCTCCTTTAAGTTTTATTCTGTCACAGCAACAAGAAAGTGAGACACTGACATATTCTACTTCCATGAAGTAGAATAAAATAAAATAAAATAAAAATTAAATATAAATATAAAATATAAATAAAAATAAAAATAAATAAAAATAAAAATTGAATCACTTTGGAGCCAAGGACATAGCTCAGTGGTGGAACAATAGCCTGACATGTATGCAGCCCTGGATTCAATCCTCAACACCACAAACACACACAGATGGATCATGCTGGTTTATTGGTCTCTCTCTCTCTCTCCCTGGTTCTGTTCTTTTCCCATTTCTCTCCCTTCCCCTCTCCCTCCCTCCTTTTTCTCTCTCCTTCTCTCCCCTTCTCATTCATCTCATATACTCTTTAGGACCTACAACTCTTTCTTATTAGGTTGAATCCTCAGAATATATTAGCACAAAATTGGCACAAAGCAGGACTGTAAGTGTTGGTCAAATGAATCAATGAGATGAACCAGACAGGGTATCTGATGGTCACTTAAAATGCCAGACACAAGGAGCTGAGAAATCAATAACAACCATAAACCAAAAGAAGAGAAAAACACATGAAGATAAAATAACAGCAAAAAGGCAGTAGATTGTGAGAAATAGAGAAAGTACTAGAAATTGAGAAAATCGGTAGAATTAGAAAGTGTTTGGCACAGTTCCTGAGTCTCAACAGGTATAATCATGATTAAAGAGATATCTATTGGTAGTAGCTGAACCAGTGACAGTTGATATATAGTGTTCTGAAAACACCACGAACCCTCCAGTATCCCCATGTGACCCAATGTTTGGGGAACCACTTGTGTGATTGAGGCTCTGTTCTTTGTTATTCATCTGTGTTTTTTACAAGAGTCTGAAGAATCACTTGGGTTCCCTGGAGTTGGGTTGTCTTTTCAAAAAATATGTTTATATTGAGTGTTTCTTGAGTTGCCCTGGGAGGGTTACTGTCTTTACAACTGAAAAAACAACAAACTGATGAAGTCTGTATGGTTCCTAACGAAGTTCTTTCTGGTTCGCTCCTCTGTCCTTGGTGCCAGCAATTGCAGGACCCTAAAGAGTTCATACTGAAATGGATTCAACAGATCAGAGCTCTCCCAGGAGTGATTTTTTCTAGATTTTTTATGGTTTCCCCCTTCTTCTTAAAAGAAAAGCAGTAAATTCTAGTGAAGTCTATTTTGCAGCTAATGAAAATTTAGCTGCAAAGTGCCCAAGTGTGAAGTCAGCATTAAACTATCACTTGAATAGCCAGCTCAAATTCTAGGAATTTCTTAATGAAACTTGTCATAGAAGTGTACAAACTGGAGATTGCGGGCTTTGTGAGGATGAAAAGCATTTTCTGCCAGAAACCAATAATCCACACATCAGTAAGGCTGCCTTGCCCTAAGCCACTATCACTGCTACCCTGAAAAGGGATCTTAATAACCTATTTGTGTTCTTTGTCTGACAAAAAAAGAGAATAAATCTCCAAAACCTAATCAAGTGGTGTCCACCAAATTGGCACAAATGGAATGGTCTGTACTTTTTATTCCCTTACCTCCACATTTTATTCCATAACCCATAACTCTAAACCCCATTGATGAACATTTTATAGAACCCATGTGAACTAAAGACTACATGAGCAAGAGAACCCTAATTTCAGCCATACATCTAGCTTGCTTTGAGACCTTAAACGAATCACTTAGTCTCTCTCTCTCTCTCTCTCTCTCTCTCTCTCTCTCTCTCTCTCTCTCTCTCCCTCTCTTCCTCCAGCCCTCCATCTCTCCCTCTCTTTCTCCCTCCCTCCCTTCCTCCCTTAGTATTGAGCCAGGGCTTTCATTGCTGAGTTACAACTTCAACTCATTTTTATTTTTGATTTTGAGACACAGGCTAAGTTGTTAAATTGCCCAGGCTAGGCTTGAACTTTTGATCTTCATGCCTCAGCCTCCCAGAGTGCAGGATTAGAGGACTACAGTCACTTAGTCTTGCTTAATCCATTTTCTCATCTGCAGAATGGGAATAAGCATGTCAAGTTTGCATCATCTTGAAGGGATTAGAGATCATGGAAGTAAGCCCCTGTGGCTTGGCTCGTAGTAGAGTCTTGATATTAGGTCAACTAGATGTCCATCGTGCACTCGAGCCTCCTCTTCTTGGCTTGACTGTTAGACACCTGAGGATAATATAATTTTTACCTTGTTTTCCTGAGTGAGCTGTTCCTTGAATACATTGTTTAACTTTTTCCCTTCTTTTTTCTTACTTTCTAATGAATTGCATTAGCGATCCTAATTTTCTTTTGGGCAAATCCTGTATTTTTTGATATGTTGTTGTATTATCTATATTTACTTCCTAGATACTTGTTCTTATTATACCTTATTTTTTATTTTCTTGCATCAGGGTAAAGAAATGTAGTCTATTAAAGTATTAATCAATAGAAATATAATGCAAACTATGACTATTAGGCATGCACACATATAATTTTAAATATTGTTTTACATTTTTAAATATTTCAGTTGCATTAAAAATAGGTAAAAGAAACAGATGAAATTAAATTTAAAACTTTTTATTTAGCTCAATATTGCCAAAATATTCACGTTTGAATATTAATCAATATGAAAATTTCAATGAAATATTTGTATTCCCTTTTGTGCACCAAGTTTTTGAAATCTGACACGCTGTTTATGCATACCATTAGGCAGAATGGCAGATACACTGGCAGGCCTAGCAACAGCAGCTAAGGGTTACAAGCAAAATAAATAGGATGTAGGAGGGTTTTTTTGCCTTTTTCCCTTGCATTTTCTTTATTATTGGTAGTAGAAAAGAAGCACATAAGCTTGTGGTTTCAAACTTTAGCTCAAGAAAAAGCAAAATCCTATGAGTGGGCTGATGAGCTTCTGGGCCCACACAAATTCCAGCCCCAGGGAGGAAGTTGCTTCAAGGTCTCATACCAAGTCAAATGAAGAACATCCACCTACAGAGTACACAGGGACCTACTTCCCTCTGAGATATGTCGACAGCCCATTTTATTTGTAAAAGCACAGTGACCTTGGAGAATGGAAAACCGTTCCCTGAAAGACACCTTTATCCTATAAATGTAACCAGAGGCTTCATTCAGTGCAACTGCCCATGTGATGCTCACCTGCTTTTAGTCTTGAAGGTGTAGTTCTCTCTCCACTCTCTCTAAAAATTTGCCACAGCTTTAGTTACTTTTTCATGGTTGTGACTCAATACCCAACATCCACAAATTTAGGGAAGGAAAGTTATATTTTAGCTCACAGTTTCAGAAGGTCACAGACCATTTGGGGGCAGCTGGCAGCAATGGAAGTACACGGCAGAGACAGAGGTGGAAGCAGCTTCTCATGACATCACAAACAGGAAGCCAAGCCCAGGCAAGTTGAGACTAGTCCTCCCAGGAAGGCAGGAAGCAGCTTATATATCCTTCCAGGTCTCTTATCCAGGTAATCAGCCCCTCCTGGATCCAGGTGTGGAAGGTGTGGTAACCCCCCACTACATGCCTGTAATCCAACATACACACCTGTACCCCAATTTATATGCCTGTAATCCACCCCTCCAGACTAGGTCCCAATCTCTCAACAGCACATGGTTCCATAGATAATCTATAACACTCAAACACATGAGAATTTTTGGGGAACATTCCAGATCCGAACCACAATAATCACTTATCAATGACCTGTGTGCCTTGACTGAATCTTTCATTAAAGATACAAAGCACTGAGGTGTCGCCAATTCCTCACAACACAACTTTAGGATCCAGCTTCCCAATAACACTTATGTCTTTTCCCAAAAAATTAATACTTCAAGTGTTCAATAGCCAGATAGGAACTATGATTACCATACAAGATAGCCCAAGTCAATACTATTTGTACTTGGAGAGATTATGAGTTTATTTCTGACCTGAAGTTTCATTGTCTAGGTACCTTAAAAGTAAAAAGGATTATTCTTGTAGAGTTTATTTATTCCTACTAGACAAAAATCTATAAATTATGTTCATAACTTCACCTTTATGTTTAGTGAATCTGTGTAAATTTTTAAGAGATCTCATAAATTTTCTTACTGAAATTTTTATCCTGGCAATTTTTCCTATAGTTTCTAAGATTTTATTTCCTACCTTTTTATTTTATTTTATTTTTTCAGTAGTAAGGATTGAACCCAGGGCCTTCATAATAAGTAACATCCTTAGCAGTCTAAGGTCTTACCAATGTGTTTATTCAGAAACAGTTATTGGTTACACTATGTACCAGGGACTATGTTAGCCTTTGAGAATATAAAGTTAATAAAGTATGATTCCTGCTACATAAACTTACAATATATTTTAGTGGTTATCAAGTCTGGAAGACCATAAATATTGGCTAAATTTTTTCTAAATTACAGATTCCCTTGGTCCCTCTCCAGGGATCCTACTCAACAATCACTGGACTGGAACCCAGATGTTTTTAAACTCCTCAGGTCTACATACAGTTTGAGACATTGTAAATATTTTGCAAAACAATAAAATTTTGGCACACTTAGCAATTCTTACAATGTTTTTGCTTCTGTAATCATACTTGAGCCTCAAAAAACAGAGCGGCACAGAAGTAGATTATGTGTACTTTGTAAGTGTGAAAATTGAGAAACAAAATGATTTCACAAATCCGCAACCATTGAGTAACACGGTTAAACCTGGATCTGCAACTCATCTCTTGGGGTCCTACATCCTTTATTCTGCACCTACACTTCATAACTCTACCCCATCCTCCAAAAGAAAAACACAAATGGAATACCAAAAAGTAAATTTCACAAGAAAAAGAGAGACTGCTACCTAATCTTCTTACTTAGAACTTGATTAAGAACCTAGCATGGTGCTTGGAGCTCAATGGATATTTTTCAATTGAATTAAATTTAAACGAATTGAATTGAGTTGAGCTGACTTCAGTTGAGCTGAGTTCAGTTGAGTTGAGTTGAGTGAATTGAGTTCAGCTGAGTTGAACTGAACCGATCTAAACCAAATTGAGCCAAAGTGAATTGAATTGAATTGAATCGAATCGAATCGAATCGAATCAATTTCCTATTACTAATACCAATTGGGAAAAAAAGCCAACACAGATTAATTTACAACTTCCCTATCCCTAGGCTGATGGTAATTGCCAGTGAGTCAATAAATGCTAACCAACAATTGGCACTATTAATATTTCATATCACACACACACACACACACACACACACACACACACACACACACTTTAATCACCCCAAGTTTATAATATGGAAACCATTACCAACTCCATTTTCTAGATGAGCGAAGTGAGGCACAGAAAGGCTAATTAACTTACTGAAGGCATGATGGAGGAAGTATTTGAAGTTGGCCTTGTGTCCATGTGTTTAAATATTTCGTCACACAGCCACTCTTCACAACACTGGGTTTCCAGCCTTTAATCATTTTCATGGCTAGAATTAAATTATGACAACTTTTGTTCCGTAATTTTTCAGTTGCACCATATTCTCCACAGCCCCAGAATCATTTATTACTCAATTAGGAAAATTATACCTTGCCACATCTCCTTGGCATTGGTCCCAGCACACATTAGGCTATTTCACACATTTGGCCAGTGTCCTACCAGTGTGGTCATGGTGTCTCTAATTTCCTGCTTGCAGGACTTCTCCAAAACAATGGAAGCCTGCTTAGCTCCAATACAAGTGCACCTTACCTGGAAGTAGATGAAAGTTGAGGGACAGATGCTCCAGGATGATGGGTTTTGTAGAGGGACAAATCTGAGGCATGATCTCCAGGTTTCTCAACATCAACACCACTGATAATTAGGGACAAGGGATTTTATGTCGAGGGAGAGTCTTTCCTTTGTATCATAAAACATGTATCCCCATGCCTGGTGCCGATAGTGCCTCCCAGTTTTGACATCAGAAGAAGCTCCATCTATTGTCACATATTACCCGAGGGGGGAAAATCACTCTTAAGGAAGAACCACTGAGCTACATTGAGTCACAGAGCATCCCAAAAGAATAGCTTTTCTCACCAGTAGTGAGCAACTCAACCGCATACCCTTTATTAACTTTTCTTCCTACCTACATTTCTACTCCCTGAGTTCACCTCCCAAACAAATTTCTTATCTAAGCCCTTGATTTCTGATTTGCTTTCAAGAAACCAAAACTCAGAGAATGAACATGAGCAAGTAGCCCTTTACTGTATGTAAAGGTACCAGTAGATGGAGTCTATGCCATTAACCATTTATAAGTGAAGAAAGGACGCAACCTTGGCTCGGTCTGAAGACGTTAAGGAGATACTCATGGTCTAAGAAGATCAAAAGTCCTACAGGGAAATAACAAACCTGTACAAAGGAAAATTGTTAGAGTCTTCTCACATTCTGATAGGTGGGTGAGTTGTGTCATGTAACACAAGGGGTGACAACATCTAGAGTTATAGGCACAGTTGCCTCAGGTCAAGAGCAGTGAATCACTACTTGTTTGGAATTTAGCTGATCCACAATCCCTGAGAGTGAGGTCTGGACCTGTGCATTTTTAATGCAATACTAATGCATGGAGCTGCATACCCATCCCAACCTACCCATTCATAGAGGCAAGAGAGTGCCAAGGACTCACAGAGAATAAGAGACTGAAGAACCAGAACCAGCCCCCAAATCCTGATTCCCAGGCCTGACACATGACAGCTTTAGGCAACTCTGAGCACCTCCTCACCACTGCCTAGTTTCAAAGGACTGGGGCCACCAAGTTAGGGAGAAAGGAAAGGAAAGGCCCAGATGTTGCCTGCTGTGGGAAACTTCCTTCAGACAGAACCTGGGTGTCCTTTGGTTCATGCCCACAGCTTGCACAGAAACTTTGTGCCTTGGAAATGTAGAGCATAAAGCATGCCTCTGGGGGCTCAGGGGTTAGCCCTTATCCAGTCACCTGGAAAAAGTAAATGGATCTCAGAGGGCAATTCATGAGGCCAAGTTTATATAATCTAGCTGGGAGCTAAAGCAAGCACATCTGCATTCACCGCTGCACTCACCACAGGCAAACCTGAGAGTCTAGGATTTCATAAATGGGAAAAAGAAAGTTTCCCCAGAAAACTCTAGACTGATTTTCCTGAGGGGTCAGCATGTACTTCATATTCACTAAGAAAATTGACTGAAACAATGAGAATCTTAGTGTGATTTTACTTCTCTGTTTCCTCTCCAAGTTTCCAGCCAAGCAGAGCCATGAGGACCATTTCCCACTTGGCCTCTACAGACTGCACTTAACCTTGACCATGATCTAAAGAGATGTTTACAACCCAAAGCAACCACAAATGCTTTCTTTTATTCCAAAGCAAGATGCCATTTCTCCACCTCCAACACCACCACTAATCACACCCTTAGTTCAGAATGCTATGTTCTTGGCTTCTTAAAACCAGACAAACACCAGTGATGAAGCCAGATGTAATTTTCCCAGCTAGATAACAATTCAGAGGCTATGGAGAACACAGCCCCATTGACGAAACAATTATGGGTCCAAAAGTCTCTTAATGATTGTCAGTTTACCTTTATTGTTATTATTTTGTTTCTGTTAAATTATGTCCTGTGGGTAGGGCCTGAACAATAGTATTTCTACAGTTTCCCAGTGTGTAGCCTCAAGGTTGGAAATGAGTAACAGGTTTTTCCAAGTTGACTGTGTGAAAAAGATAAAGAAAAAAGAAAGGAGAAAGGGGGGAAAGGGGAAGGGAAGGAGGGAGGAAAGAAAGAAAAAAGAAAAAGAAAGAGAGAGAAGGAAGGAAGGAAAGAAGGAAGGAAGGAAGGAAGGAAGGAAGGAAGGAAGGAAGGAAGGAAGGGGAAAAGAAAGAGAAAAAAGAAAGAAAGAAAGAAAGAAAGACCCATCAATTACCTGGAATATGAGTTAAAGATACAGAACCCTAGGCCCCTCCCAAGTCAGCAGAGGGACCCTGGATGTGGCCCTGAAATCTAAGTCCCTAACTTGTATTTCCAGTTAATACTTAGTTGGGAAAGTCTGGGATCTGGCAAGTTTGGGAAACACTGGGTAAAGGCACAGACATCTAAGCACACCCTGGAGAGACATTTGCTTGCCGGCAGCCTTGAAGATGTAAGGGAGCTTCCATTTGTGACAGCAAAAATCCCAGCCTTGGCTCAGGAATTTCCCTCCCTAGACCCTGTGTCCCTTAGGCAGGCCCCCGCCCTGCCCAGATCCCCTGCACAGTGAGCAGCCATCTCAATCCCTGCCTGTTCACCTCTCACCACACTCCTCCTCGGCCACTCTACTCGGCTCTCTCTCCCTCTGATTTAACTCCTAGCCCCAAATTCCCTTGTCCTAGCTGGGCACCGATTGCACCAATCCCTTCCTCCTCTGGCATCCTGCATCATGACAACTGCTAACCACCGTTCCTGGACCATATCCAGATCTAAATTGGACCTAATCATCTTAAAGATTGAACAGAGGTGTCTTGCTTCCCTCACAGTATAAACCACTTGCGGCTGTGCTAAGACTTGCAGACCTGAGCGTGGCTGCTGAAGGGAAAGCTGCCAAGCCCAAAGCTGTGGCTCAGCTCCCCAGGGGTAGATGCTCTCACGTCCTGTTCTGCTTCCAACGCTCAGCCCAACACCGAGCCCACAACAGGCACTCAGAGATGTTCCAAAATGCATTTCAAGTTGTAAGTTATGATTTCAGAAACCAACCTAAAGCTGGGGTGCAACTCGGTGGTACAGGACTTTGGTTTAGACCTAGAACGTTCCATGACAGTCCCATGTGTTCAGAGGTGGGGGTTGGGGAAGTTGATTAGATCGTGTGGTGAGGGTGGGCAGGGGTAACTACACTCATCAGTGGATTGGTCCATTGACGAGTTCACAGCTACATGTGGTGTTAGAAGGTGGGGCTGGTTGGAAGAGGAGGATCACTAGGGACATGACTTTGGAGAATATATTTCCCTAGTCGGCTCCACCCTTCTCTCTCTCTCTCTCTCTCTCTCTCTCTCTCTCTCTCTCTCTCTCTCTCCCTCCTTCCAGTCTGCCACGAGAAGAGCAGGTTTCCTTTGCCATATCCTTCCAACATGAGGTTTTGCCTTGGAGCCAGCCAATTGAGGGCTGTATCTCCTGTACCATGTGCCAAATTAAACCTCTTTTCCTTAAGTAGTAAACTTCAGGTATTGTGTCTCAACCACAGAAAAGCTAGGAAAATGCAGAATGACTTGGTTCCATGCCCACTCTGCAAGACAGAGAAAAAGAAACTAACTGCAATACAACTCAAAATTTGAATTAGTTTCTCCACATCAGCAATTCTAAAACTTTTAGACCCCTTTACACTCTTAAAACTTATTGAGTAATGTTTCTCTTCATGTTATTATTAATATTTTATTATTGATCTTTTTATGTGGGTGATACCTATCAACACTGACTGTACTGTTTATTTATTTTAAAATAGCAATTTTACACCAACTCTATGTTAATAGGTTAACACAAAGAATGTACTTATATAAAAAATAACTTTTTTCAAAACAAAAAAAAGAATATATTGGCACTGTTCCACATTTTTGCAAATCTCTGATGTTTGGCATAACAAAAGTAAGTTGAATTCTCTACCTGTTCCTACACTCAACTTGTTATTGGATCAGACAGGATGTAGATAATGCAGCCCATGGGAAAATTCTCCTCTCTACTCATGAGAAAATGAAAGTGCAAAAGCCAAGTTAAATCTTTGTATTATTACAAAAATAGTTTTGTCCTCGAGGACTCCATGAAAGGGCATTGGGGATTCCCAGAGGCCTCCAGTCACATATTAAGGGGTGTTGCTCCCACATTTTACTGTATTAATTCCAGGTAGAGTAGAAAAAAAATGATCAAAGAATTGCTTTTCTGCTTTTATGAAGATATATGAGGGTTTATCAAAGCAGATAAACTCAAATACACATTCTCATTAAACAACAAAATATCACAGAAGTTAAAATTCACAAATCATTGATCTTCATGAAACAGAGCATCAATAGTAGTAACACAAAACCTTAGATCCTATAATGTACCTTCCAGCCTACATGCTATATTCTTTCTGAATCTTCAAATCTTCCAGACCAGCATGGGTTTTAGTAAGAGTGGCAAAAGACTGCAGATTAAATGGTAGTGTATCTTGTAGAGCAGCAGCTCCCAATCCTTCTCACAGTCGGACCAGTTTCATGAAAAACAATTTTCCTGTGGAGAAAGGGTAGGAGGATGACCAAAACAGTCCCTCAGATCATCAGGCACTAGATTCTCATAAAGGGCACATATCCCAGATGCCTCCCCTGTGCGTTTCATGGTTGGGCTCTTGCTCCTATGAGATCTAATGTCACTGCTGATCTGACAGAAAACACAGTTCAGGTGAATGATGGAGGGTGGCTGTAAATACAGATGAAGGTTTGCACAAAGGCCCTCTGTTCACCTCCTGTGATGGTTTGGATCTGGAATGTCCCCCAAAAGCTTCACGTGTATGGATACTGTGGAAAATGTATAGAGTTAATGTGCTGTTAAGAAGTGGAGCCTGGTTGGAAGGGGCAGATCAGTGAGGTTTGACCTTGAAGGGGTGGACCCCTGGGACATGACCTGGAAGGATACATGCTAGCTCTGCCCTTCCTTGATCTCTTGACTTCCTGTCCTACTATGCTACGAAGAGCTTCTCTCTGGCTAGGCCTTCACCAAGCCCTTCCGCTATGTCCAGCCACCCATGAATGGACTGAAATCTTCTGAAACTGTGAGCTAAAATAAACCTTTCCTTCCTTACATTGTAGGTGCTGGGTATTCTTTCCGAGCAACGAGTAAGTAGCTAAGACGCCCCCTAACAGGCTTCAGACCTGTGTGAACAGTGCTTAGAATGGTGTCTGACACACAGCAAATTATCTATTATGTATCTTCTAAAGAGTCTCTTAAGTAACTACAAAAGTAAATTTCTCTAGTTGACCTTATTCCCCATAATTTAGCCTGACTTACAAAGACTTGTTTGTAGCAGTGATTTTAAGGCTGACTTCACTTAAAATAGCTTTACCATAAAAGGATTGATTAAATGAGGTATCATTACAGAGTTGCCTGCTAACAAATCAAAATGAACCTTGAAAATCCATACTACAAACAGACTGTGAAAATATTCTTTCCCCTAAGCTTTGGTGCATATCGTGGTAATTAGGCTCGCTCTAGCAACTGCTAAATGGCAATTAAATTTAAGTTGACCCCTGGGTTAATTGTATACCTAGAAGCCTTGTTAATGTCAAATGTTTACTGAGCGTTAAGAGATTCAACAAGCACTCAAAGAACATTCAGTACATGTGAGTCCTAGGAGGGATGGAGACAAAGCAAAGACTAAATAAATGCCTGCCCTCTGAGAAAAGCAGAGAGCTCTGGAAGCATGAAAAAGACCAGGCAGGATGCTTTGAATACTTAAATACCAGCAAATAAATGCTTGGGAGAGAGAAAAGAGGTCGTCCTGACTTGAGCCATCCAGGAACTTTGTCAACTTCATAACCGCAGGGTTGGACATTGACAAATGGGTGATCATGGGAGAAAGGACAACAGCAGTAGCTGAAAGTGGAACTGAGACCCTGAGAGGTTGATCCATTGAAGTATAAGGCAGCAATGAAAATAAGTGGAAATAAAGGAAAAGAGTGAATGCTAGCTAAGTGCAGACTTTATTCAAAAATCGAAACATGACCTTAGCAACAATGGGTACAAAGTACGTTGTCCACAACTTGGTGTTCCCGCAGTGCTAGCATCGCCTCTTCAACACAGGACAAAAGAAAGGCCCTGGACACAGGAGAGCCCATGAGGAGGCCACAGCAAGTCCCCAAGTGATTAACTGAGGATTTGAAATAGGGAAAGAAAAGGAGGAGGGAGCGTTTATTTTAAAGGAGAAATCCACATAGTTAAAGGATGAGCAGACAAAAAAATAATAACTACTCCATACTGGATCAGGGCTGTATACATTAATACAATTTGTGCATGCTCAAATTTACATATGGGAGAAATGGAAACCAGAGTAGGTTTTAGATTTTCCCAGACAATGCTCCAACTAAGTTGCCATCCTACTCTCTTCCCAGATCTTTGCTTCCAAGTTTTGGTTTCCATTTGGCACCAGCTAAGACTTGTTAGGCTGCAGAGTCATGATTCCCAAGATTAGCAGTCCACCAGAGGGTTCAAAAGCACCCTGAGAAGGGACAGATCTCCACCCATGACAGCTGAGCAAGGCCTCGAGCCTGATGGGCACAGGAGAGTCCCCTCGCGCTGTTCTCTGCTAGGCGTTCCAGCAAAGCATGATGGCCGCGTTCCAGCTGGGAAAACGTGCTGGCAGTGGCTGGCCCTAGGGGTGCCTCTTTCAACTCATAAGCTAGTTGTTCAAACCCATCTGTTAAACATTGTGAATTCCGTTGGCAAAATCACGAGCACGTTGTCTTCCTGCCCAGGAGTGGCTCTTTCTTGAGACATCTTCGGCATTGACATTCTTTCTCTTCTCATTGCCACATAATTAATTCTCTCTTGTTCTACAATTGATTACACTCTGCCTTCCCTCCAAATTTAAAATTCAAATGTAGCTAACTACTCAGAAAAAATAAAATAATAAACCTTGCCTCCTGATTCGAGTCCAAATAAATCCATGTAAGTAAAACTATGGGGGTAAAGAAATAAACCATAAAAGCAGTAAGAAAACCATGAATGAATATGTATGACACCTTGTGGCACTGACATTTTCTAAATGTTGCAATAAAGGTGGAAGCCGTGAAGGAAAAGGTAAGTAGCTTGGGCTTAAAAAAAATTAAGTTCTGGAATGAAAAACTGGAGACTGGAGCCAGGAGTGGGAAGGTGATAACTTGTCACTGACTCTTTTGTGCTGCTTTGTTTGTGAATTACCTTTTCAAATAACATTATGAAATGTAAATTTTCATAGTTAAAAAATAAATAAGAGACAAATAATAGATTTGTCTTAGTCACTTTTTCATCCCTGAACACAACACCCAACACCTACACTTTACAGTTTTGGAGGTCCCAGCCTATATACCATTGACCAATTACAAAGGCAGAAGGTCATAGCAGAGGAGAAGTGTTTACCACATGGCAAACAGGAAGCAGGGAGGGTTGGGATGAGGTGGAGAGAAGAGCATAGCCTTCCGGGTCAGTCTGCAGTGACTCAGCCCTTCAACCAGACCCTGCTTCCTAACAGAGCACGACATCACAATGGATTTTTAATCCATCAATGAGCATAGCACCCCCATGATCCATCACTTTTAAAAACACATGAAATTTTTGAAAGATATCTTAGATTTAAGCCAGAACAAGATCAAAAAGACAATGTATTTGCAACATTAATTTCATCTACTACAAAAATAGATTATTGACGAGTCATGGCACAACAGTTAGAGCACTTTTTTAGCAAGTGCAAGTTCTTGAGTTCAACTCCCCAGCACCACATAAGCCAGGCATAGTGATGCACACCTGTAATCCCAGCAGTCAAGAGGCTGCGGCAGGCTGTGAGCCCAAGGCCCACCTGGGTTGCATAGTGACTTCAGGACCAGCCTGGTCTACAGAACAAGATGCTGTCTGCAAAAATAAATAAATAAATAAATAAATAAATAAATAAATAAATAAATGGAACTGATAAATATTAAGATTGCCATGTAAGTTTTTGTTCAAATGTAGGCTTGCAAGCAGACAGATTGGCTAGCTCCAGGGCTCTCTTGTACCACACTCTCTCCTTGCCTCAGTTTCCTTTTCAGCAACATGCTTTTCCGGGAAGCCATGTTGGAAAAGACAGCACATATTTGGTGTTTGAAGAAAATAAAAACCCTTACCTTCTCATAGAGCAACTATAAAGAATGAATGAGGGAACCGAGCACACAGTGGCCCCCTAATTAAAGCCACCCATGGAAAAATGAGCTCATTAACAGTGATTCACAAAAGCAAGTGATCAGTCACAAGGTAGGATGTTCAGCCTCATCAATCATTGAAGAACTCTATCTTGAAATGAGATCTCACTTTCTATTCATCTGATTGTCAAATACTAAAAATAGCCACAGGCCTGGTGTTGCCAAGGGGTCACTTCGATGGATGCAAACAGAATGCGAACTTTCTCATCAGCAAAGAGACAGCATGTGTCAAAAGCCATATTCCAGTCTTTGAGTGCACTATACACAGTTCCCAAGTGACTGTGCTTTATTGATCCCATGGCTCAAGATGCACAAGTAGAAATGGATTCAGTAAAAACTGTACAGTCTCCCTTCTGTTTCTATTTACTCATTCAACTAACCGTAGATCAAAACTACATAGAAAAATTATCTATAGCGACCATAAATGAACTTTTTATTTCTTGCCATTATGTCCTAAAAATGCAGCTTAAAAGTTTTTACCTTATATTTACCTTACATTTACATTATACTATAAGTAAATTAGAGATGTTTTAAAGGACACACGAGAATATGTGCAGGTTATATGCAAACGCTATGCTATTTCTTGTAAGGAGCTTAAGAATGCACTGATTTTGTTACCTAAGTGGGTTCATGTGATCAATCGCCCTACAGTTCTGAAGAACAACTGTAGTTTGAATCTTCCCTTTTGGTCTTCCCCTGGGCTAGCAAGAACCTGCCAGATCTTTTCCTTGGGCAGCAGCTATAAGCCAACTCTTTGCTGTCAGTCAACTATGCAATCACCAGCATATACACCATGGGCTCTACTGCAGGGGTCTCCAACCCCCGGCTCATGACCTCTTAGGAACCAGGCCCCACAACAGGAGATGAGTAGCAGGAGAACAAGTGACGCTTCATCTGTATTTGCAGCCACTCCCCCACCATCACTCGCATTGCCGCCTAAACTCCACTTCCTGCCATATCAGCAGAACCAATCCCTGGTACCAAGAAGGTTAGTGATCACTGCTCTACAGTACACAGTATTCTGAGCTCCTCATCTACAATGCTGGTAAGTTAAGGCTATTAAATGCAATTTCAACTTATGATGTTTTTAATATATGGTGAGTTATTTAGGATATAGCTCTAGATTAATTAAGGAGCATCTGTATTCAATTTCTAGGACTATGTTCGAAGGAAGGAAATAAAAACATGAATATGTACAAATGCTTAGCTTCAAAGTGTTCATTGTGCCTTACAAACATCATTTTAAAAAAGAAAAAAATAGAAGCCATCTAAAAGGCTGACACTCAGGAGAATCATTAAAAACAATCTGGTAGCGATTCACCCTCCATAGGACATCGTGCAGTTATTAACAAAAAATATTTAATGACAGGAAAGACCTTCAAGGTATAAATACTTGGAGGTCATAAACATTTATGCAATATTAAGTTGTGTACATGTATCTTTGCTAGATAAAATGTATATAGATCAAAATGTTCAAAATAGGTTATCTCCAGATAACAAAATTATAGGAGATTGTGCTTTGCTCCTTACTTATCTATAAATTCTAAAGTAGTCACAATAAATTTTAATTATTCTTGAGTAATTATTTAAACAAAATTTTAGTTCATTTTCTACTAAGCTATTACTAACAGGAAAAATTATCTCAAGAAAATTCTTTTTACATTGTTCTAAGATCCAAAGAAAACAATTCCTCTAGTGGGTTTTCTCCACCTACTCTCAGTTATTACATTCGCTAATTTATTTGTTTAGTCTTTTGATCTTTATACATGTATGACTGTTTGGACTATTGACCCATGTCCAGTGAAGTATGTGTCCTCACAAGCCTGGGGACTCAGGACAACAGAAGCAGGCACAACATAAGAGGCTACAGAATGTGAACACAGGTGGGGATTGTGGTGAAGAGACCTGCTGACGCCTAATGTCAAGGTCTGGTTGTTACCAAAATCTCAGGCCACAGCCCTGACTCCGGGCCAGGTCCCACAGGTCAACACGCCAGGTTCCACCACTCCAAAAAAGCAAACAGAAAAGATAATGATGATGTAGGAAAGGAATTCAATCAATCTTTCTATTTCAGGAAGACAGGTTTGACCAGGTACCCTTTGCCCTGTCCTCAAGGATACTAAAGAGAGATTTAGACTCAAATAGGAGATGAATTGGGGGAGGGGCAATGAGGATGCATGATGAAAAGGCCTTGGTCAAATTTTGATCTGTCTGCTTAATATTGCATCAGTTCCAATTCTGTGAGGTGGCTCCAGAGAAGTCATGATTGTTTGGGGGAATGACCTAGGTCCCATGAGATGATCCTTCTTGCTTAAAGGGGTGGCCACAGATCTGGCCAGGGGCTAATTTATCCCATTTAAGGAGGGTAATTTCTCCTAACTAGAGGTGGGGTGACCTCATCATGGACTATTCTGTCTGTAAAGTTCTACTATTCCTGGAATCCAAGGTGACAACCAGCTTCAGGCAATGACTGGAGCTTCCCAGGCACTGATTCAAGAGGCCTGGATAAGCTATTGTAACTGCTAACAGATAAATGTTCCTACAAATCTTGAAAGTACTTTAATTAGTCTTATCTTGATGTCCTCAATCTTAAAGGGGTACAAGTTAGACCAATTGAGGACAAATAAATCTTGTATTACCTATCAGCTTTTGAACACACAGTCCTTGAGCGATTACTATGCCTGCATGCAAAGCTGAATAGGAATCTGGACTCAACATTTAAAGCAATGAAGGAGAGAAACACAAAATAAAGGCAGAAGTGCTAACTTTCATCCTGCTTTTAGTTGCCTATTTGGGTATCAGAAGGTCCAAGTGAAGAGTCAGTGCTTTCTAACAAAGGCCACGTCTAAGTCCATCATCAGAGCAGGAGCTGGCCTAATGGAGAACGGTAGGTAGTAAAGGGCTCCCAGGTAGTGAGCACACTTGGGCAAGAGCAAGGAGGTGTGGGAGTACAGGCACAGAAGGTTGCCATGGCCAGCAACTGGGACGACTGATTGGGGATCATTAGAGAAAGCCGGCTGGTCAAGCTCTAGTAAGGCATTTTCTTAGTTTATGAAAAAAGAAGTAGCAGAGCCATGCAGAACTCCAGCTGCCATGCCCACGTTTACAGATAGGGAGAATTTGATAGCTCTGTGAATAGTCGACTGACCCCAGCCCTGAGCTGATGGCCACGGAAGCCTCCAAGGCCTGCACCTAAGCAGGTCTAGATAGGCATCTTGCATCTACAGATTCCTTTTCTTCTGCGTGGTTAAGGGTATAGAGTTTTTTTTTAATCTACACACCCAGTGTCAACCACTCAATTGAGAAGAGGAAAGCCACAGCTAGAATTTTTGGCAGAACAACACTGTGCTGGGTGAAAAATTAAATATATATTGCACAATACTCTACCCTCCTTCCCTTTGCTCAAACATTTCATTTCAGTGGGATAAAAGTCAGGCTGGGAAGGGAGGGACGAGGCAGGGTTAAAAATTGGAACAAGACCCAAGAGTGGGAAACATGTAGAAATGTTCTGAAATTGCTCAGCTTCAGAGTCGGGGCCGTGTCCCGCTAGGACTAGGCCCTGTGAGGCTCTCCATCTATTCCACCCAAGCCTGGGCAAGGCTGAGGTTCATCACCGCAGCTGGAATCCACAGAATAACCTCCCTTCCCACCCACTTGTGGCTCCTGACTGCCAAGATGTGCCCTGGCGCTATGCCAACCCAGGCTCTCTCCGGCAAGCACACTGGATTTCCAGCAAAGAATACCCAAAGCCTCCAGTTGTGAATAGCCATTAAGTCACTGAGCACACACATACCTCAAAATCATGAATGATAGTTAGGTCTCCCCTTCCTGAGATCTCCCAAGATGTCAAGCCCTGTGCAAGGCGGTCTATACATTCACCTCAAGAAATCCTCACAACAAAGTGTGACTCAGGGCCTGTTATTACTCTCCCCATTGTAAGAGGATAAAACCAAGATTCAGAGAGGTTAACTCATTCAAGGCTGATAAGTGACAGACTGCCCACCTTGCCTGATGCCCCTGTCTCTGGGGACTCCTCCACTCTGATCTCCTGTCCAGTCTCACGAAGCTGCTTGTCACTTTGTTAGGGTAGCAGGCCTCTTACTTCCTCTGTGCCTTTGTGTAAGGTGAGGCTGATGCTCAGGGAGCCCTGCCTTTGTCTGGCTCCCTCTCAGCCCACAGCTCAAGCTACTCCCTGCATGACCCCCTCCTGGACCTCGGGCTCCTCAGGTTAAGTTAAGCAAAGAGATCTTCTTGCCCTTCTTGGAAGGTTCCATGAGCATCCTGATGTCAGGCTTGTGGAGTATGTGTTTCCCCCCACCTGAAAGTCTTTGTTTCCCTGTACACACGGACACACGCTCATGCATGCATGTAGAGAGCCGCGGTGAGCGGTGACAGCGCTGTCACCGCTCACCGCGGCTCTCTACACATGCACACTCACAAGCATATACACTGTCACTTCTTTTTTTCATCCCACTCGTCTTTCAGGTAGTGTAAAAGTCAGCAACCCTGAGAAACCTTCCAGAACCGTCTGTAGTCCACCACACAGCAGCCAGTTCCCTCTGCTCTGCAGCTGGGCAGAAGATGGCAGACAACGCCTCCCTCTGTGCTCACTCTTCACTCTGATCCCTCATCCTTCCCACACCCCTGTCGAATTCTTTTCAGTCACCAACTGCCTCATTACCCCAACGCTCAGAGCCGAGTGCATAACAGGTATTTAATAAATTTTTTGAGTGAATGAGTCAAGAATTATTAACTTTATCTTGTCTGACATTGTAATTGAAACCAAAGGCCTTATGATTTTATGGCAGGAAATGAAGAATCCTGAAAGAATAAAAGGAAATTCTCATCATGAGTGCTTTTGAGAATAAATACTGGGCAGATAATATCATTTTCCAAAGATAAGAAGTAACTTGGTTGGGGTGGGGGAGTTTTAGCCAAGGAAAGAAAAGAGCTTACTGAAAATTAAAGCTGTGATCTTCTATCCAGTCATCATGAAAAAGAATGATTTACTCACAGGAAATTCTTTAATAGGACAGTTTCTCAACTGCAGTGGTTCAGAGTGAGATGATCTTTAACTTGATCCTAAAGTGCTTCCTTTTTTAAAATTTATTCATTTCAAGTTTTGTTGTGGAGAGTTCATTGCTTGTATAGTGTTTATAATGGTTAACCCACTTAAGATCCCACCCTTGTATCTTCTATTTAATTCAAGTGGCAATAAAAATGGTGCAAATTCCTTGGTGTTAGAAAAGACATTTGTAAGTTTTGTTTTTCTCTTTATATAGTTTATACAATTAAAACTAACTTATTATATGAGATTATGTGAGATTTTTGATAAGCCCTGTTAATACCATGTGCCTTAGCTAGGATATAATAAAAATGGGACTTCGGGAGCTGGAGGAATGGCTCAGCGGTTAAAGCACTTGCCTCGTAAGCACTTAGGTAAGCTCGAACTACCTGAGTTTGGTTCCCCAACACCACATAATTCCAGTGTGGTGATGCATGCCTGCAATCCCAGCACTCAGAAGGCTGAGACAGGAGGATTTCTGTGAGTACAGGGCTAGCCTGAGTTATAGAATGAGACCTTGTCTCAAAAAAAAATGGGATTTCATCTCTATGATCCTTTTCCCAAAACTCAGTCTTACCACTCCCCAGTGCATGCAGTGTGCACACACAGGCGCGCGCGCGCACACACACACACACTCTTCAGGAATTTCTAAAACACAGCTGAAAAGTATACATTAAAAACATCAAAGTCACCAAAAATAAGAAAAAGTCTAAAAAATAGCCACATCCAAGAGGAGCCTAAGGAATTATGATAGCTAAATGTGCAGTAATGGAGTACCCTAGATAGGAACCTGGAACAGAATAGAAGACATCAGCTTGAAATCCAACCAATCTGAATGTAACACAGGTCTTTTCTACTGTTCTAATTGAGGTCAATCTGTATCAATTAGTGGTTGGCCTCTTTCCCACACATGTGAACAAGTTTAGCCAAGTTTAACAAGCTTCTTGACTGACTCACAAAAGCATGTCCTGCCAAGAGCAAATCCAGCCCTAGGCATCTGGATCCCATTGACTCCTGAGTTAAGTACATGTTGTGTGGTTGGTTATTACTCAGCACTTTTGTGGTGATGGAACACTAAAGTACACAACTATGAGTTCATCCCAACTGAAAAGTGATACCTTGGTGGAAAAAAATAAAGAAGGGGAAGATTCCAAGAGCTCCTTTCCCCAGAAGGCAAGAGTAGCAGGACCCCAAGAATTTGTCTTTAACGATCAACTCCATCTTCCTCTCTAATCAATCCCAGCATTTATATTTGCCCATAAGTAATACTAGGCTCCTAAATTTCCCTGTATTCGTATGAGTAGTCACTCCACAGTAGTAGCTGAACATGTCAGGCTCTGGTGTCAGCTGCCTGGGTTCAACTCACAACCACTAACTCTGTTGTGTGACACTGAGCAAGTCACCTGAGCAGCCATTCATAGGGTTGTGTAGTTCAAAAGCTATTTCTTAGAAGGATGCTTGGTACAAATAACACACACTCAGTGGATGAGGAGCAGGAGGTGCCGCATTCTGAGGCCAATTCACCAACCCAGAATGTCCTCTCCATGCTACCTACTGGGTAACTTCTAGTTCTACTTTAAGACTCTTGTCTCCCCCAATAAGCCTTTCCTCTGTAACTTTCCTTTGGACTCACGAAGGACCCAGTCATTTTTCCCTCCCTGATAGCTTGGGACATGATTTTGAAATGTTCTCTGTATAGTTGCCATTCCTTCTAAATTGTAATTTCTTGGTGATAGAGTCTATACTTGGTTGATTTTTGTGTAACCCAGATGTCAGTCTCATGGCCACAAACAATATGCCCCTTAAAAACTGCATGAGATTGGCTTGAACCTCCATCACTGCTCCAAGCAAGATGAGAGTTCCCAGGAACAAACATTGTCATGACACCCTCAGAGTCCAAGCTACCAACAAAATCAGTTCACTTTACACTTTGCCCTTTCTGGTATACACTTTCCCTCTGCCTTCCCAGAGGAGTTTTATTTGTTTCCTCAGATGCGTGAGCTCACGGACACACTAGAGGGCCTGGAGTCTAAAGTCCTGAAAGCAGGCATGAGAAAGAGAGTTCACAACCTCAGAAAACACGCATAGTAGGAGGCCCTGTGATCTCCTGAGCTAGCCTTGCCCTCTGCTTTCTCTTCTCTTAGAAAAAACACAAGATCCCAATTTGAAGAGCCTCAGCTTCATGAAAGGCCCTGCATGTCAGCTTTCTACATTAATGCCAACCATGAGCGTTTATCCTGGGTATGTATTGCAGACTGGTTCTGTTGGCACCACGTCAAGGCATTTAACATACAACTTGCAGTTTGTATCCATAACCAAACTGCTGGGGTGTCCAGTGAATATCACATATTCCTCAATATAAGCCAATGCTCTATGTAAAAACAGGATTCATTTTTTTCCTAATACCAATTTACTAAAAAATATTTTATGGCCAAGATGAATATATAAATTTATAGAAATATACATGAAATAGCCATATTTCTGTCCATAACATTCAATGTGGCCATTGAGTAATCTCATAAATAAAACCATATTAGCATATAAATACTATTTTACACACAATAATTTTATTCAAAAGCTTTATACACATCTTCAACTGATTTTCATCACGGGTTTTTTTTTTAAGTTCTCTAACTCAGCTTTTTGGAGTACATAAACCATATTTCTGCTGAAAGAGTACAACTTAATCTAGAAATTATACTCAGAAGACAAATGTGATCCAAGCAACAAGTGCTCATTTTCAGAATATGCAAAGACTTCGTTTCCATTTGTCTTCTGGCATGTAATTGTGATCTTCAAAGCTTAAGCCCTTAATTTATAGTTTTATGAAGCCATCTGTTAAAAACTCATTTACATTTTCACCTACAACTTACATTTAGAAAGACAGTAAAAAAAAAAAAGTAACAAAAAGACAATCTGAATTAATTAAATTGTTTTGTTTCCTTCTAGTTGAATATACAGAATTATCTCTGTAAGCATCTAAAATTAGCATTGCTTAAGATTGTTTCAGGCTAATTGTCTCTGTCCAATACTACATGCATATTGGAAAAAAATAAGTTGCAAAAACAGCACATAGTCTGGGAGTTCATAAGGACTTAAATGTAAAGAAAACTTTCTTTTCTCAATAACAATCCTGGGTCAGGTGATTAAAGACTTTGCCTTATCTCTGGGTATAGAGAGACACACTTAATCCCATTTCTCCCAATGTCTATCCCAAACAAATTACAATTTCTTTATTGTTAGAAGGTTTGTTTTTATATTTAAAATAATGCTTATGAATTCTATATTTTTATATTTTAGTATTTATATAAACCACAAGGCCCCCAAAATAAAGAAAACCTGAACACATCAGTTCCTCTTCTCATTAAGAATCTCCATCGTTTCAGATTTTTTTCACTTTCTCAGTGAGCTCCCTGGAATTCCTGTGTTTGTCATACGATCACTTTGTAAGCCCCCGTGATCACCACATCTTATTAGTTCATAAACACTAAGAGACACAGATTGACCTCAAGCCACCACAAGGCAATGAGGTGGAGATCAAACTAGCTTCATAATTTTTGCCATTTTTATTAAATTTGTATGGATTTCTTGTCCTAATTAAAGAAGAGTGAAGTGTTTTCTCTTCTCTCTAAATTCAGCTTAATTTACAGTCTCTCAACTTTTCATATAGTACTCAGTATGACCAAAATTGGAAAGGTTGAATGGAATGAACCAGACTTTGAAAGGGAACTCAGGAGTGCGGCCTGGCCCAAATACCAAGTTCATGGTACAAAATGGTGAGAGAGACTATAGCAGGGGAACTTAAACAGGAATGTGGGCATTTCTTTTTATGCGATAGGGAACCAATGAGGATTTTTAGCTGATAACTGATATTATGAGTTGAAATTTTGTGTCCCCTCCAAAATTAATATTGAAACTTAATTCCCCATTCAAACACAGAAAGGGTGAGGCTTATAAGAGATGAGCAGGCCATGGGATATCTTCCCCCATGAATGGGACGAGTGCCTTAAAAAAGGGCTGTAAAGAGCAAATTTGCTCCTTCCATCTCTTCACAAAGTGAAGTCACAACATTTATTCTGACTGGAGGTTATGCCAAGAGGTCTCATCCTGGAAGTAGAGGGGAGAGCCCGCAACAGACACAGAACCTAGGATCACCTTGATCTTAGTCTTCCTCATCTTTAGAACCTTCAGAAATAAATTTACATTCTTCATAAATGACGTTTTCTCAGGCATTTTGTTAGAGTAGCAAGAATTAAGACAACCAGTATTTAAACAGTCTAAAATGATTCAGCACTTTAGCACAATACTTAAGAAAACCATCTGGATTCTGAAAGCACTATGACACTTCATAAGTATAATATCTTGAACATCCCCTTGTGTATAATATTGCATACTTGAAAGACTTATTTCAGGGATTTTTTAAAAGCAAAAAGTGTAAAACACTTAGCACAAAATCCAGGTATTGTAAGTGCTTGACAAATAGTGACTATCAAATCATATTATGAAGTCATTTGGGAAATTAATGTATTGGAGTAGATATGCATGAATATTTGTGTTCCTCTAAAATTCATTCGTTGAAATTCTATATAATTCCCCAGATGATGGTATGAGGAGATAGTGCCTTTGGCAAGTGAGTAAATTATGAGAGTAGAACCCTCGTGAATGGGATCAGTGACTTTATAAAAGAGCCCCAGAGAGTCAACACCCCTTCTACCATATGAAAACTTAGTAAAAAGGTACTATTAACGAACAAGATAGCAGATCCACACAAATCAGCAACTCTACTGATGACTTGATCTCAGACTTCTCAGCCTCCACAACAAATTTCTGTTGTTTGTATGTCATTCAGTTTATGACATTTTTGTAATGCGACTATCCTCGTTACTTTTTCTTTACTGGGACATAATACTTGATATCACAACTTAAAAGAGGGAAGCTTTTACTTTAGTTCATAGTTTCAAGAGGTTTCAATCCATTTATGTTCTGCTTGCAGTGACAGGAGCAGTCGGGCAAGGAATAGCTGCTCATGGAATCACAAGAGGAAGGATAAGACTCCAGGAGAAGCTGGGGCAAGAGTATATCCCTAGAGGCAGCACCCTTAGTGACCACCACACCCTCAGTCATCGGTCAGACTCTTTGCCCCTCTCAACCAGACCCCGCCTCCTAACAGCATGTAAAATCTGTAGATAATCCCCAATATCCAAATATATGAGGTTTTGCAGGGACAATCAAGATCCAATAATGGTTTAGATCTAAAACAAAAATCCTTCCATGTATAGAAAGTGACTGGCCTATCCGTCTACCACACTCATCAGTAGATTCATCCATTCATGAGCTCAATGAGCTCAATAGCTAAACGTGCTGTTAGGAGGTGGGGCCTGGTTACGTGTATCACTGGACCATGACCTGGAATGTATTCTTGTGCCTTAGCACACACATGTCCTCACTCTCTCCTCTGTCTCTCTCTCCCTCCTTGGTTGCTTTTTCACTCACTGTTGGCACACAATACCCCACAGCCACAACTTAAGGGAGGAAAGGTTTATTTTAATCCACAGTTTCATGAAATCTCAATCCATTCACAGGCAATTCGCAATGGTGGAAGGGTCTGAGAGAAGGCCTAGCTGGAGAAAAAAGATGTTCATAGCATTGCAGAAGAGAACCAAGCACAAACAAAGCAAAAAATGTGCCTCCTCCAGGTCATCTCCCAGTGATCCACCCTCTCCAGGCCATCTCCCAGTGGTGTCCCCTTCTTCTGACCAGGCTTCACTTCTCAGCAGCACTGTCATGACTGAAACACCTTGCAAACACATGAGTCTTTGGGGGACATCCCTGATCCAAACCCTGGCTCTCCCTGCTTCCTTTTGTCATAAGGTTCGGCGCTTCCATACACCACACCCCCCATGCTGTTTCTGCCTTCGAGCCAGCCCATCATGAGTTGAAACTTCTGAAACTGTGAGCCAAACTACGCTCCTCTTGTAAATTGCAGGTATCAGGCATTTTTGTCGCAGCTATAAAAACACTGGACTAATCCCACAACCTAAGTGGACTAAGATAAGCAGTTAGAGGCAGAGACTATTATCGTACACAGAAAGTTTGATATAACAACCTGGAATCCTACATGATTTGATAATGCACAACAGAGGAGATAGGACAGGGACAATACTGAAGCAATCCAGAAAGTCAGTCTTTCTAGCCCATGAAGCAAGGAAACACTGGTGCCATTCAGAATGAGTGATAGGACAGAGTGAATAAAAGGACAAATTTGCTTTAGGAGATCATGAGTTCAACATTACGGCAATACAGGGTGGAGCCAAGATGGCAACAGTGAAAGATCACTTTGTCGGTGGCTCTACATGATCAAGCTGGAAGACATAGATTTGGCAAAGAACTTCCTCTGCCCCCTAACCTAGAAAGGCAGAGGAAGGGCTGTGAGGATCACCAGTATCTGAACGTAGGCTCCCAGGCAAGGACAGAGAGACAAGGAGCCAGTGGGCAGGCCAGGAGCCATGCAATGCAGAAGTGCTATGCCTGCTGGTAGACTACAGAGATGCTAAGTACCTGTGACGATTGCAACACAGTTGGTCAACTAAGAAGAGCTAGTCAATTTGGGGCTTTACGCCCCAGTAGCAGCCATTAGCTGTAGTGGGCCAGAGTACACAGCCACCCTAGCTACAGAATGAAATCGGGAGAGACCTCATCTGTAGGGCCTTGAAGCTTGCAGGCTGAGGATGGCCTGAGGAGATGCAGTAGTGGGGCTATGGAGCAGAAATCCCAGCCAGTGTCTCCTGGGGAGTTCAGGGAGGATACCGGGATTGCCCATGCTCCCTGGAGGCCACCAGGACCAGCTGAAAGCAGGGCATCTGTGTGAACAACTGGGAACATCCCAGGTCCTCCAGCTTGATCAGACTCTAAGTCAACCAAGTGGCCATGCTGAGACAGAGAGAGGCCTGTCTGTCTGCCAGAGATTCAGACTGCAAGATCCGGGGCTTTGGAAGTAAAGACCTCTTAATAACGAGGGGACATAAGTGTTCTTTTGTTTTGTTTTTGTTTTCTTCTTTTATTCTAAGTATTTATCTCCTTCTTTTTTGGACGCTGGCCTCATTTCAATGGTTTTCTATGGGTATAATGAATGTGGGTTTTTTCTGCAATTGATTTGATTTTTTCCCCACATTTTATTGATATGTATAAATGCAAAATTCAAGGTTTACAATAATTTTTTTCTGGTCCCTTTTCCTCTTCTTTCTTTCTACCTCCTTCTGTTTCTGTTATTTGTTTGTTTCTTAATTTCTCCCTCTCTCAACCCCTTTCTGACAAACCTTTCTATAGATTCTAAAGTCATACTCTCTCCACTTCATTCAAAATGCTCCCTAGGCTGTCTTACCGTTCTGCGTTTGTTCACCCATTGTACTCTGACTGGGGTAGTAGTTCTGTCAGGCTTTTTTCTACCACATAAACAATTCCCTGCTTCCTATTACACACCCAAAGCTAAGCGCTAGTCTTAGTCCGTTCTCTCCCTCCTCCAACTTCCCTTATTAATAGTATTGTTAAGTGTCAGTAACACACAAACATACAGATGAACTAATAGGGATGCAAAGGCTATATATTGTTTAGATAGAAATAAATGACAAATGTAGACTTCTCTCTATATTGCCATTAATATAGAAAAAACTCTTTTAATAGGTTACCAAACAATTTATATAGAAACCTCCATTACTAGTATAGATTACATTTAGAATGTTAAGAGAGGATTGGGTATATACATTAATATCTGGTTAACATAAGTGTAGAGATAGTAGGAAACAAGTATAAATCTAGATACAAATATCCATTGTATTGTTAAAGAGTGTATAGTGGGTAGACCCGAATAAGGGTGGATAGCTTCTGGTGGTTTGGCTTATCCTAGATACTCAATATAGGGCTCTATTATTTTAATAACTGTGATATGACACTGATATTAATAGAAGATGAAAATGAGATAAAAAACAAGTATACATAATAGCTGAAAAGCTCAAGCAAGACATATGAGAGATGCAGAAGGAGCTCAATGTGGATATAATCAAAAAACAATAGCCATTATGGATAATAAATTAAAGGATTATAAAGAAAAAAGAGATAAAGAAGACAGTGAAATAAATGAAGGAATGATTCAGTAGAGATACAGAAAGAATGAAATCCGAACTCCAGAATTTGAAAAACTCACAGGAAAAAAAAAGAAGAAATCACCTTGAGCACTTCAAGGACAAATTATTGGATCTTGAAGATAAGGTGGATAAACTGGATCATACAGTCAGTGAGGATCAAAAACAAAAAGATAAGAACGAAACCAGTTGCAATAACTGATGAATGACTCAAAGAGAAGCAACCTCAGAACTATGAGAGTGCAGGAGAAAATGGAGGACAAAACAAAACGCTTGAAGGACATATCCAATAAACTTATGGAAGAAAATTTTCCAAATCTAGAAAAAGAAATGAACATTGAGCTATTGCAAGCATAAAGAACTCCAAATAACCTTGAACAGAAGAGAACTTCTCATGACACATCATAATTAAAATCCTAGAGACTCAATACAAAGAGAGAATATTAAAAGCTATCAGAGAAAAGCAGAAAGCAACTTGTAAAGACAAATTCATCAGGAAAATTTCAGACTTCTCAACAGAGACCCTTAAGACCAGGAGATCATGGAATGTTATCATCCAAGTACTAAGAGAACATAAATGCCAACACAGATTGCTATACCCAGCAAAACAATCTTTCAAAGTAGAAGAAGTTAAATTTTTTCATGATAAAGAAAACCAAAACCAAAACCAAAAAAAAAAAAATAATAATAATAATAAAATAAATAAATAAAAACCCTATACCACCATTGCAGCACTGGAGAAAATACTTTTTCTATAGATTTCTCATATTTTATTTTATTTTATTTTATTTTATTTTATTTTATTTTGAGACAGGATCTTGCTCTGTAGACTAGGCTGGTCCTAAACTCACTATGAAGCCCAGGCTGGCCTTGGACTCACAGTAATCCTCTTGCCTCAGCCTCCTGAGGTTTACAGGTGTGTGCCACCACATCCAGCTTATGTGGTGTTGGGGAATTGAACTTGGGTACTTACTGCTTGATGAAGCACTTGCTAAGCAAGCACTTTGATTGCTGAGCCATTCCTCCATTCCCTAAATAAAATATCTATAAAGGAACATTTGACTGACATAGGGAAATCAACAGCACCAAAGATCCCAGAGAAAAAGAAGCAACATAAAGAGGAGAATAATTTGACAAGAGCCTAGATCAAACAATCAATACTAAATCATCATAATGATGACAGGATGTAATAGATATACCACTATAACAGCACTGAATGTTAATGGTCTCAACTCACCTACCAAAAGACAACAACTAGCTGATTGGATCAAAAAATAAAAACCCATCATTTATTGCTTTCAAGAGAAACATTTTACCCATGAGGAAACACATAGACTGCAAATGAAAGGATAGATGGAAATCTATACTCCATGCTGGACCCAGGAAATAAGCAAGGGTAGCTATACTATTCTCAAAGACAGAAGATTTCAAAACAGATCAGAAGAAACAAAGACAGGTACTATACACTGGTTAAGAGAATAATTCAACAGCAAGAAATCACAATTATCAACATATACACTCCCAACTTTGGGGCACTCAATTTTGCAAAACAAAAATTATTGAACTTGAAAAGCCATGTAGGCCCTCACACAATTATAGTAGGGGACTTCAATATCCCACTATCACCGATAGATCAATGAAACAGAAAATCAACAAAGAAATATTACAATTAAACCACATTATAGAAAAATTGGACTTAAAGTATATCTACAGTGTTCCATCCCACATCAACAGAATACACTTTTTTTTCTCAGCAGCACATGGGACATTTTCCAAAATAGGACATTTTATATGTCATAAGGCATGTTTAAATAAGTCAAAGGAGCCAAAATAATTCCTTGCTTACTTTCAGACCACAGTGGAATAAAACTGAAAATCAACAGGAAAAAAAACTATAGAAACTACACAAATACACAGAGCACAGAAATTGAATAACTTACTATTGAACAAACAATGGGTCACAAAAGAAGTCAGGGATGGATTCACGGCAGAATTTTACCAGTACTTCAGAGAAGAACTACACCAATGCTCCTCAAACTTTTCCATGAAATTAAAAGATAAAGAACACTGCCAAACCCATTTTTGGAAGCAAGAATTACCCTGATACCAAGACCAGACCACAACTTAACCAGAACAGAAAACTACAAACCAATTTTCTTAATGAATGTAGATGTAAAATTTTTCAATAAGATCCTGGCTAATAGAATTCAGCAAGTTAATTAAAAAGATCATACAACATGATCAAGTTGGCTCCATTCCTGTGATGCAAGGTTGGTTTAATATATGTAAATCATTAATGTAGTGCACCACATTAATAAAGACAAGAACAAAAATCAGATGATCATCTCAATTGACACAGAAAAGGCCTCTGACAAAATGCAACAACGATTAGTGATAAAACCCCGGAGGAAAATAGGTATGAAAGGACCTCATCTCAAACTGGTAGAAGCCATGTATGCTAAACCTACTGCAAATATCATAGTAAGTGGGAGAAATTAAAAGCATTTCTTATTAAATCAGGAAGAAGATAAAGTTGTCTACTTTTCACCACTCTTATTAAACATAGTTCTCAAAACCCTAGTAATCAGACAAAAGAGAAAAATAAAGGGAATACATTTCAGAAAGGAAGAAATCAAACTATCTTTATTTGGAGGTGACATGATTATCTACGGAAAAGACTCCCTCAAAATCACCATGAAATGCTCAGGCCTACTGGACAAATTCAGCCAAATTGCAGGTTACAAAAAAAAAAAATCAAAACACAAGGCTGGTGGAATGGTACAGCAATTAAAGTAGTTGCCTTGCAAGCACAAGGCCCTGAGTTCAATTCCCCAGCACAGCGTAAGCTGGGCACGGTGCTACACACCTGTAAACCCAGCACTCAGGAGACTGAGCCAGAAGTGTTGCCATCAGTCCGAGACTGGCCTGGGCTATATACTGAGTTCAGGAGCAGCCTGAGCTAAAGAGGAAGACCCAGTCTCAGGAAAAAAAAAAAAAAATCAAAAGCATTCCTCTACACTAACAATGAACTCACTGAGAAAGAGCTGAGAAGAATAATCTGGTTCACAACAGCTCCTCAAAAAATTAAATACTTAGAAGTAAACCTAAGGAAATGAAGAACCTCTACGAAGAAAGTTACATTATGCTGAAAAAAAAAAAAGAAATTGAAGAGGACAATAGAAAATCGAATGACATCTCCTGTTCCTGGATAGGCAGAATCAATATAGTCAAAATGACTGTACTGCCAAAACTTGCATACAGATTCAACACAATTTCTATTGAAATACCAACAACTTTTCTCACAGAACTTGAAAAAAAACAATCCTAAGATTCATGTGGAGCCAAAAGAGACCCAGAGTAGCCAAAGCAGTCCTGAGTAACAAGACAAAATCAGGTGGCATTACAGTTTCAGACATTGAGTTTATTACAGAACAGCAATGATCAAAATGTTATGGTACCAGCACAAAAATAAACAAGCTGACCAATGGAACAGAACCAAGTGTGCAGAGATAACCACCAAGTTCCCTCAGCCACTGAGTCTTTGACAAGGGGGCCAAAAACACACTGGAAAATATATGGTGCTCCATCCCACATCAACAGAATACACTTTTTTTTCTCAGCAGCACATGGGACATTTTTCAAAATAGAGCATTTTATATGTCATAAGGCATGTTTAAATAAGTAAAAGGAGTCAATTCAATATATGGCTCTGGGAAAATTGGTTATCCACCCGCAGAAGAACGAATCTAGATTCACACCTTTCACCATGTACCAAATTCAAATCAAAGTAGATCAAAGACCTAGATACTAAAATGAAAATACTGAACCTTCTGAAGGACAAAATAGGCAGACATCAAGAAGATGTGGGTATTGACAAGGATTTTTCTTAATAGGATATCTGATGCAAAAAAAAAGAAACAGCCCCCAGAATCAACAAATGGGATTATATCAAGTCTGAAAGTTTCTGCTGGCAAAGGAAACTATAACAGAGAAGAGAGAGAACCAACAGAATGAGAAAAAAAATTTATCTCCTACACCTAGGACAGGAGGCTAATAACTAGAATACACAAGGAACTCAAAAAATAGATCACTCAAAATCAAAGACCTGGTTTGAAAATGAGCAACTGAAATGCATAGTCAGTTCTCAGATGAAAAAGCTCAAATTGTTAGCCAATATATGAAAAGATGTTCAACATCCTTAGCCATTAGAGAAATGCAAATCAGAATATCGCAAGTCAGAACATCACTAAGATATCATCTCACTGCAGTGAGAATGACGTGTATCAAGAATTCAAATAGGAATAGGTGCTGGTGAGATTGTGGGGGGAAAGCTAATGCTTTTGAGTTGTTGTTGGGACTGTAAACTGGTGCAACTACTTGGAAAGCAATGTGAAGATTCCTCAAAAGGCCGAAAATAAATATTCCATGTGATCCAGCACAATGTAGATGTGCACAAAATACTCAAGCTCAATGTAACCGTTATGTATGCATAAAAATGCCAATAAAATGGGAGAAAATCAAATAAAATTGGGGTGATAGACTCCAGGTAGCTGAATGCACGAAAATCTGAGAAGATAAGTCGCAATGAGAAAATGAGACTGAAAAAGCTTCAGTCAATGTCCCTGATGGAAGGGGGAAGACTGCAGGCTGAGGAGAAAGAGGAGCTCAGCTCAGACCATACCAGCTCTGCAGCCCCTCCCTGTCTGGTGGGGACTCCAGCTCAGACCTCGCCAGTTCTGCTGGGTGCTTTTCCTTGTTCTATTTCCAAATTCCCAGCATGGCATTTCCTAGCGCTAACATATTCCTCTGTTGCCATCCCACTGGAAGGAATGCCATCTACTGGACATACTTTCCAAATACAATCAATAGTCACCTCCCTTTGCAAATAGCAAGAGGAAGAGAAAAGGCAGTCGTGGAAAACCCAGTCGAGATAACTAAAAATTAATCACATTTGAATGAGGTCATGGCCTGTCACTGTCAATAATCAAGATTCCAACAGGTCTTCCCTCTGCAGGCTTCCGGGCTTCTCAGGACATGTCTACTACCATCGTGATATGAGGACTAGATCCTGACAGCTAAGGAAACCAACCTGACGGAGATCAAAGTAATTGTACCCTTCCTACCTGTCAAAAAGATTTCTATTGTCTGTTTCCCAGCCAAAACATAGGCTTGGGGAAATTTCCCTTTTAGGCAATATGGGAGTGGCTACAGTGAAATGTTCTAGAATGGCCTTAATTTGCCCCTGAAAAAGGAAGGGGGAAAAGAATCTCTATAATACTAGCTTTGGGTCCACTCCCACGACTATTTCCTCTCCAACATTTAAATCTATCCCACAGGGTATGGGACAGATTTATCCACATGGTGGACGTGACTGCCAGTAATAGGGCTTTAAACAACAAAGCCAAAGAGAAAACCACAATTTGAAGAAATCTTGTGCACACCTCTTGCTCCATCCTTTTGCCCCAGAAGAGAAAATGATCCAGGGACAGTGTTCAGTGCTGCTCTTTCTTTCTATGTAGAATTAGCCATCCACTTGGACAAAGGACAACCAATCTTGCTTGAAAGAGGGGAGAAGAGAGGATTTTGCTAGCCCCCCAAGTGATGATTTTGAGGCCCTAGCAAGGTCCGGAGATGATAGGAGAGGACATGATTGTCCTTTCCTGCCAAATAGTTCACCAGATTGTAGAACATAATGACCTCGAATATTCGGGGAAGGTGACAGATGTTTGGACGCCTCACCAGGCTTAAGATTCTCTGCTAGTTCATGAGCAACTTGAAGGTAGGATCCCAGCTTAACCACGCTAAGCCTCAAGCACCTAATATAACACTCAGCATGCAGTATGTGCATAAAAACTTATATAAGTAATTAGAAACTCAAATCTGATTTTCATTTGAAATTAGTGACTAATTTTAAGAAAAGATACAAGATCTATCATTGATTCCCCAGCCAAAGAAAAAGCTCTTGGAGATAAGAATCGATGCACCGGGTGATCCTTAGAGTTTTAATTACTTTGTTCCTAGTAGATTTAAGAAAGGGCTCTGGTCTGGAATCAGACAGATCTAGCCTCCAAATCTGGCCCTTCCACCGTCTCTCTATTTATATTTGAGTAAACCGTCCTCATTCCCTGAGCTTCAGATTTCCATTTATGACAAGGGGATCGTAATAGTTGCTTCATTTGGGGTGTGTGTGTGTGTGTGTGTGTGTGTGTGTGTGTGTGTTGGACAAAATGTGTAACACACCACCAGGACCGTAGCAGCATTACACACTGTATGGCATTGTCATTCCCAAGGTAGAGAGAGAGAACAGATAGCAAGCTACTTCCTTTCCCATCCTCTCTGTACCTCTTCAATCTTCCTTAGACACCATTCTCTCTTCTGCTGTAGTTCATGTTGGCAGGAAGGAAAGCCAAGCTAGAGGCACAGTAACCATTACATTTAGACACCTAAACCAGTGGTTGAGGCTGGTAAATATTTAACAAATGACTTTGTGGGAGAAATAAAGTCCTGACTTTGTAGATTTGGTCGATTTCCATGGTGTAAACGTGTTTTCCATTGCCAATGTCAAGCCGTCAAAGTGATGTCACAGAACACCAAGTTTGGGAAAGATGGTATTAGCACACCATTGTTCAGGATTTTTCACCATTTGGATAGAATACAAAGGGTATAGAAACTATACTTACAGGAAAATAACCAAGAACTAGTAAATTTTAAATATTTTTTATCTTTGTTTCTAATATAATTCATCTGATCATAAGGTCGTAAAACGTTAAGTGATGGTTGTGTTTAGTGACCAGCTCACAAAAATCCCTAAAAACTATGAAAATGAACCACTGTGAGCTAGCTCCAGCATGCTAGGTGCCTTATGCCCACTGTGTCAGTCTCGTCAAAAGGGAATTCGGACCTATGCTAGGGCTTGGACAGCAAAAGATTCCAATGACTTAGAAAGGGACTTCCCCAGAATTTAAGGCAACACTCCAGGAGTCACATCCTCCTTTGACTTTCTCTAAAAAGTCCCCCCAGGAGAAAGTAACCACTTTCTGGGATCCTTCCATGAAGAGCTCATTCGGTTTCCTAGGTTCAGGGAAAATCCTGTGAAAGTCAGCACATTGGGACACTGTTAAATGAGAGAGTTGGAGCACCAAAAGAGAAAGAAGCACGAGCCTTCCACGGCCCCCGCCATCATGTGATTAGGTGGCTTTATGCAAGTGACCTCATCTTCCTTAGCCTCATTTTCATAATCCACAAAATGGGGACTGCACCAAGGTACAAGTGTGGTTGTGAGGCTGGTGAGATAATGTGTTCCAGTTGGTTTTGTAAACTATGAAGCATCAGAAATACGTAAGGCACGACTTCTATGCAGAGAATGAGACGGAAACCTAGAGAGGGGAAGAGCTGGGTGGGAAGGAAGGAGGAAGCAGGTAATCAGCTCAGATAAACAACAAGGGGAGAAACCAGGAAGAAGATTTTTGGAGTAGGTGGAGGATAAAGGAAGTGGGGGTGAGAGAGGGCAGTACGCAGCGCACTGCATCTGTGGTCAGGGCCTCAGTGTTTCCCCCACCCTCCGGCCACACTCGCTGCTGTGGGTTCCTCCTTATTTTTTCATACTGTCCATGGCCATCCTATTGATCATGAGTGTGCAGCTCAGTGATCACGAGGTTATCGGATGTTCGTGCTTTGATAATATCCCCACACCCAAGAAGAGTTGTCCCCTTCCTTGGGTACTGTTGCAACTGCAGTGTCGACATTAGAATTATTGGACTTCCAGAGATCTATTTTGACAAAAATTATTCTTGAGTTCCACATGATTCTCCATGTCTGTGTGATGAGCAGCTTGAAATACTGTTGGGCCTGAAATGAGAAAAAAATAAAAATCGATTTCAGTCAAGGCTCTGGCTTGCTTTTGTAGTGCCTTCATTAATGAGATGTTTCCGTGCAAGTCTTCTTAAGTAACTCTTTCAAATACTCTTCTTTCCCTAAATATACAGATTAGAAATGAGACAGATGGTGTTCAGTGTCAAAACTTAAGCAATGGGCAAGATATCCAGGAGGTGAACGTCTTCCTGTTAAAAGAGGAATCTAGGCAAAGATTGGACAATCATGTGTGTTGTGAAGGTCATGAGAATACCCAACAAGGTGGCTTGTGTCTTAGTCTGTTTTGTGCTACTATTAAAAAAATCTGATACTGGGGCTAGGTATTTTTAAAAGAAACTAATTTCTCACAGTTCTAAGGCTTGGAGATCCACAATCCAGGCACCAGCAGGTTTGGTTGTCTTGTGGAGAGACGTATTCTCTGTTCCCAAGATGGTGTTCGGTTGCTTTATCCTGTAGGAAAGACAAATGCCCTATCTTCACATGACAGATGGCTAAATGGCAAGAAAATCCAAAACGTTTGTGAAGCTTCTGTAATTAGGGCCTTGCTCTCATCTGTGAGGGAGAGGCTCTTAGGGTCTACTCCCCTTTTAAAAGACCCACTTCTCAACACTTCCACATGGACCATTAAGTTTCAACACTTGAATTTTGAAGAGGATAACCACATTCAAACTCTGAGACTCTCCCAAACCTAAGATTCTTGACTTGATTCAAATACATCTCATCTCAGACTCCATCCCTCAAACTCCAAAGCACAATCTCCTCGACTTTAGCAGATCTGCTGCGAAAGTATGACATTCTCTCTTACCAACCACATATACCTATCCAACAAAACTATAAGGAATCCAAAATTATAAGGAACACAAGATAGCTCATTTCCCAGGCTACCTATAAGTCCTTCCATAGTTACACACATTTTGGCCTTGGGTGTCATCGTAAAAACTTTGGACTAAGAAATACTTCAATTTCTAGATGAAAAATCTGAGGCTGTGGTGCTATTTCTTTGGGTTTTTTTTCTCTTTCTGTCCCCCGTTATATTTTCTTTGACCCTGTCCTTAATATCATTCACCTAAAGAGAACAGCCTTCCGCTGCCCCAGCCTCTCTCGCCTCCAGCTCATCCTCCACTGAGTGATTGTGTTGAAATGCACATGCGAACAAGTTCCTCTCTTGCCTACCAATTTCCCGTGGCTTGTCACTGCCCACAGGTACAATAGCCATGTTGAGCCTTATTTACTGGGCCTTTATGACCTGCAATCTCCTCTCTTCCCCACTTTCTTCTCTGTGCAAGTTACTAGAGCTGTACAAATTACAATTTTTGCCCCAAAACACTTTGCTGCCTTGCACCTCCATGCTCTGTCTGAGCCACTCCTTCCTTTGAGAACTGTCAGTTCACTCATCTTCACTCCTCCTCCACTGGTAAAGGTCTCATCACTCCTTAAATTTTACCTCAACTATCACTTCCTTTTATGTACTTTCAATTATTAGTTGAATATTGGTTTCTGTACTACGTTGATAATTTCATACATGTATAGAGTACATGATGATGAAATCAGGATAGTTCACTTTTCATTTCAGTAAGCTCCTTTAAGTTTTAAATGTTTGATTTATATGTAATAATTGTAGTTATTTATGGAATGTCAACAACACATACTGTTTAGTCACTTTCTCATAATTGGGACAAAATATTTGACACCCACAATTTGAAGGAGTTTACGTTGGCTCATAATTTATAGATGATTCAGTCTGCAGTTGGCTGGTTCCAAGGCAGGAAGAGAATGCCAGAAAGTCCTCTGGCAGGGAGCAGCTGAGTGCAATATCATGGCAGGGAGCAGAGAGAGCAGGGAGGAGTTTGGCACAAGAACATTCCCTTCCTGGTCACATCTCCAGTGACCTACCTCTAAGCAGGCCCTGTCCCCTAACAGCATACTGAGCTACTGAATTCAGGAATGGAGAAATCCCTTGATAAGTGTAGTGTTCCCTTGTTCCGATCATTTTTCAAACATAAAAGACTTTAGGGGACCGTTTTAGAACTAATCGTGCACTGATCAAATCAGGGAATTTAAAATTTTTATCTCCTTTTCATTGCTTTGTGCTTAGAGACTTCAAGCTCCTCTCTTCTAGTTGTTCACAAAATATATAACAGGCTATTGTGAATGTCAGTCATTCCACTGCCCTGGGAGCACCAGAACTTATGTCCTTTATTTAGCAGCATCCAGGTGTCCATTATCTAACCTACAACTACTCCCAACTTCTGTCTTTCCCAGCCTCTGAGAATCACGACTCTAGCAGTCAGTATATTCTGACTGACGTCTTATTTAACCTTTGGGTGTCTGACATTTCACCTAACATATAGCCATCCAATTCCTTTTATTTTGCTACAAATAGAAAGATTCCGTTTTTACGACTGAAACCATTCAATTGTATATATACATATCACATTGCCTTTCTCCACTGATGTCTGTTTTTATATTTACGTGTATGTATTTATACATGAACATATGTACATCACATGGTCTTTATCAATTCTTCTGTTGATGGACATCTAGGTGGGTTCCATATGTGAACCATAGTGAATAATGCTGCAATAAATGTGGCTTCCTGTGGGTGTCTGCTTCACACACTGATGTCATCTCTTGGGATGTATATGCAGAAGTTGAACAACTGGATCGCTTGGTGGATCTATTTTTATTTTCTTGAGAAACGTCTCTAGAGGCTGCACTAATCTCCTTTCCTACCAACAGTGAGTTCCCTTTTCTCCACAGTGTTTGTGACTTTTTGTGTTTTCCACACTAGCCTTTCGAGGTGGAATAAGATGATATCTCATTATAGTTTTGACTTGAAGGTCCCTGCTGGTGAATGAAGTTGAGCTCTTTTTAAATGAATTTGTTGGCCATGTGAATTTCTTCCTTACAGAAGTGTCTTCTCTTTTGTCTATTTTTAATGACATTTTTTGTTAGTGAGTTTTTTAAGTACTTTGTATACCTGGGGTATTGACCTCTTGTTAGATGAAGAGTTTGGGGAGGACAAGGATGCCCGTTCTTGCCACTGTTACTCAACATAGCTCTGGAAGACTTCGTGCAATTGGGCAAAAGAAGGAGAATAAAGGCACACAGGTAGCAAGGGAGGGAGTAACCATCCCTGTTTAAAGATGATGTGATTCTGTACATAGAAACACCTGAAGATTCCACTCAAAGGCCTCTAGAATGGATAAATAATTTCAGTAAAGCTATAGGACACAAAAATCAACATGCAAAAACCAGTAGCCTTTTTAGGGATGAATAGTGACATTCCTGTAAAACAAACCCCCTCGTTTTTAGTTCCCTCCCAGATCTCCTCAATCTCCCCTCCCTCTGTGCACCAGACTCTTGCACACGGTTGACCTAAGCAGTCATTACTCTCAATGACATCTCAGGGCTACACGTCACCTTCACCAAAAAAATAAAACAAAGTCTCTGCCCTCATGAAGCTGGCATTCTAGCTTACATGTTATGAACCCACTCAAATCACAGGGATAATTTATTTTTCAAAGCAGCCATGAATGGATGAAAATGAAATGAATTTAAAATCAGGAAACCAAAAAGGAAGTTGTGTCCAACTATCAGTTTCGACACCAATATACTGTGATGCTTTGTAAGGGAAGATGCTGGTTCCCAGCAGGAGCGTTTTCAAGGAAGATTTAATTGAGCACAGGTTTGGAGAGGAAAGGGTGGAATGAGACCAGCTGTAGAAATCTACAAGATTAAAAGTCAAGATAAAAATGGAAAAAAGGAATCAGATAACACTGTGCAAAAATGACTACAGCTCCTTATCGTCCCAAATGGCCCAACTGGAGTAAGAAACTCACTGAATTTCAGCCTAAAAAGAAACCAAACCCAAGTATCAATAGATGACTAAGCAGATAATCATTTCCTCTGAATGCACTGGTCCCTTTTATCCTCTGACTAGTTCAATCCCTGCCAATCATAGGACAGCAAGAAAACTGAGAGAAATTCGGTTCCCATGTAGGTCTTCCAGACACTGTCAACCAAACACTGCAGTAGCACCAAGTTATGAATAATCTTCTATATCTGCTAAGCCAAAATACATGCCTCTAAGTACTTGTGTAAAACCGGGCAAGTTGGGCTTGGTGGAATGTGCCTGTAATCCCAACGATTTGGGAGGCTGAAGCAGGAGGATCATAAATTCAAGCCCTTTTCTGGGCAACTCAGTGACTTCGTGAAAGTCTGTCTCAACATCAAAAAATACAAAAAAAAAAAAAAAAATGGAGTGGGGCTATAGGTTTGCATGAAAAGTCCAGGCTCAATCCCTAGTACCACAATACCTAACTAAATAACTAGACAAATATTTCCCAGACCTCAGTTTCCCTTCCTGAGACAAGGCTGATATCAACCCAAGTAAAATCTGTACACTCTGATTAAATGTTCCTGAAACCTATATTGATTTATGAACTGTTTTATAAACAGGAAAATTTTAAGGCCTACAGTTTGGAGTACAATGGTGGAATCTTACATATGCAAACAGAAAAATTATCTTTTTGTCTCATAATTTTGAATCTGAGAAATGTGACTTTGTGCCACCCCAGTTTTTCACACAGGCAGACCAGGCTTTAGAGAAAAAGGCTTGAATCAGATGAAGACAGGAGAGATTGAATTTGGAAATACCAAGCAAAGGAATAAGGAATGTGAGTAATTAAAGGGTCCAGGAAACTTTGAGTTACAGGGTGCTGGAGGAGGACAGTACATGTAGAAGATGAAGTTTACTATGTCCTTAAGGGTCAATCCATGAAGAGCTTTAATAAGATCCCACTCCAATCCAGCTGAAGTTAGTTTGAAGTCCCTGAGGCCATATTGGCCATGATTGAAAGAGAGATAGTCATGAGTCTAAATTAGAAATTCACCAGGGATAAACAGGAATTAGCTTCAATATCTTTGGGGCTTGATAGAACTCAGTGGTCCTGAGGGCACCAGACTCCTGAGCCAGAAACCTACTAATGAAGACAAAATTTGGCTTACTTTCATTTGTAAAGATTCAACACAGGCTCGGCATCTCTGGTAAAGACTCTGGAGAGTTTCTGAAGCTTACTTGTGGACTGCGAGAACAGGTTGAGCAGAGCCTGGAGACAGGAGGGCCACTTTGGAGTCATCGAAGCCCAAAGTTAAGTTCTGGCTCTCACCTTTCTCACTCTTCAATGTGGATAATCTTCCTACTTTCTCTATGTTTTAGTTTCCTCAGTAAGAATAAGAAGAAAAATTATACCAATCTTGCTTAGTTTCGGCAAAAAATAAAAAAGAAATCACATACGTAAGCTCAATTGGGTAGTTCGCCAAGTTAGCACTTAATAAAATAAGGGTAGCTCCCCGGTTAAAACACTCACCTTGCAAGCACAAGGCCCTGAGTTCCATTCCCCCACAGCACATAAGCAGGGCATGGTGGTACATGCCTGTAATCTCAGCACTCAGGAGGCTGAGGCAGGAGAATTAACACTGGCCCAAGGCCAGCCTGGGCCACATAGTGAGCTCAGGACAAGACTGGACTACAGAGCAAAACCCTATTTCATGAATGATATTATGCTAGAACAACTTGTGCTGAAGAGAAGAAGAGGAAGCACCTACCTGACAGTTGATGCCAGAGGCTCTACAGCCATTGGCTCCTTAATCCTCACAAGAGTTCTCCTAAGGAGATGTTACCACGCTAATTTTAGCTGACTAACATTCAAAGAAATAATGTTATACTTACTCTCCAGCATCTCTCCAGTACTGGGGATTGAACCTAGGACCTTTGCACTGAGTGGAGCTACCTTCCCAAGGCTTTTTATGTCTGGATTTTTTGTTTATTTGTTTGCTTGCTTGGTTGCCTGCTTCTTTGAGGCAGAGTCTTGCTAAGTTGCTCAGGCTTGGTTCAAACTTGTGATTCTTCTGCCTCAGCCTCTCGAGTTAGTAAAACTACAGGTGTGCACCACCACTCCCAGCCTGATCATCTTATTAAAATCCCAATTTAGTCATTTATAACCTAGATCCACGTTGCCTTGGGTTCAACTTCTATTTCTGCTACTTCTGGCTTTGCTAATGTAGCTCTCTACCTTAAACTGTCTGGGCCTCAGTTTCCTTAACTCTAAACTGCAAGCCCTTCTTTCCATGGTTGTAAGATTTAATGAGATAATATATGCAATGGGGTCACCCAAAGTGGGCATTGTCCTTATGTAAATTCACCCAGCTCTGAAGTGGGAGAGCTGGAATTGAAGCCTTAGTCCAAAGCCTAGTTTCCTTCCTCTAAATCACATGATGGGAAACAACCCTATATGCAGCCCTACATGATGTAGAATCCATGCCTTAAAGACACAGGGGAATTTCCCAAAAGGGTCTAGCTGCTCCATAAGTCTTTCTAAATCTAGTTCAGTACCTCAAATTCCTATCATTGGTTGCATTTCATTGGGAACAAGCTCAATTAATAGCTGAAAGCTTCACTGGGGAGGTAACACAAACATAGCATTTCCTGCTAAAATGTGAAGGCTTTACGTAAACATTATCCCGCTCTCACCATGCAGAAAGCAGGAGGCAAGAAGAGTAAAACTTTCAATGAAATAAAAAGAAATACTACCAAAAGTGTACAAGCAGATCCACCGAAGAGTTCAGTAGACAGGGCAATGGATTTCCAAATGGAAGAAAAAATACCAGATTTCAAATCAAGAAATGGGTCAGTAAAGGGTTAGGCTAATGCACTATGGAATCTCAGGCAAGTCTCTTCTCTTTCTCAAGCCACAGTTTCCTCTGTGTTGTAACAAAGGGCTCACACCAAATGTTTCTAAACACTTTCCTAGTCTGGTCATCTAATCTTCTGGGGGAGGAAGGCAGCCAAGAAGTGACTGAATTAGACAGAGTCCTCCTTGGAAAATCTTGAAAAGCCCACAGGAAAAGGCAGTGCCAACATGTGGTAATTGGCCAGCCCAAGCAAACAGGAGCCTGAATTCCATCATCTAGCTGTGGTTGCCCAGCCACTGATCTCTGCCGTGATGTCTGTGTTTATTCATCCTCTAACTTACACCTGAGACCAGAACTGAGCTTGGAAGTACCCACAATGTTCTGGACATATTCTGTTCTGGCTTATTCCATTACCTGAAATTTAAAAAAAAAAAAAAAAGGTTGAAGCCCAGGAAGGTCAAGCTGTATGTCCACGAGCAGATTCAGAGAGAATTCTCAACAAACATCTTTATTACCTAACCATTCGGCAACGGCTTCCACTCAACCCTCCTCAGTTTCTTCTTTGACTTCATCAGATGGATCCCACTTCAAACACTTCTAGTACAGTAGTTCTCAACCAACTTTGTCCCCACAGGGGACATCTAGAAATATCTGAAGACATTTTTGGTTGTGACAATTGAAATGATGAGGAAACTACTGGCATCTAGTAGGCAGAAGCCAGGGATGCTGCGACGCACAGAACAGCTTTCACAACAAAGATATGACCCAAAGTGTCAACACTACTGAGGTTGAGAAATCCTGCTCTGAAGCACACCCAAAGCTCACCTGGTTTTTCAAGTTACCTCATCAGGTAGATTTGTCAAGCTCCCTAGCGGCTAAGCTAAGAATGATTCATAAGTCACATAGCTCCTGGTCCCCTGGCCGTCCCCATCTGACATTTAGACTGCAGGAAAGGAACACTGCCTCTTTGTCAGGTACAAGGCTGGTTTCTCATTTATCAAGAACAGGTACCCTGAGTCACATTTCCACTGAATGGGATTGTCTTCCTGTTGAGTTGCACGAGATTTCCAGATGAGAAGAAGGACCCCTGAGCCAGTTTCAGAACTGATCAGCAATCATTCATTTGTCCTTGTTTTTCTTTCCTTCTTCTAGCTACATTTTCCCCTAATTCTTCAATCTACCCTTAAAGTTATGCAACACCAGTGACTATTCATTTGTGTGACCAACATTTATTATAACAAAATCTATGCTGAATCCTGAGCAGTATTCACAAAGACACACAGGAGGCTGTCAGAAGCTCAGTTAGTTAAGGAGTCAATGTGCTAACAGATGGATTCAGTACAGAGTAGCCAGTGCCTTTTCTGTTTATTGGGGGTTTTTTTATTCTTGACACATCTTATTTTATTCAGAAAGCAGTCTAATTACATACTGTCCAAGAACACTCAGTAATTAAACATTGGTCTTCAAACATTATAGCCAACAATGTCATGCTTGCCAGTAAACCTTCTGATACAAAACCACATCCACACTTCAGCGGCCATCAACGCTCAGCACAGCTACCTTAAAGGGAAGCTGTTGGAAGCCACCGGTTTGAGCATTTGTAATGGAAAAGTGGTCTAGATTAGGCAAAAATCATATTCAAATAACTGAAGAGAATTGGTAGTACAATGCCTTCAAGAAATTTTAAGTGGCCCGTGTGGCTAAACCCGAGACAAATAAAGAAATAGAGGCCAAAAGCAAGGACAAACAAAAAATGGACCCAGAATGAGAAAAGATTGCTATGCCTGTTAAGGAGATGGGCTTCTTGGCTGAGAACGAAGGGTTGAGAACTGCTAGATACACACCAAGGAGGATCATTCTGGAAGCGCTGGTGTGATGGATGACAAAGGAAAGCCTGGGGATGAGGACACCAGTTAAGAACTCTCAGAAATCCCAGAGAGAAGCATGGTGGCCTGGCCCAGAGACAAGGCAGCAGGGATGAGAGACACTGACAAATGAGTAGGAGGCTTAGGAAGCCCATGGGTCATGCCTGAATACTGCCCAGACACAAGAAGTGAGAAACTGGGAGAAGTCGAGTGTGGCCAGTAGGACCTTGCTGTGGAACCACGCGCTGAGACAGGAGACACCAGAAGAGTTGCAGACCCTAGACAACATGACCATTTCTGTCCTGAGTGTATGAGTTATGAGCTTCCCAGCAGACCCCTATCTGTGCTGTCTGGGGGCCAGAAGAAAGGTCGGGACATCCAAGGGAAGGTGGAGCCCAGAATGAGGTGCGACACTACGGCAAGAGGCTTTCCTCCACCCCAGGAGCACTGATACCACACCCAGGACTACGAGAAGGAATGAGAGCAATGTTCACGATATTCCAGGTGTCTCTCTGCCTTGTGTATCCACCAACAGCCTGCATGACTGGTATCACTCCCCGTTGAACAGTGACAGAAATGGGCCTCATTGGCATGGAGATAGCAGCAAGCTCATTAGCATGCAACTGAGCTCCAAATCAGGTCTACCTAGCTCCAAGTCATACAAGTTTCATCATGAGTTAGCAGCTCATTGCTCTCATTCTGAGGGTGGAAGACACTAATCCCCACTCCACAGTATCATGAGGATCGTTTAAGATTTGGACAGGGAAATCTTATTACAGAGTGACCAGCATAAAGAAGTATTCATTAACAGTGATCAGCATTGTTATTTTTAAGTACTTTTAAATCATGATTCCCAGCCAAAGCAGTTATGCTTCTTGGCGACATTTAGAAATGTCTAGAGGTATTTTTGGTTGCCACAGTTTGGACAAGAGATGCCACTTGCATCTAGTGGGAAGAGGCGTGGTATGCTTCTAGACAGCAGGATAACACAGTTATCTGGTCTAAAATGTCAAGGAGGCCAAGGTTGAGAAAGCCTGCTTCCATAGACTATGAGATCTCTAAAGTGGAATGGGATAGAAATCCATTAGATTAGAGATGATCTCATACCTTACTCACAGGCTAGAAAATAGAAACCCAGAGAGGAAACAGGACTCACATCTCCAGGAGGGGTTGGGTGGAAGGAAAGAGGATACTGTGGAGTGACAGGTGGCTGTCTGGAAGCTGAGCTGGGTGGTTGTGCCGGTACCACCTCGCCACTCCGTTTTGGGAGATTTCTCACAAGACGAAAGAGAACTCTCAGAGTAAGAGCATCCTGGCTCAGTTCTCCCGGTGGCAACACCCTAATCCAGCCAAATGTACCCTCATTAAGGGTAATAATGGGAAATATGTATCCAATGATGCCCTCAACACTTGGTAAGCATTATGTCTTCTAGTCAGTATGGAGTGTGGTTCTATTGGTGTCATCGGGTTGTGACCAATGAAGACCAGAAGCCTAAGAAAGCTAATGGTCTGCCCAAGGTCACAAAGGTGAGGAATGTGTGTGTGAAAGTTGGCCAGGGACCCCCAGGAATCACACTTTAACCAGCCTCTCAAGACTATCAGCAGAGAGACACCAGCCTGAGCCTGAAAACCCATCATTTCTTCCAGGCTTCCAGGAAACTAAGCTGAGTTCTTCTGACATAAAATTTGGCTATCACTAAAATTCCATTCATCCAAGGTCATTAGAAAATATCTGAAGCGGAATTAACCTGAATAGACAACTGCCCTGGGACTCAGGAGGACTAGGGATCTGAGTGGGTTATCAGCCCATTGTTTTATTCGATGATCAGAGACAGGGTATAAATAGCACTAAGTCACACATAAGTTTTGTCTCTAGTCTGCTAACTCCTTGTCTGGTTCATATTTGGAAACAGAAAGGCAAAAGTAAAAGCACTCCCTCTGAATGTGGATTTTCTCAGGAGTGAGCAGAGGACTGACCCCAGGCAGTTTCCTTCTGAGACAAAGCTATTTGCATGAAGTGATTCCCAAAAGGCCTTGAGGAGAGAGCTTTCTTGTCTCCCTCCTCCCCCAGCTAAAGCAAGTGGCACTCTGGGTTGTTAAAACAGCAACTTGAAAAGGGTAGCGACAGCTGCAGAATGGGAAGAAAAACAAAACGAAGCTATCTAAAGATTCCAAACCCAAACAGTTTCAATTCTGTAAATCTGCAGGCTGAGACTTAAATCTCCACTTTCCTTTTTAAAGAAGAAAGGGGACTGTCACTGGTTCTCTGATAGAAGCCTCTCCTCTGGTCAGCCTCCATCTCGTTTACAGTTATCTCATCTCAAAGGCAACAGATTAAAGATAGTAAGGGAAGGAAAAATCAGAATACTCAGCAAAGCCCAACAGTAACGTGAGTCAGGGAACATCTGTAAACAGCAATGAACAGTTTTCTGAGTAAGCGAGGTAGTAGCCTCATCAATGAGGAAAAGCAACCCATAACCAGGTTCTCCCAATGTCCCTAAGAGGGAAAGAAAAGGTCTGTTGGTCAGGAAAAAAAAAAAAACTGATGTCCTTAACATGATGGGGGTGGGGGACTTTCTTATTTAAGACACTGACATTTAGGGAGGTGGTCTAGTTCAACAATCAACATTAATTACTCAGGCAAATCTGTGCCCTCTACCTCCCCCCCACCCCGCCCCAACCTCCTGCAGACCCTTATGTCTGTTGAATCACGGGGTAAGATTAGTTCACTCTAGTCTCTCTTGTGTCCACATAAAAACTCATAATCTGGTCATTAGTCAGCTTGTTACACCTTTTATTCTCTAGGCTAGCATTTCTCAGCCTTGATGAAGTTGACACTTTAGAGTGGATAATTCTTTGCTGTTGGGGGCTGTCCTGTGTACTCTGTGTACTCCTGGTATCCACCTCCTAGGTGTCAATAGCACCACCACTTCTAGCCCTGACAACCGAAAATATTCCAAGCTATTGCCAAATATCCCGAGGGTAAAAATGACTCTCGTTTTGAGAATAGTTTCCCTAGAGCTATGATCTTTATGTCTGTATCCTACATATTGTAATGTCTCCCAACATCACCCAACCCCCACCACACATACCACCCATCCAGGTTTCAACAGAGGGACAGGGAGAGGAAAGCCACAATCAACACACCTGCTAGAAAACATGGGGCACATTAGAATCGCACATCCTGGGAAATTCTGAAGTCCTGCTAGGCTGACGTCAACTGGAGGTCTCTTGCTACAGATCAGGAGCTGAAACATAGGAAGCTGAGCCTCATCCATTGTTCTCTAGACACCAAGGACCAGCCTTTGCGTGAAAGGGACTTTTTACCAGTCTTCCTTAATCACGTAGAGATTTTGTCCTCCTTGTGCATGCATAGTTTTCTTAATCTACTTCCACGTCACAGAAGAGACGCATCCCAGGGTTGTTTTCAATCTCAAAGATCATCTAGCCAGGAGCATGGTTTTTCTGGCGTTACATTTTCTTAAGCACTTAATAATGTGTGCTTGCCATGTGTCAGTGACCCGAGCGAAGCTCTGTTTAAGACAGAATTCTCAAGTCTGCTTTCTCTCTCACTTTTTCACCTCCTGGCTCTCTCTTTCTCTCTTTACCTAATAGCAGCTACTTGACACTTTATGGAAAAATCAATAAAAGGGCTACACTATTAATTTGATCTTGGCCTTGAGTCATTTTTCCAGACAGGAGATTCTATGTGGCATCTGCCACTTAAATCCTCCTTAAGTCCCAGTCCTCATTGTGTATCTAGCACAACCCCAAGGACACACATTTGTGAACTCTCTGCCCTTCCCAATTCCCCTTTGCAACCCGTCTAATAACTTATAAGCTCATGTAAGACTCAAGATATCTTCCCCCAAAATCACTCTGTTTGTCTACCTTTTCTGCTGAAATGACAAGTTCAGGGAGCGCAGACTCTGACCTTTGAGTCACCAAAGGTGACACTTTACAAAAATGCCTTGCCACTGCATAACCTGACCTCTACCTCTACCTTTCCAGTCTCTGACTCAGACTTCTACCACTTGTCACTTGGCGACCAAGCTAACACCATGTAGCTTATGTTTCTGTTATGAGGCACCCCACTACTGCTACCAATTTCTGCCTCAGACTAATTGACACTAGATACCAAAAGAGGCAAATCCTGGGAATGTCTATGAATCATGATATAAAGGTCTATTTCTCACTCATTTGAAGTTCGATGAAAGTAGGCAGGCCCTTTTCTATAGTGGAGTAACAGAAGGACCCTTTACTTCTGGCAGTGTACTTCAATAAAAGATTAGGTAGGTTAAGTGGCTTTGAGGAACAAAAACCCAGTAGAACCTAGGTAGAAAGGTCCAATTAGTGTGTATCCTTTTTCTGTACAACCTTGAGGAATCTGGTGGACCCATACGCCACACTGTGTAGGTCTAAGGTGAAAGAGGGTCATTCCTGGGTGTGATCATCTGGAAGCTATCAAAGAGCATCTCAACCCTGCAAGTTTCTTGCTTAGTACAAGCTCCCCAACACCGGGAGCTATTCAGTAAACTTGACAGCCTGTATGAACAGGGGAGTAGGTTCAGTAGAGAGCTGGAAGTTGGGGTCCAAGGAAAGTCAGTAGTGACAGGCTGTGTTATTATTTACAAACATCCTCTGTCTCTTCCTGGGTGCAAATCTTCCTTTCCTACTTCATTGGCATTGTCTCTGGCCGCTGTAACATAAGAAAGGTGATCGGGTCACTTCTAGCCAGAACTTTCAGAACCAATGAACAAAATTTGTGTTCTCTCTTCCTTCAATCACTCTAATCAGTGATGCTTTAAACAGAAGCTACTTCACCAGCTTGGGTCCTTGTGTGAACATGAGTTGGAACAGAGTTGTTCTGGCCAGTAATGTGTGTAAAGATGATCAAAAGCTCCTGGGATCTTGGGATTATTTCTGCAGTACAAACTAACCAGTGATAATTGGCAACACCAGTGAAGGAACTCCAGGAGACTGTCTTGGAGCAGAGAGGATACAGCAAGAACAAGGGCACCGTCAACAGCGGGCCTTGTCAGCAGTGCTTTTGCATTGCTTTCTAACGGTGGAAGGGACAAGGAGATCTCGGCCTCAGGAAACATGTTCCAAGAAGGAGTACCAAGCAACTGGTCATTGGCAGTGACTGCAGAGTACGGGCAGAAGTATGAAGAGAGAGGTGGCTCTAAGGTCTCTGTCCTTTGACTCAGAGGTTTCCATAGACCAGTAAGTGCTACTACATTCTGCATGTTTGTGCTGCCCACCCATTGATATTTGGGGAGTTTATCCCAAATGCAAAGGCATGGTTTGGGGGAGGTAATTAAGCTGCCTTGTCTCTGCTTATGAATGGGGTTATTGCCTTTATAAAAGAGGCCAGGAACCCATCCATGTGAGGAAGAAGGAAGAAGGTTCTGCCTTTGAAGCCGCAAGTAAGCCCTTCCAAGCACTGAATCTCCTGCTACTTTGATCTTTCCAGCCTCAGGGACTACAAGCAACAAATTACTGTTGTGTACAAGTTACCCAGTCCAAGGTAGTTTTTGCTAGAATTGCCAGAGTGAACTGAGATGGTGAGAAAAGCCCAGAGACTTTGGCCCACCCAACACCTCAGCCAAGCCAAAGAACACTGCTGCCAGGAAGTCCCAGGCCCAGACACAGGCACCCTCAGGAGGGTCATGTGTTGTTCGTGTCAACCACAGCTACACGTTAGCACTAGACACTTCGACCTCTGACCTCCCTTCCCCTCTTTCAGTCCCCAACTCTCTGATTCTCTCTCTTGGCTTCCATTTGCCTCTGGATTTCTGGTTTGTTATGTCTCTGTGTCCCCGGGTCATGATATTTGTACTTTTGCCTTCATATACGTCTATCTTCATCTCAGTTGGTTTCTGTTCAAGGCATGTTTCCCCTTTTTCCCAAGCTTCTCTCTGCCTGTCTCTCATAGACATTGCTTCCATCAATATATGGTAACTCAAACTTTATTGATGAAAACTGGCCTCCAGTCAGCTATCAATAGTTCCTGGGCTTCTCTGTCACCATAGAGATATAAAAGCCATTTGCTTATTCAACCGCATCTTCAGGTTCTGAGTTTTTTGTTTGTTTTTCTCATTTTTAGTCACTTCCTTTTCGTCCCAATAGTAGAGCACCTCCCTAACCACACATTACTCATCTCCCACCCCAGCAGCTTCAGCTTTATGTTCAAACTCTCCCCAATAAATTCCAAAAATGTTTCCTTTGGCCCCAATTCCAGGTTAGCACTTTTGCTTCCATAGAGCTCAAACTCTGAGTTTAGCTCCAGAAACATTCCCCAGAAAGCCTATGATAAGGGAGTGTCCACAGTGAACTTTCTTGAGTATGAAGGGTACAGAATTACAGAACCCAGATAGAATGCCCTTGAACCCAGATGCCCAAGAGGACACTTTACCCACCCAGCCCTAAGAAATGCTGCTCAGCTCTCTGCCCCTTCCATCTCTTGCTCATTCCCCACAGACTACACTGAATGTTGATAATGACTCCCACCTCACAGCTTGGCCTTCATCTTGACCTTCTCCCTAACCCCAGAATGCAGATGGTGCCCCACCCTCTACAGGGAGCAGAGCACAAGTCTAGGAACTCAGGCACCTTGGTTCAACTTCAGTTTCACCATGGGCATTTGGGGCAATTATGTGTAAGCAGCATTAATTTTTTCCAGGCCTGTGTGTTGCTCCCCAAGACTGAAGTAGTAGTGCCCACCTGCCGTGGTTATATGAGAATTTTAAAAGCCCTACAGAAAGATCTAGAGCCAGAGCCAGAATATGCAGTGTTATTGAAAAATACAATGAAAGCTAGAAAGTCTTTAATTAATTACACTGCTAGTGTCACTGCCATTAATCTCCCTCACAATACTCCTCGCTTATTCCCTAATTCCATTCACAATCAGGAAACCTTAATTCCTGTCACTTTATGGAAATTCTCTGTCATCTTCAGTTGTGTAGTGGTTACGGCCTCAATGTCCTGAATCAATTCAAAATGTTTACCTGTCAGGGTCATTTTGACTTTGGGGAAGAGTCAGAATGAACACCGTGCCAGATCTGGTAAATAAGGTGGAAGAAGACACATCATAACGTTCTTATAAGCCTAGTTCTCCATTGGATGGTACTTGCCGGCAACATTCACCATATTTTCTATCACACCATATAAAGACACTAAAGAAAGAAGACTTCTGGAATGCCTTCAAAAATGGAGATAATGATGGGTTAAGCGTGTTCAATATGAGAGGAGGGGTGTTTTGCCGGAGACTGAGAGCAACGTGATTTTTACTGTATGTTTGGTCATGCCACTGTAAGCTATGAGGCTGAAGCACTCATTCCTGTTCTTCCTGTACCCACCCCGAGCCCAGGGCTCTGTTCATCATCTTCCACAGCTAGTAGGCACAGGAGCAACAACCCTGACCACTTATAGAGAGTCTCCTCAGGTGCGCCATGACATCCTGGCTGCTACTTACTTGGAATATCTCCACTTTACCACCGTGAACAACAGCAACTGCAACAGCATTTCATCCATCTCCAGTTCCCACCCATTTCTACCCACGAAATCCATTTCAAAGCTGAAGCCAATCCACCCCCTCCTCTCTCTGCCCCCTGGATCCTCCCAATCAGTGATAACCCGTGCCCATGTTGCAGTCCCACCAGTCAGGTCCTCACCACAAGCCATAACGCACACATGGTATTCCCCTAAACACCTAGTTAGCATCTCCCTGTCTTAAACTTGGGAGAATTGGCAATGAAGAGACCTATTCGCTATCTTCAAGCTGTTCACAAGCAAGTGGGTGGAATGCTGCATAAATAAATCATGGCAACATGACACGATAAGCCTGCCACAACTGAAGTGCGGGCTGGACCCACGCACAACCAGGAGCCTGGCTTTGCCCAGGATGGCCACCTTCGATGCTGTGTTAGTCGTTGCTGAGAGAAAATACCAGACATCCCAGCATAAGGGAGGGTTTATTTTAGCTCAGTCTCAGAAGGTCTCACACAGGCCAGCATGGGGTATCTGGAAGCAAGTGGCAGAAGCAGGAGAGTCAAGTGAAGCAGAGTCAAACTGAGGTCTGGAGACTCAGGCAAGGCTAGAGCTTTCCCAGCCAAAAAAAAAAAAATGTATATATATATATATATATATATATATATATATATATATATATATGTGTGTGTGTGTGTGTGTGTGTGTGTGTGTGTGTGTGTGTGTGTATGTATGTATATATATGTATATGTGTGTGTGTGTGTATATATATATATATATATATATATACACACAGGCCCCACTTCCCAATAGTACACAGTTCCAAATGTATGAGGCTTCTAGGAGATGCACCAGTCCCAAACCATAGCAGATTCAATCTGTGGGTTAGCCCTCTCCTATGTAATAGCAAGATCCAGGTGTCTTATCACAGCCCCGAAAGCCAGGACTGTTCATCTGAGGTGTAAGGATACTCACAGACAAAATAATAATGATCTCCAACATCAGAGTTGTGTCATGCCTGTACCTGTGATTTGTGATAGAATCTGCTACACAGAATACGTTTCCCATTAGCGATTGCCTACATCGGCACACATTGGCCAGAGCAGGTGAAAGGGACCCAACGGAGTAGTCTGGACGCTCAGCCAAGACTCTGCCTTGCTTGTTCAGAACTTGTAGACTCTCTATCACCAGATGTCACATCTCTCCCTCTGAGTTACCCATTCTTGTTTTGTTTTGGTTTTGAGGCAGGGTCTCATTCTGTAGTCGACACTGGTCCTTAACTCACTATGTAGCCCAGGCTGGCCTCAAATGTGTGGCAATCCCCTAGCCTCAGCCACCCAAATGCTAGGATTACAGACATGCAGCACTATGCCTGGTTGATTTTTGTGTGGTGCTGGAGAAACGAACCCAGGCCTCTGTGCACGCTGGGTAAGGGCCATCACCACAAAGATACACCCCAACTCCTGCCTGCTCTTCATTCCAGAATCTCTGTCAATCTTCTCTCCACATGGGTACTTTTCTCCTAACCTCTCCAAGGACGGGGATCAGAACCACATGGCCAAAAGATACAAAACCCTAACCCCAGGTGTTCTAAGGGAACACGGATTAGCTTTAACAAGAAGGCCAGGTTCAGCAAGACCTCAAGAGTCTGGAACATCCTTTTCCTAGACCACAGTCAAGAACTAAGAGAATTCACAAGTTCATCTGCAAAGGGAAAATAAGCTGCCCTAAATCACACGATTCTTTGGAAAGTCCAGAAGGATGGCACACAAACACACAATCAAAACCATCAGAATCCTGGGATCGCGTCTCACTGTCCTCAAAGCCCACAACTGAATTGCCTTTTCTTTAGTTAGTTAATTAGTTGGCTAAAATGTTATAAGTGCCTATTAAATCAGGGCATAAAATGAAAGGTAGGACTTTGAGAAGTGTCTCATGACATCTTATGCAGCCCATCACCGCCACCCCGAACTCACCCTCCCCAGTTCCATCATCCTGAGTCCCATGCCCATCACTGTTCCACCCTCCTTTTTAAAAAGTTATGTTTATATGCATTCATGGATACATAAATGTGTATTATTGAATTTTATATAAGCATTGATCTATATAAACTTGTATATATACTCCCTTAGTATTATCATGCTAAGACTTGCCTATATTGGGGCTTGTTGGTGATGTTCCTTCACTTAAATAAGTGCACAACACTCCATTGTGGCTCTTTGCCACAGTGTCTTCCCTTCCTTTTATGATGACAGCACGTTGGTGTGCGTCCAGGTTTCTGCTCCCAGGATGACTACAGTGAAAATCTTTTTCCTCATACATCTGTCCTGCTGAACATGCACAAGAGTCCTGTTCTGCTGTCCCCAACCTTGCCATCACTGCGCACCAAGGTCAGCAGTTCTGATGTGTGTCTACTGGTACCTCAGAATGATCTCTATTTCTCTGGCTACTGTGAGATTGAGAACCTTGAGTTTTTTGGCAATTTGATGACTTCTTGTAAGAAGTGCCTGGCCAAATCTCATGCTCATTTTTCTATTACATTACTCACTTTTTTATGGATTTTTAAAAGTTATTTATCTTGGGTAAGTCTTTTGTAAAAATATATGTACTACAAATAACTGTCTTGTCCTTTCATTCCCATAATAGTATCATTAAATGAGAAACACTTGTTTGTTTTTATAGTAAATTTCAAATTAATAATAATTTTGCCATGTCCAGAAATGAAAGAGTTGCCTTGTTGAGAATTTGATCAGTCCAAGGAACAGATAAGCATAAGCAAAGCACAAATGAAGAGAGTGATAGGAAAAGAAGGGAAGAAGAAAAAAATCTAAAAGTCTAATTTTCAGGGCCCGTTCAGCATAGGGACAGCATTGTTCTGTGTGGGCCAATGACTACAGGACCCCTTGGACAATCGTAGTTTACTAAGTTTTCCATTGAAAATTATTGCATCTTTTCTGTTGCTGTTCAGAAGGTTGGGAGTCAGCCCTTGGAAAATATTTTTCATCAAATAGTCCATTTCCCAAAAGAACCAGAGAAGGAAGGCTCTGTAGCCCAGCAGTGCCATTCCAGAAAAGCAGAGCTGAGCCCTAGGGGAGCACATGCGCAAAAGGCTGCAGATGTTGCACAAGTCAAAACATGCTTAGAATCTAGATTTCATGGTCTGTGTCCATTAGCCCAGCACTGTGGGAGGAAGGGTCAGAAGTATCACAAGTTCGAACCCAGCCTGGGAAACTTCAAAACTTACAGAGAACTTTTCTCAAAATAAAAAATAAACAAAGGACTGGAGAGGTAGCTCTGTGTGAAGGTCTGACGTTTAATCCCCAATACCACATGAAATAAAACAAAAATCTTAGATAATGAAGTAAGTGCTGAAAAATTCTGCTTTCCCCAGTACAGGAAGTAGTAGGGGAAACATTTCGGGACCACTCCCAGCTGCCCTGGCCAGTCCATCCTTGCATATACTGGAAGCCTGCTACTACTGTCTAGTTAGGAAGAGCAGTTACTCTGAAAAAAATAATAATAATAAGGTGTGAGTATGCACCAGAGATGAGTCGGGGGACAACCTGTGGGCCGAGAAGATAAGGAAGCGTAGTAACTTCAACACCATTCACGCCAGAAGTGACCTTAGCTATCACAGAGATCAACCCCCAGCTCCATTTTATGGGTGGAAAGAGTGTGATCCAAAGAGAAAACATGACTTAGAGTCATCCTGTCTCAGTGAGACCAAAAGCTGTAAAAGGCATCAGCTCCAATGACCTCTCCAAGAAGTGAATTTCCTCTAGAATATCCCAAGAAGGACTCATTCTGGTCCTATCTTTACCTCCGGGTGTAGCATGCATTATCTCTGACATTGACAGAGTCTTTAAATTGAGCTCAAATGCACCTCTGAGTAGCGTTCAGTCTATTTGTCTAGTTCAGCCTTCTCTATACTATGTGAGTAATTACAACAACAGTGATGATACTAATTAACATAAGTCCACAATCCTAAGTCCAAAACTTTGAAAGTCGAAGGCTTCTATAACTTCTTTGGCAGTAAAGGTGACCCAACAGGGTGTGTGCTGTTTGCAACCCTTATCAATCACATTATGTAAGTATTCTGGGCTGCAGAAGCATTTCTGTATTTGATATTTGGGTGTTGTTCCAGACGCCATCGTGGGTGTTATGCAACATAAGCCATGTTTGTATAATTATTCAATTGAGCACATTAAATGGTTACCATGGTATGCCAGAAATGGCCCGATACTGGCAATTTGAAGTGGTTCGACTTAGTGCATTTCTATAAACTGGCCCCAGGTCGTTGAGACAAGTGACTTGAGGATCTACAACCTTGAAAAACATCTCTATTTGGAGCATTTACTACGTGATAGGTGCTACCCCAGGCTTGACTCTCAGGTTAATACACCTAATCCTCTGCCTGGACAGCCATGGTCATCATCCACTTGCCCACCGGTCATCTCCACACGGTTAGCTAAATGGTGCCTGCCGTCTCCTGAGCTCGCCAGCTGCCTCCCAGTCTCTTGTCTCCTTCCTTCCAATTCTCAAACCAAAATCACTATACTCGGAATTTTCTCTTTGTTTCTCTCTTACCTCACATTCAAGTCAATAAGAAATTACTTCAAAATACACCCTTTACTCACTATTTCTTATGAGTCTCTTTGCCTCCCCTCATCAAGCCACCATCAGGCCTGGATTGGATAATTGTTGTGTACCCCAAGCTCAGCTCTCCGGTTCTTCTTCCTCCAGTCTGCTCTCCACGCCACAGCAAACATGATTCTTGTACAGTGAAATCAAAACTGGACAACCTCTTTGACCTTCCAAAGACTTCCAACCGCATCTCACCAAAGGAGAAACCAAGTCCTACTTCGCCCACAAGCCTCGCCACCACAAGGATACAGTAATCTCCCTTTAACAACAGTGTTTTCTCCATGGTTTCAATTCCTTACAATCAGTCATGACTCGAAAATATTGAATGAAAAACTCCAGAAATAAACAGCCCACCAGTTTTAAATTGTATACCATTCTGGCAATATGATGAAATCTTCTTCTATGGCCCTAGTCCATCCCACCTAGAATATAAATCATTCTTCTATGCAATGTGTTCATGTAGTATATGCTACCCACCTGCTAGTCACTTAGCAGCAGTCTCAGTTACTACATCAACTGTCCTAGTATTACAGTACTTGCATTCAAGTAACCCTGATTTTATTTAACAATGGCCCCAAAGCACAAGAGCGGTAGTTTTGGCAATTTCATTAGAGTATGTTGTTATAATTGTTCTATTTCATTATTAGATATTATTGTTAATCTCTTACTGTGTCAAATTTATGAGTTGTCATAGATATGTATGCATATGAAAAACACAATATTCAGAGATGATCCCCAATTTGTAGTGGCTTTACTTACCATTTTTTCTATTTTATGATGGTAGGAAAGTAATATACACTCAATAGAAATTGTACTTTGAGCTTTAGTGATTTCCTGGACTGTGCGATATACTCTCAGGCTGCTGCCCAGCAGCATAAGCTACAGAGCCAGGCCATGGATCAAAAGTGTAAACAATCAATACTCCACAACGTACTAAGGTGCTAAGACGTCCTTCAGGCTAGGTGGATTAAATGCATTTTCAACTTATGATATCTTCAACTTATGATGGGGTTATAAGAATGTAACACCATCATAAATCAAGGCTATCATAAGGTTCAGTATTATCTTGCAGTTTCAGGCAGTCACTGCTGGGGAGGGAGTCCTTGAACATGTCCCCTCTGCAGAAGAGAGGTCGACTGCATACGCTTAAAGGAAACAGGAATTTTAGTCAATATTTTTTGCTGTTTTATCCCCTGTACCTAGAACACCATCTTGCACATACACTCAAGTCTATTAATGTATCCGTAAACTGTTTCCCTTTTGCCTTTGAATCCATTGAAGATGAAGAAGGAAAAAGTACAAACAGCAATCAAAATAGACATCAATTTCACCAAAAAAGGATGAACAGATGTCAATTAGGCAGCACAGGAAATGGTGTCCAGCGTTGTCAGCCATTAGGGGGATGCAAGTTAAAACCACAGGTAGTTCTACACATATCAGAATAGCTAAAATAAAAAATAGCAACAACACCACTAATGCTGGACAGGGATGGTGAATCTTCCTTCACATGTGGCTGTCAAGAGTGAACTGGCCCACCTCTTGCGGAACAGGGCACAGCACTTGCCTGCACAATTAAGCGTATGCTTATTAGAGAACCCAAAAGTGTCCCTGTTAGATATTTACACCAGAGATGAGAGATAGGAAAACAAGTTTGCGCAAAAACCTGTACAGGGTTATTAGAAGAGCTTCATTTGTGATAACTCAAAACCAGAAATAATCCAAGTGTTCTTCAGTAGATGGACAGTTGCACGCAGCTGTGAAACGTCTATACTATGGAATACTAATCAGTCATCAAGAGAAATGTTGAATATATTAACAGAGTTTCAGGCTATTCTCACAGAAAGTCTCTTGATAGATTTATGAAGTAAAACAAGGGTAGCCAAAAGACATGAGGATCACCCTTTGCTGGAATTCTTTGAAAGCGCAGAAGACATTTATTTCAATATGTGTTGGTTTTAAGTCTATTATGTGACAAGTATTAAGATCAACAACCACAGAGAAAGGATACTAGTTAGCATCTGTCCTTCCTGATCCGATAGGCCAAATGGGTGACAGAAAAGTATCCGAGCCCAGTCTACCATGAAGAGCTCAGTGACCAGAGAAAAATGTAAACACACAAGAGCAGAAGAGGAGCATCTCACTCAAGTGGAGGAGAAAATGCAAGCAGGGCTTCTGTACACAGCAGGTACGAAGAGAGAGACTGCAAGTTTTCACAGCCAAGGGAACAGAGTGGGCAGAGTCCAGCCATCCCATAGGGACCTGAGAAGCTCAGACCTGGAAGAGCAAGAAGAGCTGGTGCTGGGCCTTGGGGAAGGTTGATGATGAGATGAGGCCAGGCCAGAACATACATTCTCATCCCTCTGGGGAGGCTCTAGTCACGTTGCTCTCTCCCTGCCAGATGCTTCCTTAAGTGTTCTGATTCCTGTAACCGACCTTAACGTATTACCTGATGTTACTCTGCTAAGCTCCAGCCTTATGGCCAGCATAATCATAATCTCTTCCTCCAGGAAGCCCTCTCAGGGCTCTCACTAGCGGCAATAGCTCCTCCAAGTTAGGTGGATCTGTGCGTGTACCAAACAGTAGCGTGCGGGGTGGGGTGTGACCATCAGGAAGCCCCAGGCCTGGCTGGCCTGAGTCCCAACCTGACCCCATCATGCAGGCTCTCTGATGCAGTTGGCTTATCTGCAAAATGGGAATAGAAATATTGCAACCTCATAAAGTCATCTCAAAGTAATTCCACTGGTACACCGAAGCCCAAAAAGTCACTGGCACAAAATAAGTGCTTAGTAAATGTTTCCCTTTATTACATGCCCTGGCCCACATGCAAACATAGGCCAGACACACCACCGGTGCTCAGTGCTAACTCTGAGCTCATCAAGGCATAGGAGCAATGTCCTGCGCCGACTGACAGTCACCTCTAACTGTGACCTTGTGTTCACTACCGGGGTCAATGCAGGCTAGAAATACCCTTTCTTTTCACAGATAGGTGTGTGGCAGAGGCCAGGATCTCAAACCAGAAAGACCAGCTCCTTGGTCAGAAGGGAAGAAGACACCAACGACGACGATGAGGATGGGATGAAGGAGAGTTTTGGCAGCACTTTGGAGGCGTGACGCAACCATGTCTCCGGCTTCCCTCTCCTGGCTCGTACTCACCGCTCCTTGGCCTCACTTTCACTTCCAAAAGCAGAGTGCTGCCTGGCTGCCACAGCTGGCAGAACTCCAGCACAGGGAACAGGTACATTTTAATTTGCCCCACCCACTGCTTTGATGAATTCTTTTTCTCCTCCTCCAGGGACTTTCCTAACTTCCTTCTGTAAATGAAGGACGGAGCACATGAGCGTACTGTATATAAATATGCTTGGGAAAGCTTTCTTCTTCTTCTTTTTTTTCCCCCTTAAACCAAACGTGGTTTCTGTTGTAGGCGGTGCATTCCCTTGCAGGGCAGGGCCAAGGAGAGAGAAAAGGGGGAGGGGTGTGGAGAAGGCTGAGTGATTAACTCGCCCACTATGTGAGCTGCTCTCCTATTTAATGGGGATCTCCAGCCAGGCCAAGCCAGAGGCGCCTCTGGGACAGCCGGAGCATGGCAGAGGACCTGGAGCTGGGCTTTGGGGAAACGGCCAGCGTGGATGTGGAAATGTTGCCCCAGGACCACAGCGGCGGGGCCAACGCCAGGGCCCGGCTGGAAGCCAAGAGCAGCTGTGTGTGCCGCGCTCTCACCTGCTGCCTGGTGTCGCTTCCCATCCTCGTGGGACTCACCTTGTACCTGCTCTTTGGGCAGTTTAGGGCACAAGGCAGCGACGACTGTGTGCAGCTCCAGGTAAGCAATTCTGTCCCTTCTACCTGGGAACCTGCTGACGCTGACCCCAGCTTTGGTCAGGGCCCTGAGGCATCGCAATCCCAGCTTGCTTGCTGAGCAAAGGGAATGCACAGGACGTACAGGACACCCCTACCACACCCCCAGGCGTGGGGACAAGAGTCCATCTGCTTCTCAGCCTGAGTATTTCCAGGGAATGAATTGTTCCTTCCTGTGTGGATATGGGAACAACTTCAAGCTCCATATTTTTGGATAATTTTAATCATAATGTACTGGTAATCTAGAAACACTCTTTTCCTTTAAATTTTTTTAAATTACATAACAGACACACAATTATTTTTTTAAAAGTTAGAAAACACAGATTAAGAAATGAAGAAAAATCATCATTACCGTAAAACCTTAGCGATGACAGTTTGGGGCTCATAATTCTACATTACATTTATTAAAATGGGATTATTCAGCATTTTGTAATATGTTATTTATATGTTAATAAATTTACAGCAGAAATGTCACACGAATAATTATGTATCATATTCATATATAATTTCATCAGTTCTCTTTTTTGAGTTTAGAAATGTTATATTTTTCAATGGTTAACAAGACCCTCCTGGTTGCTGATCAGTCTCTAAGGTCTTGCTGAGGGCTGTGGAAATGTTGATGTCAGTCAGAGGAAAAAAACACAATGTAGAGAATCCTGGGAAAATGATGATGAGGCTAAGGATACAGGTGTCGATGAGAAAACTTACAGTTCTGGGCTAGGAACATTAAAAACAAAAGACTAAACACCTTTTTAAAATGTTATTCAGTGATATCCTTTAACAAATGCTCCTTCATAATCCTGAGTTAGCTGCGGTCCAAAACATCACAATCTAAGGGAGAAGAAAGATTGGTTTGGTTGGAAAGCTGCTCTCTGAGCAGTCCTGGCCTGCTTCCAAGCAGAAGGAAAAGTGTGGTTCATGTGTAACTCTCCCCATTCCACCAGGGTCAACTAACAGACAGCAACTCAGCCAGCAGCATTCTTGGCCACCTGCCAGTGCTCGTAAAATGTAGAAATACGCATATGCACGTGACCCAGAAGTGCTCTAGATGTAAGAGGAGAACCGGAAGCTTGGGAAGGCAGGCCTTGCCCTTAGGACCACCCTGCAGCTGGTGCCTATGGGAAACCACACTGCAGTGCCTGGTGGGCTCTCCCGAATGCTGTCCCTCCATAGGCAGAAGGAGGATGGAGGCATGAGTGGCCCCCTATGCCTGTGCCCTTCTGGGCTCTGAGGGGAACCACACAGCACGAGGAGCACCCAGGATGATGGCAATGATCCATCAGGCCGGCAGACGCCAGAGAAGGCCTGGTCCATCTGGGAGACCACAGTTTGCGGGAGGCACCTGGAGATGGGAGCTATCACTAGACACGGAGCCTGGGTGTCTTTATGATCCACACTCTGCTCCCCCAGAGTCTGTCCCCACACCTGCACTGCTCAAGTGCTTGAGAGGTGAGCATCCCACCCACTCCACCATAGGGAAACCAGACCCCCAGGAGAGTGGACATCTTGGAACATCTGCAGCTGTCATTTGGCTGGGATATGGAACTTCCCAGTGCATCAAAGGAAAAAGGGGACAAGGGATGAGACTGGGGCATATGTGGTAATCAGAATTCTGAGAAGATGCAGCTGGCCACTCAGAAAACAGAGTTTAAAGAAGGGCATGTAAAGAAGAGTGTGAAAGAGGTATGAAGATAGTGTGCAGGGATTCACAGGCTGAAGGGAAGCTAACGACTGGCGCACTCAGGGACAAGCAACTTGGGAAGCCACCTACCACCCCTTGGCGTGAGGGAGCCCTGGAGTGTCACAGGACTCCAGAAAAAACAGAAGCATTGAAGAGGCCTGCTGGAGGATGCATGAATTAAAAGAGGAAGACAATGATGGCTAAGGCAGCAAAGAGGGGACAGGAAGAGGCAAGGAAGGATGACTGCTGTCCCCTCCACTGATCCCATGGACCTAACTCAACTGGGTACCAGGGCGGAAGGCAGCCAAGAAGCCAAGGGTCAGACGTACAGTGGAACTAGAGAGATTGACCTGGTGGTGGTAGGGAGGTTGGGGCAGGGGAGTTGGTAGGTGGGTAAAGAATTCAAGAAGAAAAACCAGCTGGGCATCGTGGTGCATACCTATAATCCCAACACTGTGGAAGGCTGAAGCAGGAGATTGCAATCTGAGCCCAACCTGGATAATTTAGTAACTGAGTGAGACCTTGTCTCCAAATGAAAAAGGAAAGAGCTGGGGATGTAGCTCAGTGTGAAGGCCTTGGGGTTAAACCTGACTATGAACAGAGGGAGTGAAAAAGGAGGGAGAAGAGAAGAGTGGGGGAGAGGAGGGGGCAAGGCAGAGAAGAGACAAGAGGAGAGAGAAGAGAACCAGGCCAAAATCTGGCTTTCAGACACATGGGTTTGAAGCCCAGCCTAGCCTTGCCACTCCTGGCCACATCAAAATAGTCTGTGGCTTTGTTTCTTTGAGCATCTTTCCTTTCCACCAGAGGTATTAATATCAGTGCCTGGCAGTTTCAACAAGGCGTGCGCAGGAGCATCGCAAGTCTTTGGGATGTAGGGAGCTACCTGCACACAGTCACTGTGGAGTGATCCAAGCTCTGTGCCAGGTACCAGAAAACTAACAGGAGACCTTTTCCTTGGGCCTCGGTGAGCTTCTAAGGGAACAGGTATATTAACATAGAGGTACTGTGACATTCCAGCTATGCTGCTAGCCTGGCCATAGGGGCAGGGTGGTTTACGGAAGGGCTCCTGGAGGAAACGAAGGAAGGCACTTGTGTTTACAAGGCCATAGCTGAACTCCAGGAAGAGGACTCCATTATAGACAAAGCAATCATAACTCATTGTAGGTAACAAAGTCTTTGAAGGTTATCCAAATTCAGCCCTCTGTTTTGCTGATAGGGAAACTGAGGCTCAGAGTGCTGAAGAGCTTTGTCTAATCCTCTACCTCTAATCAGTAGTGGGCCAAGATTTGAAACCAGACCATCTAACCTTGGGTCAGTGTTCACGCTATGCCAGTCTGCAGCTGCCACCCCAGAGGAGGAGTGATTTCGGCAGAACCGTGAAGGAAAACAGCCACATAACCACAGCTGCACCCCAGCCAAGCCACAGCTAGGAGTTCCCCATGCCAAATTTATGACCCACTGAGAATCTGTCAGCCAGGGCTCCCAGCCCTGGAGGGGAGTTAGGGTCATCCCTGTCTTTTCAAGGAGGAAAGTAAGGATCAAAGAGCTATCTTGGCATGCTTGTGTTACAAAAATATCATTAAAAATGAAATCTTCCAACCCATGAATCCTTTCCACAAAGGTAATACAGAAAGAAAATACTCTTATCATTACGTAAGCCTTAAGCCAAGAAGTAATGCTCATCTCAGGCTACCTGCTAAGAGTTACAAAGACAGGAAGTAATCCCCCTCATGTAGGCAAGCAGGTACAACTCACCATGTACGAACTGAGTAAAAAGAGCCAAGGCAGGCAAGAAAGGATACACTTCATTTTATGAAATCATAATCCTCATGTGTGAATGTGCTTCTGAGGCGCAGACTGTGTCCGGCAGAGCTCAGAATTCCGGCCTAGTCCCCTCTCAGCACATTGCCCAACCCCCCAGGGCCTCAGCTCTTTGATGTAGGCAGTAGGGGTGCACGGGAACAAAGTATTTAATGTATCTGGCAGAGGATAGGAATTAATCCATAGTAGCTATTACCATCATTATACACAGGAGCTTCCCTGCTCGGGAGGGAACTTTTCCACCTTTGGTAGAATCCGCCATAACCAGGCCACTTCAGACAAGTGGATGCTGCAGGTGGTTGTTCATGGTCTCAAATATTTCTGATCTGATCTTAAAGAATGTAATATTGGGGTTGAAGCCCACCTTACACGTGCCTTCTAACTCCAGTGCTCATCTGCCTGACAAAATATTCAGCTCTTGTGGGGGTCGGGACTGATTTAGCCTTGAAAAGTCGGGTATGTAGTAAATTCTCAAGATGTGCCACATCCCCTTCCTCTCTCTGGGCACCTCACTGTGCCTGGCACCCAGCGGCACTGTTTTCTGGATAAAGTATGAAGGGTAGGATGATGTCATGGGCCTCATACTACTGCCCATGAAAGAGGAGATCAACGTATCTCTTCCTACTGCTGGGGGGAAGAACAGCTGCTCCGTGGACACCACCTCCCTGCCCACGCCCCCTTGGATAAGCCATTTTAGCTCACTCAAGTTGTTCCCTCTTGTGAAAGACAACCATGATAATTCTTTTCAATGCTATCTGGGAAATAGACAGCTGAGATTAAACACACACACACACACACACACACACACACACACACACACACTGTGCAAATTTGCTGGGCGCTACTGCACAGGCCTATAATCCCAGCATGCTGAGAGGACGAGGCAGGAGGATTCCACATCGGAGTGTAGCCTGTTCTTCGTAGTGACTTAACACGACTCTGTCTCAAAAATCAAAATGTACTCTCTGCATTCCTCTTCCTAGTCACTTCTTAGCATGTGGCCTACCCACCCTGGGCCTCGGCTTTCTTATGTGGGAAGTAGAAGTATTTAATGTATCTGCCAGGGGTAGGAATTAATACATAGTAGCAATTATCATCATTATAAACAGGAGCTAGGGATGTAGCTCAGTGTTAAGACCCTGGTCACATCCCTCCCCCCCCCCAAAAAAAAAAGTACTATGTAAATTATAAGCCTTTGACTCCTCCATGGAATCCCCCCACGGCCAACACGTAACATCAAGAAGCCCCAACAGACCTGGAAATAAAAGGATTCATTTCAAAGGGCAGGCTCAGAGCAAAGGGCACTCAGCGGAAAAGCAGGACCTGGTGGCTGAGGTAAGTCGGACGTGCACTCTGTGGAGAACAGAGGAAGAAGGGCATGCCAGCTGAGGGCGTGAACCCCAGACATGCACGGCAGCTCATGGCTGATAACCTCAGAACCCGCTCCTCACCCTGCTGAGTGAACGCACATGTCCCTGAGCACCATGCCAGCTCAGCACACTCCTGCTTCACACCTTGGAGCACACAGGGCAGCTGCAGGATTCTGGATCCCTGAGGTCACGTCCCAGCCTGAGCTCCTTTGCCAGACCCATTAGCTGGCAGCTGTGACAAACCGAGGATTTAAAATGGGAATGGGGGGAGGCCAGTAAATTTCGTTCCCTCTACAGTTTTGCATTCTGAAAGGACCGAAGCCCCGTTATAAATCTGAGGACTGAGGAAGTTTATTGAATGCCCATCTTTGGGGGGAAACAGGAGGAAGGATTCCTAAAGAATCCTAAGATCTGCTGTTTCTCAGACAGGATGGAAAGGTAGCTTCTATTTATAACTGCTGTTACAAGACCAGAGGGAGAAACGTACAAAACCATAATATATATCACAAGTGTTCAGGGGACCCACAGGAAGAAGGAAGTGAATTAAACACTCAGTTCGTGTGTGTGTGGTCTTTCTGATGTAGCCTAATAGTCCCAGGAGGAAAGAAGTATTGTCAGCACTTACAGATGAGGATACTGAGTGTCACTGAGGTTAGCTGGCAGGTAACCAAATTCAGGGCATCGGGAAATAACAGAGGTGGGATGTCTAAATTTGCTTGGCTGCAAACACCAGAATCTTTGCTCTGTGCCATGCTGAATGTGGCACTGACAGCCCTGTCCAGGCACCTGGAAAGAGGACAAAGTGAAATGACCTCAGAATCCAGCATCACCAAGTTGAACTGATGCCTGTGAAAGAATTATCAGGGAGAAACCAAGAAGAGGCCAAGAGGCCAATGTCCTCATATTTCTCCTGGAAGTATGAGAGGATGTTGTGGGTCATAAAACATTTATGCCTTTGCAATTGCAGTATTTATGACAGCAAGAATTGAGTATGTCTTCCTGTTTACGAATAGATAGAGTGACGGCAGAACGCAAGAGGAAAGGCTAAAGGGGTCATCGGTTAAAATACACTCTGGGGTTCCCTGGGGGGAAAGCCAGAAAATCTCAAAGACCATCGCATTTCAAGCTCATTCATCTGCAATGTTATGTTTATGGAACTCCTGCTACGTGCCAGAGTCTGTGCTTGGTCCAAAGGTTCAGATCCCAGGCTCTCTACTTATCTTTGACCTTGAGCAGTTGCTTATCCTCTTTGAGCCTCCATTACAAGAGGTGCACAGACTATAAAAAAGTGATGCTAACCCCTCCCTTGAAATAGTTGGAATCCGAGATAGGGGTCACCTATCAGGGTCAATGCCATGGTACCTGGAAGCTTTCAACCGAAAAGCACCTTCCTCCTCCTCCCCGCCTACTCTTCTTTTCCCCGTTGGAAGAGTTGAGCAATTCATGAAATGTAATAGGTCATGGTCAGTTGGAGCTTGGGATTAACAGTTAACATGCAAAAAGGAAAAAGGATAGGAAATCACATAAAAGTGAAAGTCCCTTAGCCCACAGGACTCCAGAAGGGCAGTAGAGAAGAGGAAACCCCATTTCGTGTAGCTAGGACTAATAGACCCAGTGGCCTCAGGGATCCCACAGTCCACTGAGCTGGATGCCCATGGCTATGCACATTTGCTTTTCTGGTCTCTAGGTCCTGGCCAAGCCTTGCAACTGTCATAAATACTCGTGGCTATTCTCTGCACAGAACCCAATAATGGCCATTTGAGGGTCATGGTTACCCTTTCTACATAGTTAAGACATTTTAATATATATATATATATATATGATATATATTAGATTATATATTAGATATATAGAGATACCTATATACCTGTTTGTATTAAATATATTAGATAAATATAGATATGATTAAAATCTGTACCTATATCTATAGATAGATGATAGATAGATAGATAGATAGATAGATAGATAGATAGATAGATAGATAGACAATCTTTACTAGATTTTTGAATTGTAAAACTCTGGCTAAAGTCAGACTGCACGCTTTACCCTATCCTCTGTTCTCTCTTCTGAGGCCTGAGAATCTGCAGTTTGCTGATTGGATAACCCAGTGGAAGTGTCAGGCCCTGTGGTAGCTCCTGGGTTTAAAGCGCTGAGTGTGACACACAGACTATTGCCTCCAGCAAATCCCACTAGAGAGAACAATAAGTACATAAAGAAGAAATGACATTGGACCTTGGTTCTGAGCCAGTGGTTTGAGAAGACATGTGAGACTGAACCCCATTTCATTCTCGCTATGCTCTCGGGCTTGCGGCTTATTTGGGTGTAGAGGCTAACGTTACAGTGGTCAGCACCCCTCCGCAGCCACCATCTCTTCAATGCCCCAAAATTAATCGATAAGGGATGGACATGAGGCAGGGTCAGAGACAGGAAAATCTCTCATTGGCCTGGAGTTCCCAACAACCATCTCAAGCGCAAACATTGGGAAAGCTGAAGTATATGAACCTTTCTTCCAATAAGCTACTGTCTGACCCTCGCGCATCTGGGCCTGCTTCCTGTCCCAGTAACCTTCCTCCCATGACAGACAGGATTGCTGTTAAAGAGGCAACAGCAGAAAGCAAAATGTCTTTCCTGGGGAAGGGAGCCCCAACTGGCACTCTTCTTTGGGACTCTTGGAATGTTGTGGTTTTCAGCATCAACCAGCAGGCACCGACACAGCTTCCAGATGTCTAGTGACATTCTGGGGGCACTGAGACACACACACATCCATCTATATGTGAAAACAGAACATGTGTCCGAGTGATAGAATCTAAAAGAGCAAACAGAAAATTGTGTTTGTATCCCAGATACATTTTAGTGACAATCAGATCTTCAGTCAAAAAGGAGTGCACCAGACCCTTAGCTGGGTGTCTACTTGGCCAAGGATAAATAGGATGTTTAAGGTTCCTGGGAAGAGAATTAAACGAAGCAAAAGAAGGGTACCAAGGCAGCCCCCCTTTCTTCTACAAGGGGTGCAACCTGATTCCCCTAATTGCCTTGGAGAGCTCCACCTGTAGATTTTTGCCTGGCCAAGGGAACAATTGCCTGATTAGCTCTGTGAATCATAAATCAGCTGGGGTTAGCTTCTTTCAGGGCTGCCTTCTACCCTTCAAGCTCGTAAAAGCAATCGATGCTGGGCATGTTGTCACAGGGATCAGGTAGGTTTTCCAAGACCATTGTACTCATGGCCCTGAGGTAGGCGTACGTGGTGTATGCACTTGGTGGCTGGAATTTCTCTAGCTCTTCCCTTTCAGTCCTCCCTGCCCCTTCCCCATGCTCCGCTAGGCCTCCCCACTCTTACACAAGCTGTTGTCATTGTTTGGAATAGTCATTACCTCCTTTATCACCTGGCCAATATCTTCAGGGCCTGTAAAATTAAGTTCAGGGTAATTTCCCCAGATTTTCCCACTTCTGGGCCTGGTCTGTTTTCCGAACATGGGGCTTTGCCCGCTGTCGCCGTGCGTGGACTGCCGTCACTGGTCATCCACTTCATCAGATGAGGACTTTGTCCTGAAGCCGGGGGTAAAATGGCTTCATTATAACCAACTCCACCTCCCAGGTGTGAGACATTCGGCGAGTTGGTTATTCTCGCAGAGTCCCGTCATCAGTCTAGAGATAGGAATGGCATCACCTCCGCAAGTTGTCCTGAAGCGGAAGGAAACAGGGTCACAACTCATTCATTAAATAGTACCTACTTGCTGCATTGTGAAGTCCCTTGAATCATGCACTGTGGTTGCTGCTTAGGACTGGGAGCACAGAGGACTTGGAGAGGAGCAACCAGTGAGAAACAGAACTGAAATGGCAAGTTGGGACGTTGTCAAGATGAGACAGGACTGCATTGTGAAGGGCGTGATGAGCTACTGAAGGTTCATGGCACACTTGTGTCTTGATAAAATGCTGCCTTGGGAAAAGTCGTCTGAGGCGACGTAGGAGATGGATCAGAGACAGACAGAAGTCGCAGGCATGGAGACCTGTTAGGAGGTTGCTGGCAGAATCCAGCAGAGCTGCAGGCCAAGGCCTGATGTGAAGGCAGGAATAAGAACCACAAAACAGAAGGGACACAATGTGTCTGTGGAGGAAGAAAGAAACATATTTCAAGTCTGGGGAGCCAGAGCAGAGCCAGTGTCAAAATTAGGATGCAGATGAAAAGGGCTGGAGGGACAATGAAGTCAGTTAATCATTCAAAGACAAGATCTTCACCCAAAAGAGGGCTTCTAGCAGAAACCAGGTATGGCAGCCTGAAAGCTGAGAGTGGAGTCAAGATGCAGGCTCTACCAGGCAACTTTGATTACAGACCTAGACTCAACAGTGGCATATTCACATCCACAGTAATCCCTCAGGGACATCCAGACACATGACACCACACCCACCCTCTTCTTCTGATAGAACTTATATTCTCACGCTCACACAGTCACACAATTCCTCACTCACAAACACACAGCACACACAGATTATGAAATGTAAACCAGGTAAGTATTCATGGTGGCAGGAGGGTTACCTATTATTGGGGGTTCTGTACCTACAAGAAACAAGTCAGAAGACTGTGGTAAGTCATAATTGTGATAAAGAAAGCTTTTTAAAAAACATTGTGACTTTTTTCTTAAGCTAAGAGCATGGTTCTCATGCTAAGCTTTATAAGTGGAGGGTCTTTCATTCTCCTGTGTCCCTTGCACTGACTCCTACATTTTCAGATTTGATCCTCACTCTGGAAAGAAGTGATTCAGGGATCAGAATGATATTATTCTCATCTTATAAATGAAGACAGCAAAATCATAGAGTGAAAGTATCTTTCTCAAAATCATAATCCTTGTAGATTGTGAAGCCACAATTCAGTGGGCTCTGTCGGCAACACTTTCCCACTGTGTGTACTGTCCGAAATGACTCAAAGGCTGGGACTGTGATGACGAAACCCACCTCAGGAGCCACACAGAAGCAAGGAGGAATGGCTTGAGGTTGATGGAAAGGGGAATGTGGTCATTATTTCTTCCTCCTTCTTTATCATTTTTAAAGAATAGTTTCAATTTTTAAGTTGTCATGGAGAAAGAAAACAAAGTGCCATTACTGGCTCAGTAAGAAAAACAATGGCAAGACCTTGAGGTGCCCTAGAACAGAACGGGAAAAGCCCTCAGGACAGAACTCCAAAGCTGGGATTCAGAAATGAGTACCAGAGAGGAAAGGAAGATCATGGGGGTGCTGGAGGAGCAGTGGGAAGAGATGAAGGGCAAGACTTCCAAAATATTCTCCTGCCATTTCCCTCACAGCCCACGAACCAGGCTGGTCGCAGCACGTCTTAATCATACCCAGGTAATGAGCAGCTATGTGGCTGCTGGGGGCAGAAAAAATAATAGGTGGTCTGATCCATATTTTTTTTCCTCAACAGGCTTTAAGAGGAGAAGAATTTAGGCCTGCACATCAGAAAGTTTGTAAGTATAATGATTTTTGATGCCTTTATTGTGGGGAACAAGAATTTTGGAAATGGGTGTTTAATTATCCAGCTGCTAAGCTGAGGGATGCACACCTAGAGGACAAATGGGACACCCCCCTCATCACAAAGAAGGGTAAATGACTCCATGGCCAAATGCATGGCCTGTAGAACCGGTGTTCTGGAATTTGCTAGCAATGTGACCTTTGGACAAACATCACCTGCCTCCATCTCCATTTATTCACTTCTAAAACTAGATATCATTACACGTTCCTAACAGGGTTGGTACAAATTAAATTAGTGAATTAATTTCCATAAAGGGATGAAAACAATGCCTGGTGCATTGAGAGTACACGTGGATTTCTTTATTTTTTTAATAGACTGCCAACAATCAACATCATCTTCAGCACTGCAATTAGGACATACTTAGTTCAATATGATTATCTCTAGAAACAAAGAGAAAATCTAAATTCTTCCAAGAACAAATGCAGAAACAAAGGCCCAGGGAGGATAAAGGACCTACTAAGTTCATACATATACAGAGTGACCTCTTGCTCTATGTCCCATTTCTGTTGGGCCATCTGTATACCTCAGTGAGTGCAGGTCAAGCCAGCAGGAAGAAGACAAACCCTTGAGGGAAGTAATAGCCGGTGGTGTTTCTAAGCCCTGACCACACAGCAAAAATAACGTTGAGCGTTCTCCAGCCAATGGTGGGTTTTTCAAGCCCATCTCAGGGGTGAGAAAACAGACTCTCAGACTAGATAATTTCCCCAAAATCATGGACCCAGAATTCATCTGGACACAAGACTCTTTCTCCAGAGCCTCTCCGGGAATGCCTCCTCTGGGCATCAAATACCACATTCAAAACTCAAAGCAGTGAAACTAAACCAAGCTGGAAAACAATGTTTTCCTGCCGTCCTGGGTTCCAGGTAACTCCTAAGGTCCTGTCCTCACTCCAGCCACTCTGACTCATGCAAGGCCTATCTCTCCTTTCATTCAGATGCACCACTCCGAGGTGACAGAGATAAGCCAAGGGCACACCTGACAGGTAAGCCTCCCTGTGCTGTCTAGGAAACCCATAATCCTAAGAGTTCTGTTCATCCATTCATTAACACTCACTGCAGTACCTTAAAAATGGAAAACACAGCCTAGATTTCTGGTCACCCACTGAGAGTACAAGTTGCAAGGCGGTTTCCTTAACTGTAACCTATGCCAAAACTGTAGTTTACGTCACGATGATAACTGTGTATTTCAAAAGAAGTTATAAAAAATTAAGTAATTTTTATTTCTTCTGAAAATCACTTCCATGGAAGACTATCTTATTTGAAATAGGCAGTTTGAATCAAGTTCAATTCTATTTTTCCTCGTATAGCTATAGTTTATAAAGGCATCCATCAGTATGTTCTTGCTGGTCTGGGTATCCTTCCAAAGAGTTAAAAGCAGCACGTAACAGAGATGCATGCATACCAGTGTTTATACCAGCACAACTAATAAAAGTTAAATCACGGAAGATACTGAAATATTCATCAATAGACCAATGGATAAAGGAAATGTGGTACATACGCACAATGGAGTACCACTCTGCCATAAAGACAGATTTGAGTCGTTTGTAGGTAAATGGACATAACTTGAGACCATTATGTTTAATGAAGTGAATTTGACTCACAAGATTAAATATTGTATGGTCTGTCTGGTATGAAAAATCCAGAGTAAAATAAATGAGTCAATTGTGTGAGGTGCTGGGAGTCAGGGAGGATGAGTGAGAAGGGGGAGGAGAAGGGACTATGAAGCTGACATGATATGCATGTGCTCAAAATTCAGAAGTTTAATATAATCATTATCTATCATAAACACATACTAATAAAAACTGGGGGAAAAGAAAAAATCCCATATAATGTATATTTATGAGTAATGCAAACATAAGAACATAGGAAAAATATAAAAATAAAATAGGCTTTAAAAAACCTGTTACAATGAAAGATGTTGATTTATTTGAGGGGAAAAAAGCTGAGTACAACTGTATGCAGTCATCACGATAAAGGCATCCAAGTTTGCTCTTCTATAGAACGAGATTCTAAAAGAGTTTTATCCCCAGCCTACAGACAAGAGACTGAGGTCAGAGAAGAGAGTGAACCTCTGTGGCTCGGCGGTTGGTTAAGGAGCTTGCAACTTGCAGAATGAGAGTTGGTACCGGGCCCAAGTGGCCCAAAGCCCGGGTTCCTTCTACTTCATAAATCAATTGTATTGACTTAGATTTTGGCCCTGTTGATGCAAGAGAAGAATTTCCAAAATACTATAGGTCTCTGGTTTCAACATGTCCTGCCAAGTAATTCTTTATTAATCTCTGCCTGTGTTTGGACCACAGCACTGTGTTAGAGTGACAGGGAACATCTGACTTGCTCTGAAATGTCCTCTTCAGAGCAGAGCTTACCTAAAACAAGAAAGGTAATAAAAGTGTAACTTAGAGGATTTTATACATACCACGTGCTCAAATCTTTTTAAAAGGTATAATTGGCCCTATTTTTTAAGATCCGACACATAGAGACAAAACATCCATAAAGGAAAGGCCCTATGAAAAAATATCATTGTTAGAAATAAGAGAGGTTATAGTTATGCTAGTCTTATGGGAAATTGGTTTCAGGAGCTCCACAGATACCCAAATCCTGAGATGCTCACTTCCCTATGTAGAATGATTTGGTATTTACATAACCAACGTCCATTCTTCTTTATACTTTAAACTACTCTAGGTGACTCATAATACCTAATAAAGTATAAATGTCATGAAAATAGTTGATACATTATCTTGCTTAGGGAATAATGAAGAGAAGTCTGTACATGCTCAGTATAAGGGCAGTGTTTTCTCAGTATTTTCCGTCCTTGGTTTGTTGAATCTGCAGATGCAGAACCAAGTATAAGAAGCATAGGCTGTAAGGAGATGGGGTGGCAACTCTAGGGAGAACGCTCTGACACTAGAGCTTAAACATCCTGGTTTAAGGGGAGTAGACAGAGCTAGGAAGAATAATATGAGGTGAAGGTTGGCATGATTGGATCAGAGAAAATTTCCCACCTGGGCCAACTTCGTCTTAGGAGAAGCTATAAGCTGGCCAGGCTGAGGGGAGGAGAAAAGCTTCCCCAAAATTCAATCAACAAGTGTTTTGTTCCAGTTGGTTAGTGAGGATACAACAGTTAATCTCATCATTCATGAGGTGAAGAATGGGAACTGGAGGTGTTTGGTCTTGTTGTAGGTCAGCAAAAGGGGCACTTGTGAGCTTGTCCAAGCTATTCCGGGAAACAGAGTTCTTACCTTAGCCAGTTTCTGAAATACAGAAGAGCGAAGGGATTCCTTGAGACAGTTTTTCAGGATCACAGGGCTTAGAAAACATTCAAAGTTAGCAGATCAGAAAACTAAGTCTCCGAGAGACCAAGTCGTTTTTCCCAGATACTGCATCTGACGCTACTTACTTCTTCCTGTTCCCTCTGGTACCCTTCTCTCCTTCCTCCCATGGGTTCTGATAGCTGTTGCTTATGTTTAATCCTTTTACCAGTCTTTGACTAGATGAACAAGTATACTTTTAGCAAATCTGCGGGCTCCAGACAGGAGCCCATTCAGCTTGTCTTTTGTCTTTGCAGTTGTGAGACAGACTACCGCCCAGCACCTGAAAAACCAGTTCCCGGCTCTGCACTGGGAACATGAACTAGGTTTGGCCTTCACAAAGAACCGGATGAACTACACCAACAGATTCCTGGTCATCCCAGAGTCAGGAGACTACTTTGTTTACTCCCAGATCACATTCCGAGGGACCACCTCTGACTGTGGTAACATCAGCCAGGGGAGACTACAGAACAAGCCAGACTCCATCATTGTGGTCATCACAAAGGTAACAGACAGCTACCCTGAGCCCTCCCAGCTCCTAACAGGGACCAAGTCAGTGTGTGAAATCAGTAGCAACTGGTTCCAGCCTCTCTACCTTGGGGCCATGTTCTCCCTGCAGGAGGGAGATAAATTGATGGTGAATGTCAGTGACATCTCTTTGGTGGATTACACAAAAGAAGACAAAACCTTCTTTGGAGCCTTCTTGCTATAAGGGATAAGTACATATCACTGTGTGAAGGTCCCCTGCCTCCTGATTCCCAAATTTTTTTATTCATATATAATTATAACCAATGGGTTCCTGAGGGCCAGGGATAGAGATTATTTGGTAAAAACAGTGGTGGTTTAGCTCTGAAATTTAGGACCGTAAAGCTCATACTTTACTTGCCTTCCCAATGAGATTACTTACTAATTGGAACACAGAAGAAAGAAGATAGTGTTGTGGTTGCTTGGAGAAATGTTGAGTTTATAAACACTGGTCACCAACCTGAATGGTTGATCTAGTCACAGGGTTTAGAAAAGACCCCCATGCTTTCCTGCAACACACCTGTCACCAAGAGTCTTGCTCAGTTTCGAAATTTTTGACAAAATCCAAAAAAATTCTGAGGAAACACTATAAACCCTCTAAGGGAAACACTTCTATCAGTGTTTCCACATACTTTCATGCCTGGCCAAAGAAACTGAAAAGAAAGTTGATAGTTTTCATGGACATTCTCCAAAAAGAAAATGGTTTTCGTACCACAAATGGCCTAAAAGAAAAAGCTATTTACTTTGATTGTATATACAGGAATCAAAATTAGCAAGTGAGTCCCACATGCCCATCAAAAATGCAGCAAGAACATATATTCAGCACACCTCACTTGAGTACTATTATGTTCTGGGTACTACCTCCCCACAGGGGACACTATGAAGGACAATGCAGGTTGTACTCAAAGCTTACACGGCTGTGTGCTTCCTGGTCAAGTAGCAATCAACATGCTCCAAAGGATAACTTCAAGTTCAAAAAAAAAAATAGAGAGAGACTCTGTTTTTTCTGGCACCATCCTGTGTAAGCTGTCCAGCTAATCAGATCATCCAAGGAACTCAAAGACGGATCTCTAGTGAACTAAGCCAACTGTACAACCAACTTGATTGATGCTGGTAGACAGTGGACCTTTTTCTCTGAGGGAAAAAGATGGTCGTCATCAAGTCTAGAAAAGTTTTCCTAGGTCTGCTTTGAGGTTCGCATTTGTGACTTTACTTGTAGTATATGATGCGGGTATTTTTCCCTTAAAATATTCAAGAAGAGCTAAGTCTTACTTCCGGGAGGAGAAGCCGGAAGTTCGGTGCTGCAGTGTGTTCACAATCTCTGGTCCGTAGGATTTCCCTGAACAAACATGTCAAGGGCAGAAGGGCTGGTTCTGCTCTTCGAGCCTTTGTTGACTGTTTTGGAAGGTGGGAGTCCACCAATTTGTTTCCCAAGATCAAATGAACTCACTGGAATGAAATGGGTAATTGCAGCGTTCCGTGCAACCTGCAAGTACTTTGCTGTGACCTTTCCAGGTACCTCCCTAAATGCTTCCTATCACCGGAGGCCTTGCAGATGGGTCTGAGAGAAAACTTGTCCTCTAAATCACTCTCTCCCAGGTTGCCAGGAAACTACAGAGTCAGAGACACATGAGATTTGGCTCCTGAACACAGTGACTGCTTGAGTATTCGTCAAAATTTGTATTTAATATACAAATTAATTTTCAGTTTCTCAGTTGAGCCAGTGAGGTTCTCAGTGTATTTTTTAACCTCTGCCAGACTGGCTCACCCCAGGTCTGGTTCTCACGTACAGCTTCCCCAAAACAGTCAGCAAAGCACTCAGTGAGAGACCAGGGAAGGGTAGACCACCACTACCTGATTCGCCAGTCTTCACAGAGGAAGTGAATCCTGAAAGAATGTGGGTGGCCCGATGACCGCAGGGAAAGGGCACCTCGGAAGGAGGAATTACCCTTTGCTTAAAGCAGAAAACAAAGGTTTCTCATGAAGTCCAAATCTAGCTTGGCAGAATGCTCTCTAATCACTCCAACAACATTACTTGTTGATTGATCAAAACCATTTCATCACACTATAGCTGGCTCCAAAATCAGAAGTGACATTCTATTAAGGAAATAAAGTTAGGCTCAGTGGTGGTGGTGGTGCATAATCCTAGCACTCAGAGAGGCTGAGGTAGGAGGATCAAGCCCAGCGGGGCAATTTAGTGACTTAACGAGGCCCTGTCTCAAAATCAAAACTATAAAAGGGCTGGAGATATAGCTCAGTATGAAAACCTTGGGCTTGGTCCTCAGTACCCGCCCCTCAGGGGAGGGGGAGAGAAAAAAGGTTTTGCACTTGTCTCAAATGAAACCACCAGGCAACTAGAACTTACAGGAAAGAATTCGCACAAAGAGTGGCCAGATGGTTCATTTTCTCCACTCAAAGGAAGCCTGTGGAAAGAGCCTTCAAATTTGCCCAGGAGGGAACTGAATTTGGATGTTTATCCAAGGCAAAAATTCCCGAATATCCCAAGGCCATTAGGCTTTGGAGAAATCTCTGCCACATCTTTATTATACACTTGCCATAACCCTCTTTTTAAAGGATGCAGCTCAATTGTTCACTGTTGGCTCTTTAAAATTTTTAATCAGTATCTTTTTCCATACAGATAGGCACGACATTCCTAAAGGACTCAAGTCAGAACTTCTGTTTCTGAGGTATTATCTCCACAGCAAATGTCGCTGTACTATTTTTTAAAACAAGGTGGAAAAAAATACGTTTCGGGAACACGTGGCAGTCTCTTAAAATGGGTTCATGAGATGTATTTAAGGACTTGGGAAAGAAGAAACCTGCCTAAGAACATAGCTAATTTCAAGGAGAACACGCTTTCCTGGGCAAATGTCTCTCAAAAAGCTGAATTCAAATCAATTCCACAAGCATTAACTGAGTACTTATTTGCCCTGGAGACACAAAAATAAATGATTTTAGTCTCAGAAGTCCTCATTCTAACAGCTCAGCATCTCTATTGTGTGTAGAGCTTTTCATTTATTTTGTTTTTATTAGCTAATTCATTATCTAACTTTAGGCATGTGGGTATTTTCTTATTGTGAAAATGGCTACCATCTGATGAAGGGTGATCACTAACAACGTGATTTATAGTCACTCTAAGTGTGTTTTGTGAATAGCTATTCAAGGACCTTCTTCCACAAACAGGAGGAAGGAGCAAAGATACCATCGTACGGGGCAATTCATCATTTCAGCTACATGTAAACGGAGGTTATTACCTACTAGTCTCAAATTTGGTCATCAACACCCTAGAAGATATTAGAACTTCAAGGGTGACTTACAGATGCCTTTAAAAAATCTGTATTCCTCAGCAAATATAAAAACCAGAATGACTCATTAGTATTTTGGCCTTAGATGGCTTAGGTCTGTTTGGCAAAGCAGATTTGCTAAGCTACTCAAATTTCATTTCTTTTCCTTTTTTTTTTTTTTTTTCCTTTTTTTAAAAAAACTAAGGTATGATACAAAAAGTGAAAAGAGTACCATTTCATTTCCTGAAACCTATCAGGTTCCATTCAATAACAGGGTACTGCCAGAGCCCTTGGATCCATGTCAGCCTAAGATACGTCACCCTAGAGGAAATTCCAACTCTGCTTGTCAATGCTCTCTGGATTGTGGAAGTTCAGCTCGCTGTGCCCCAGGCATGGCCATTGACATCATTTTCTTGCAAGGTGTTTTCTCAGTCCCTTAATCAATCCTGTTGCTATGATTGTGACATTGGGGATTAATTTTTAGGACAGATCTGTTCATATTCTTGACCTTGCAGAACTACATGCAGAGTCTCTGGCCTCAACATTTCCTGCTCTCCTAGGGTTCAGAGTCCTGGAAGTGTTTGGCCACTTTCAATAGGATTCTCTTTAATCATAGGTTACTATCCTGGATATTCACACCATTGCTCATACAGCAGCTAGGCCTTTGGAGAAGTCAGCATTGACCCTTAGTCCCTTTGCACAGCAATGGGAATGTGCAAGCCAGAAGGTGCACACTCATGCCTGGCCCACTCTAGCAACCATATTTATAATTCTCAAGCTGTAAGACTCATCCTCACCTGTTCCATTTCCCCATCTGAAGGAGAAAATGCTGTACCAGCCTACAGAGAGGGTACTTGGCTAGAGCATACAATGAGTTATTGGCAGGCCTAGGTCTCTGAAATTCTGTCTTCCTGAATTATAACCCAAGGATCATTCAGTTTCCCTCCTCTCTTGGCAACTCTAATGACTGGGAAGAGAAATTAAAAAGAGGCAGGTGTCCTCCATAACTGTGGGGCCATGTAGAAGAGGGGAACAGATTTCTCTCTTTTATCCCCAGAAGATTCAGAACTAGCATCTCTAACCTCATACCCAAGTTCACTTCCTCCACTAAAGTAGACGATTTTCAGATTATGATTTCTCAGGCACTGGGGATATTCAAGAAAATAGCTTATTGCACGAGTTTTATAAAAACTGCCCCTTAACTGAGGCTAGAGGAACAGTCGAAAGGATTTCTGAGTCATAATATGTGACTGGGTGACTTCCATGCATTCTTTTGGGTCATGAAGAATCAACAGCCTTGTGGTATCCAGCCTAGAAAAAGTCTCGTGTACCGCCTGTTCCGAGAGTATCCATCGCAAAATAGCCCCGCAATCTCAGCCATTAGAGACATTTCATGAAATTGGAGAGCTGACATGGTCACAGAGCTTATCTATTCCAAGATAGATGAGTTCAAGAATGAAGAAAGCCAGGCTCAAGGAGACACATATGTCGTGCAAATACAAAAATGTGTTGGTCAAACAGTAGCTAGCTGGAACGTGGAGACTAAAACTCCCTCCCCTTGATAGCAAGCCCAGAAATCTTTTAGCTTCGTCCACAAGTCACTCACTTTTTGAGCATCTGTCACATGAAAATGTTTACCTTGATGCTGAAAATACTGAGAGGGACCATGACAAGTAAGGCCCGGTGGCAGGGACTGTGCCTGCAGGTAGGAGGAGCCTCACAATGTTGAGTAAATAAAGTAGACTTCAATGATTTTATTCTTAAAGTCATTAAAATAGAGAATTTTCCCCTCTTTTGTTTCAGGGGGCTGTAGACCGAACAGATGTGTTTCTGTGATTTTAGTGATAAAGCCCCATGTGCTTTCACTGATTTTTATGTTTTATGTTAAAACGCCACAACCCCAAGGTAAAAATGCATATTGTATGTTGTTGAATATGTAATTAACTGGTATGCACCCCATGTCTTCGGGAACTACTGTATGAATTTTAATTTCTGTAACTGAAAGGTTGTATACATCAATGTATTCAATCACTCTAACTTAATAAACTGGCATTGAAGGCTGGCAATTTTTGACAATTCAGTCAATTCTTTTCGTTGGTCCGTTCCTTCCTTTTTCTTTCTAGGTTAGAATCTAAGAATAACCTCTAGGGATTTTACAAATGTATTTAGTCCTTGACATACTTGAATACAACTGATTTTTAGAGGTGACCATAAATGTGAAAGCCCACAGATTGTGCCACTCTGGTCAGATGAGGGGAAGAGCGAGCAGAAGAGAATCTATAGGGTCCCTTTGATGAATCAGAAGACTGATCTCATAGCGAGCAGCCCTGAGAAGGAGAAAGAATAGCCAGAGAGAGTTTGGGAGTATTTGGCAGAGCCTGAACTTGGATCCAAGGGTCTCTCTGACACTAGACCTGCTGCCCCTTATAAAAACCAGCCATCAACAGAAATCGAAGGTACTCAACACATCATCTCTTTCTACTTTCCAGAGCCGTAACTGGGGCACTGTTGGTGTTCTGTCAATATTATTGATAGTCTGAAGCATATTACATTGTCATATCTGAGGATCAGAATGATCCCATTTCAAAATTTCCTTTGTTTCTCCCTCGTATACCTACAAATAGAATCAGATATCATGTGAGAGGAACTAAACTTCGCCTCACCAGACATCAGCCTCCAAATTTTCCTTCCCTGTGGGGAGCCTGCAAATGTATTGATGTCCCTCTGCAATTCACTTCCCTGGTTGGCTTGTGCCTACCTGAGGAGTGATCTGAAAAATATGTTCTTCACACCTGTAGAAGAAAGGAATAATTTGCCCTACACTTACGAAAGACTACAGATCTTTAAAAGTCATTATGTCAATTCCACAGATTAAAAAATACTGATAGACTTCTAGATTATTAAAACCAAGTTTTTGTATCAATTCTCAAAAGTCATTTTCATCCATACAAACTTCAGAACAAAAGACAAAACTATTCTCCTCTCTCTCTTGATGCTGTCACAGTTGTCCAAAGGGAAACCAGTTAGCATTCAGTCAAGACACACACACATAGGTAGTAGACATGTTAACATTCAGTCAAGACACACATAGGTAGTAGATATTCAGAGTTGATAAACACAATTCTGATTGACTTATATTCATGCTGTGCTGGTTGTCAGGCACTTTGACCACCATCCCTGGTGACAACGTTTCTACCCACCCATCCCCTCACACACCACCACAATGATAGTTGCTAATAATCATCATGTCTCAGGAGACTTGTGCTCCAGGATCACATCTGCCAGCTTGTGAAATGTGAAGCCTTGGGCCAAGCACCTCTATAGGTTTCAGTTTCCTCCTCTGATCAGAAACATTTCTCAATAATTTTGTACTATAGTTTCAAGTACTATAGTACTTAAGTTTCAAAGGAGCTTCCCTTTTTTAGGTATGCCAGGGGAGATATGGGGTTTTCTCCAAGACACAGCAAAATTCCCCATGTACCTTACAAAAAGGTACTACAAAGCTCTCCAACAGTACATGGGGACTTTACACCTTTCCAGTAGGAAAAAACCGACAGGTAACTGGAACTGAGACGTGAATTCCAGAGTTCACTAGTGCTATTCCCTGCTAACAGGACTCCTTGTCCTCCCCTGCCCTCCTGGCCTATTAGACTTTGCAGCCCAAGACCACACAGCCAAAACTATGTGTACTTGGAGGCATCAAAGGAGTCAGTGTGACTCCAGCCCCTTAGCCGTTGCCTTGCTCTGTTCTGAACCTTTGCCCACATTTTACTGTGTAGCGCTGGGCAAGTCACCCTTCTCTGGACCTCAGTAAGGATCTTCAAATTCACTTCTGGCCCTAAAATTCCAGAATTCCAGTCAAGCAATGCCAGAATTGTCATAACTGCTGTGTTCTAGATGAGCAAGCCAGGTCTTGTTGATTCCTACCTGGAGCCCTTCACTCTCTAGGCTTTGCGTTTATCCCAGGAGGCCACAAATCATTACCTCCCAGGCTTTCTGGTGACCCCTGCCAGTGGGTGCCCCAAGAGAAGCTGCCGACCAATTCTCACATGTCTCTCAAGCCCTGTCATTCTTAGCACAGGCTACACAATGTGAGAGTAAGGGGTAAAAATGGATTTGAAACCCAATAGCCACACCATACCCCAGACCAGTTATAACAGATTGTACAGGCAATTCCATGTTTTTAGAATTCCAACCTAATTCTAGCGTGTAGCCAGAATCAAGAATCATGGTTTTCAAGGAAGTGGCACCAGTGTTCTACGTCAGCTCTGCCACATCCCAGCTATGACACCACAGAGAGCTGAACTAGTCTACCTGAGCCTTACTATCCTCATCTGCAAAACAGTAGTAAGAGAGTATTTGCCTCGCGGTGACCTTGAAAGGGCAAACTGACATAATTCCCCTGAAGGTGCCTGACAAGGGGCCTGGTGAAGTTCCTGATCCATGCTGAACAGGCAGCCATTGTCTCTGTCCAAAAATGACCTGACAGTTCTGCTCTCTGTATTTCTTTTCTTCGACACTTAAGGAAGCAACATCAAATAATGGATGTTATGGAATCATAATGAAATGGCAAATGATGCTTAGAGGACTTTGTTATTCATTCATTCGTTCAAGAGATATTTAATATGTATCCTCAATGTGTCCAGCTCTGCCAGGTGTCATAGGTGAAGGAGACAAGGCTATTGTGTCCTCTAAAGCAGAGGCTCCCAACTTCAGGTTCATGGACTGCTGCCACTGCATGACCTCTTAGGAAGCAGGCCCCACAGCAGGAGGCGAGCAGCAAACGCCACATGCAGCTTCATCTGAATGCATAGCAGTTCCTCACCACTTGCCCTGCTGCCTGAGCTCTGCTTCCTTGCACATCCACCTGGCATTAGATTTCTCACAGGAGCACAAACCCTACTGTGAGTCGCACAAATGAAGGATCCAGGTTGAGTGCTCCTTGTAAGTGATCTGAGCAACACACACACACACACACACACACACACACACACACACACAAAACATTCATGGATAAGTTGTCTTCTGAAAATCAATCTCTGATGTGAATAAGTTGGGAGTTTCCGCTGTAAATCTCTGCGCTTCTGGATTTGAGTTGGAGTGGGGATACAATAAAGGGATCACTAAGTAATAAAATTATTAAAAGGAAACAGAGTGTGAGTTAGAAAACAAAAAAAAGGAAAACACATATCCCACATGAGTGTTCCAGAAGAGATTTCTACAACACCACTTAGTTCAATGTGTTTTGTTTAGTTAACATTTGGACTTAAGACTTCACAGCATAACCACTGGCCGATAGCAAGCATGACTCACTCTGTGGGTACTGCTAATCACCAGGACCGTCAGGGGCAAAGACCAAGGTGGCTGAGCACTGGTTGACTGCCAGCTGCCACTGGGCCAAAACAAACAATGACTCCTTGAACTCTCTATTGGCCTGGCTGGTCACAATCACCCCGTGAGCCCTAGAGGACTACTTCATGCTCCCAAATGGGAAGCACTTCCCTTGCAACTGCTTCAGAGAGGCCCAACCTCCCCTTAGCATTTCCTGCTGATTTTCAAGAATGATACGCAACTGTGCCAGGGAGCACCCTGGTTTTTGCCCTTGCTCTAGAAAAAAAGAGTCCTATGTCATAAGGAAAATTTCCAAGAGATTTCCCATCACCCATTAGTTCTACCGGGGAGGTATTCTGAGTCTGAATAAGAATACCTGTTTTATAGAAAAGTAAACTCAGAGAGGGATCTTAAGGATTTATAGCAATATAAAAACTGAGCCAAGTCTGATCAACCGTGATACTGTGTTCCCAGCCCTTTGATCCCTCTCTAGAGATTAAAAAAAAAAGGAACAAAGAAATCTCTGAAAGCATTAGTGGAATTGATGTAGGTAAGAGCAAGAGAGTAAGATGTAAATGCTTTGAGACCTGCCCATCTCACCAGGACACTTCCACAATCTGTTCCCTTATTCACAAATGCGTGCTTCAAAGGCACCTCCAATTTCTTCCAAGTGTCCCAGGGACAGAAACTAAGGGTCAACTTAGACTGATCTCTGTCCCTTACCCTTCTCATTTATTCACCCACTAAGGCTAGCTCCTGTGTCTCAAGTCAGACCCCTTTATTTCTTCTTTACTACAATCACCCCCTCGCAGGTTTCCCTACTTCTAATGAAGCCCACCCCAATGCTTCCACCATCCGGCTGCCAAAATGATCTCCCTGCAAAGGTAGATAAATAAAAACTATCACATCTTTCTGTTCCTTTGAGATACTATAGTAGCTTCTTTCACCTTCACCCAAGCTCCTAAATCTCAGCATACAAAGTTCTTGCTGATTCAGCTCTACTAATCTCTTACTTCATCTGGTGTCCCTTGTCCCCATACTAAGCCCATGTTGTGATGACAAATGAATAACAACCAGCTGTCTCACATAAAGCCCATTCCTGTACTATTTGCCAGTATCTATGCTGTAAATAACTCTACTGTGACCAGTTTCAAACCATCAACATGTTGTCACTGAATGGAGGGTGTGGTGTTGTACATTCCAGTAGTATTTCCACTGACCAGACACAGTGGAACAAATAACCTCAAGAGGACAGATAAGAGTAAAATGCAGTAACAATTAGAATGAGATACATCTCCTGAGTGATGCCCTGATACTGTGGTCCCAGCCCTTTGATCTCTGATCTATGATCTCTGTTTTAATAATATTTATTTAAATACACATTTATGTAATTCTACTTTTAATCCTGGCTGCATTTCATGACCAGATCACAAAATTTCTGAAAATAGAACACGCAGTCTCTATGAGTTGATGGCTTCTGTACCATCATGAAAGCAGCACGTTTTCACACTAATTTGGTTATTATTTACTCTGGGAACACAGGAAGCCCTCCCCTTCCCTCTGGTGAGCTCCTACATGTTTGTCAATGCTCAGCTCCAGTGTCATCTCATCTATGGGGGCTACATGCATGACCCCTGCCCCAGACGCACACACTGTCTGTCGACATTTCCCCTCTTGGGTGTCATCCTATTCACTCCTAGAAACAAACATCCTGTGCCTTGTGGAACCAAAGGCTCCCCGAGTTCTGTGTGCTAGGACTAACGCAGAGCTAACTCAGTAAGACTCCCTGACCACCGACCATAAAACAGGCCTGGGTGGTTGCTTTCGGTGTAATCAGTTTTTATTCGATCTGACAATAATCTTTCCAATCAAGAATTGCAACCCCCAACCTTACAGCTGAATAAGCTGATACTCGAAGTGGTGCTATACTTCTCCACAGTCCCCACTCATGGTGAGAAATGGAGCCAAAGCTGGCTGATGGCAAAAACTCTATCCTTGACCACTGTGATTAAATCTCCGCTCCTCTCTAACCTGTCTTCTCCTTAAAAGAGGGAAAAAGAGACACACATAATGAAAAGAAAAGGGAAAGAAAGGGAACAGTCGTCATTGCTGAGCACCTATCCTGGGGCAAGTACAACACTAGGCATTTAACTCAGCTCATTCAATCTTTCCTTGAAAGCAGGTAGTATTAAACCCATTTTACATGTAAAGAAACTGAGGGTGCAAGAGTTTGAGAAAATTAACCAATGCTGCAGTTCTTCTAAGCAAGAGAACTCGACTTTAAACGGTCTTCTTGTTCACGTTTGAACATATGTTGATATGTTCCTACAACCTCACGTCTTCCAGAAGCCACTCTCAAAAAAAAAAAGGTTTGCATAAAAATCAATGTTTCAGTATCAACTAGAAACAATGTAAGCTAACGAATAGCTGCTTTAGGAGGACCAGGATAGCCATTAAGATTAGTTAAGAAAACAGTAATCTGACTCCAGGTTCCATCGGACAGATGCAGAACGCTGGGGACTTGATAGATGAAGCAGGACACTGAGAAGATGGCGCTGAGAAATCCTGGACCTTTCCCTGTGTTTCCCCCACAGTCCCTCACCCGAGTGATTTCCAAAAGGTTAAATGTGGTTTCAGCACAAGTGTGGGTGTCACTTTCATAAAGGAAGGAAAAAAAAAAGTCATTTATGGGGAACTTAAACCTGTTTTCCACAAGGGCATGTTGGGTGAACTTGGTGTCCTCATTCAGATCCACAAAGGAAGAAAGTGCAGCTCTGTGTAATGAAGCACAGAAAAGTCCAGAGCAATTGGCGCAGTCTGCATTTTGTTCTGGAATATTCCCTGAACCAGGTCATACAACAAAATGATCATTCACACATTGAAATAACTTCAGGCCCCTAGTTCTAGGCACTATGCTAAGATCTGAGACATCAAAGGTAAAGGAGACATTGATACTCCTAAATACTTCCAGCCGCGACAGAGTTATATCAAACCGTCCAGCCTTCCTATCATAGCAGCGATGACTTGAGCAACAGATTAAGTAGTGGGTTTCTGTTACTAAACTGGGATTATATTGAGCAGAGGAAGATATGAGAGGAGCCATCTAATTATTTCAGTTTTCTGCCTGTGCAATTTTCAAACACTTCTGACAAAGTGGAGCCCAAGACAAAGCAGAATCTTTGCGAGGTGGAGAAACCATTATCATCACATACGTATTATCACATTTGGAGGGTACTGAAGAATTTGTACGGAAGGCTACTGGTAGAAGGATGTTTCGCAGAGAAGCAGCAGTGATCTTCAAGGAAGTCCGTTTGGTTGAATGTTCAGCTGTCCAAGTACAGAAGCATAGCATCAAATGGCTGCTGGGAGCCCAGAGCTGAACAGAGATGACAGAGGTCACGTACTACCAGGATGAGAGGAGTTGCTACAAGCCAAAGTTCCACCAGGTCACTGCAATGCTAGGTGCCCAGCTGAAACTCTGATAAGACCAAGTTTAAATGTCAGCTATACTACATTGCATTTGCCCCATCTCTACAAGCACTGAAACCAAGGTTAGGCAGGATGGAGTGTGCCAGAAGTGGAGAAAGGAGTGCACATACTTAAAAGGAAGATGACAAAATTCAGGCCTATCAAAAAATACTTTCCATAAAATCTAGAATATAGTGAAAAAAATCGCTAGACATAGAGAAAGAAAAAAGTCTGGTCTATAACCAAGAAGAAAAATAAATAGAAATATACTCCACAACGGCAGAGTGTTGGGATTAGAAGACAAAATATTAAGTAACTGTTATATATTCATAGTTTGAAATTTAAAGATAGACATACAAGTAACATCTGAGGATCCTCAACCAATAAACGGGAACTCTGCAGACAATCAAAATAAAAGTCTAGCAATAAAAACCACCATATCCAAAATGTAAAAGTTGTCCAGATAGCCTCAACAGCATAATGAACACTGAAGGGAATTGATGGTGTCCTTGAGCTAAGTCAACAGAAGCTGCCCAAATTAATTATAAAGAGAAAAGCTAAGAGATAGAGAGAAAAGTGTTTAGAGTACTACAAAAAGAAAAATATACAAGCAGGAAAATAAATAATGACCAAGATTTTCCAACTTTGCTGTAAAATAACAATTCATGGACCCAAAAAACTCAATGAACTACAAGTAAAATACATTTTTAAGAGAAATAAAGCAAAAATAATCATATTCAAATGAACAAAGAAGAAGAAAATCTTAGAAGCAACCAGATGGGTAAAAAGGATAAACTACATTCAATGACAGAAATGATTGAACAAAAAAATAAATAAATAACATGGTTTTGTTCTGATGAAACCACCCTTCAAAATGAAGGCAAACCGGAGACTAGATTGCAGGTTCGAAACAAAAGAGAATCCCACGGTAGACGTGTCTGAGGATGAAATAAGTCATGACTTTTACACTCTTACACTGAACTCTCACAGAACGAGAGAGACCATGGTGACTTTCCTAACCAACCATCAAAGGGGAAATTTCTTCTAACTGTTCATCCAGAAATAGCCTTTGCCTGCCAAAAAGTTTTAGAAACTTTTTCTAGGAAACAAAACTTCCTTGGAAATTTTGACAAAATAAAGACCGAAAAGCCATGAATGTGGAACGATGGGTGATAGAGGACCAGGAGAGACTCCTCAGGGAACTCCCCGCCCTTCCACACTCTAGCCTACTGTGACACAGAGACAATCTGCTCAGGTTTCTCATGGAAACAGCAAGACGGGAGCCAGGCCCGGGGCTGGAATCCCAGGACTCTGGGAGCCTGAGGGAGGGGATCAGGAGCTCAGGCCCAGCCTGAGCAACTCAGGGAGACTTTCTCTCAAATTTAAAAAAAAAGTAAAATGAAAGGCTGGAGATGTATCACAAATGAACAAATAAATAAATAATAAATGGAACCACAGTCAGAAAGTGGAAGTCTTGGTATGAACACGGCAAAATATATAATTGAGTTTCTTTCCTCCTGATAAACTAGGTTTACCATGATAATGATGATCCTAAAATAAATGAAGCCAGGTGTGGTGGCACAGGCCTGTAATCCCAGCAGTCTGGGAGGCTAGAGCAGGACCATCAGCAGTTTGAGACCAGCCTGGGTGTAAGATTTTATCAAGAACATGGACAGCAGTCCAGGTAGAAAGGTGATTTTAATAAGCCCAGGCCCAGAACAATGGCTGCAGCGCCCCACGGAAGAGAAGCAAAGATTAATGTGTGCTGTCAGCTGGAGGTGGAGCAAGATGGACCCAGGTTGGTAGGAGGGGTAAAGGGGTTTGGACCCAGGTCAGTGTGAGGCCAGAGATTTCTTGAGGCATTCGGGTAACTGTATCACCGGTTGTTAAGCTGCAGTCAGTTGAGGGCCCAGGGACTGAGGTAGAAGGACACGTCTCAGGGCAGTGGGGAGCTTTGGGCTTACACTAAGCAACTTAGCTATTTAGTGAGACCTTGTCTCATGATTTAAAAGAAAAAGTAGAGGGGCTGAAGGAATGGCTCCGTGGTTAAAGCGCTTGCCTAGCAAGCGCTAAGTCAAGCAATAAGTATCCAAGTTTGATTCCCCAGCACCACATAAGCCGGGCATGGTGGCACAAACCTGTAATCCCAGCACTTGGGAGTCTGGCGCAGGAGGAATGCCGTGAGTCCAAGGCCAGCCTGGGCTCCATAGTGAGTTCAGGACCAGCCTGGGCTACGGAGCAAGAGCCTGTCTCAAAAATAAAAAATAAAGAAAGAAAAGAAAAAAGAAAAAGTAGAAAGGACTAGAGATAAAACTCAGTGCAGGGCCTCAGGTTCAATTCACACTACCACAGAGGGAGGGGAGGATGGAAGGAAGGAAGGAGGGAGGGAGGGAGGGAGGGAGGGAAGGAAGGAAGGAAGGGAGGAAGAAAGAAAGAAAGAAAGAAAGAAAGAAAGAAAGAAAGAAAGCGTGTCAGAGGAATGAATGCTGACTGTACTCCTAAAAGCTGTTACATCTCTCCAACTGAAGAAGTCCAGTCCTTGGGGCCCAGAATTAACTCTCCAGATGGATTAGGGCTTCTTCTTACTTTGACAGCTAGTAAGCCACTATCTGAAGGACGTTCAAATCCTAAAATTCTGAATCTGAATGCCATGGGACAAACTGATGTGGATTATTTTTTATAAGAGTGTTATCTCAAATGCAGGTTCCAGAGGCCTCTCCAGAAGCTACTACAGGACTTTTAGGCCAGAATTCCCTAGAGAAGCTCTTGCAGGAACTAAGGCACCCACAATTCAGCAGTTAATGCAACTCGACAGCAAAAATGTGCGCCAGTTCCAATCAACAATGATATGCAGAAACTCTCCTAAGACAGAAGGAAGGGGTACTGGGTACCACATGGCCACCAGCACTCTGCCATGAGCCTGCTGCTGCTCCCTCGGATGCCCGGCTGGACCATCCCTTTCGTGTGTGCATTTACCAGTAGTTTATCAAAGTGTCCAAACCTTTGACCAAGTCCTTAGTGTGACTTTCCCTGGTCACTCTGTACGGAGCCCTGAATCTCTTTTGCTTCCTTTCTGTCCCTAATTTGGAGACTTGTGAAATCTGCCTTCCCTGCTGGGTCACAGCACTTGCCACAGGGACTTGCACAGCATCAGCACATAATGAAAACATGCTGAATACAGGAACATGCCACTGGAAATAGTTTACTAAATAAAAGAATTTCAGGTAGCATGCACTTTTAACTATGCCTATTGAGTCACCTTACAGGTTTTAATCACAGTGAGCCCTTATAGTAAGTTCCATGTCTTCCCAGGCATGGCCCTTGGTGACCTACCCTGTGCACACTTACGCTCCCATTCCACAGTTCTCCCTTTGTGAGTGAGTCTAAGGGTCTAAGTCTTCATATTTTAAGTCAAAATTAACAGGTTATATTTTTTAAAAAAACTTTAAAATTTAACTTAAAAATTTAATTTTGTTTTTGAGATAGTTAAAATTGTGTGTATACGGGTGTGAGTGTGTGTGTGTGTGTGTGTGTGTGTGTGTGTGTGGTTTAAGCCTCATTACAAAAAGTCTTCATAGAATATATTTATAAATTTCTTTCCTTAATAAAGCTCCTCACATGCTGACTTCGTAGCACATGGAAACTTCCCTTGCTTTGCCAACTTTAATAACTTTCGTTTTCATCTTATTCAGTCAAAAGAGTTAAATTGGAAGCAGAGAGCAGAGGCCACGAAAGTCGCTAAACTTTGATACAGCCTTGGAGACTACAGACAAAACTGACAGGTGGAGCACAGAGGCTCCCCAAAAATGTGCTTCATGAATATTTTGTGTTTTATCAGTATGAATATTGGAAATGTCACACACTGCTGGAAGGAACGTTACATGGAGAACTGTCAGAGCTTTCTTGTACAGCTACTTAGGACCATCATTCTGCTCCTAGGTAATTAAAGCCATGCACCCGAAGGGGATATTAGGACTCTAGTTCTTTCCTCTCTCTTTTCTTGTAGTTGATATTTATTCAACAGAAGTTAAATTTGTTTGTTCAACAGAAGTCAATAACTTTAATAACTTTCATTATTTATTTATTTATTCAACAAAAGTCAAATAAAAATATGAGTGTAGAGAGGGTTCCCAAGTGGACAACCCCAAATGTCTGAAGTTTCATACGTTCACACCGTAGGATGCTGCAGAGCACGCAGCCACATATGTGAAGCTCAAAAACATTATGTTGTGTGAAAAAAGAAACACAAAATGGTGAATGGTGCATGACCCCATTTGCATGAAGTTGTAGAATAGACCAAACAAACGTGCAGCGATAGAAATCAGGACAATGGTTTCCTCCAGACAGGAGAGAGCAGGGATGGGGAAGGAATCCCAAAGAACTTTATGGAACAAGTATCTATATTCCAGTAGCAATGTGGGTAGCATCATAGTCATCAAAACTCATCACTCTTTCCACTTAATATCTGTGCATTTCTCTGTATGTAAATTACATTTCAATTGTTAAAAGGAAAAAGACTTTGACGTGGTCCTCCTGAGTCCCACACCTCCAACAGGTAAACCACCTCAGGACATGGACGGAAGTCTTCTCCATTCCAGCCAGCTCAACCCCAGCCTCACTGCCTCCACACCCAAGCTGAGGTTCTACCACTGCAATGGCTTCCTAACCAGTCCTAGCCTCAACTCCACCCTCTCCGGTGAGTCCTTCTCACTTTTTCCAGTGATTGGTCCAAAACGGGAGTATCCCAGCATCCTTCTGGGCATGGCCCCTTATAATTTACCTCATATATATTTATGCCTCTCATTCCACTATTCTCTCTTTGTAAATCATCCACTTGACTTACTTGCTCTAATTTCACACAGTTTCTTCTATTTCAATGCTCAAAACATACACCCACCACTCTTCACCTGGCCAAGTCCTCTTAAGTCAGACCTCAGGTGAAATGTCACTTCTTTAACATTTCCTCCATCCTCCTTCCCCTCTGTTACCAATACTAGGTCAGACATCCACTCTGTGCTTTCATTAGCACCTCTCTGTGATGGTTAGCCTTCCATTACTGTAACAAAATACTGACACAAGCAACTTACAAAGAAGAAAGATTTATTTGGGCTCATGGTTTCAGCGGCTTCAGTCCATGGTAGATTGGGGCACAGTACATCATGACAGTGGGAGTACCCAGCAAACAAAGACTGCTCAGTGTATATCAGCTACAAGAAAAGAGAGAGGAAAGGACTAGAGTCCTAATATCCCCTCCGGGGTCATGGCTCTAATTGCCTAATGTCTTAGTTACTTATTCATTGCTGGGACAAAATATCTAACACCTACAACTTAAGGAAACAGTGATTTATTTTAGCTCTCGGGTTCAGAAGGTCTCAGTCTATTTGTGGGTGATTGGCAATGGCAGGAAGGATCTGACAGAAAAAATACAGCATCACAAAAGAAAGAATAAGAGGCCTCCAAAAGAAGCAGGAACAAGAGTTTATAACCTTCCAGGCCACACTTCCAGTAACATGCCCACACACCTATACCTGACCACATACCCATAATCCACCCCCCTTAACCGGGCTCCAGATCCTAACAGCATAGAGACCCGTAGATAACTCACATCACATGAATGCATTAAGCTTTGCGGGGACATTCTACATCCAAGCCATAACATCTAACTTCCTTCCACAGGGCCCTCCTGCCAAAGGCTCTACTACCTTCCAATGGTGTCACAGTGTGAGGACCAAGCTTTTAACACATGGCTTCTGGAGGGCAAGATTCAACCCATAATCTTCCGAATAATATTGCAGAAGTGTACTGGGGTCAAATTTTGGTTTGTATATCTATTGCCCCTGCTAGATTATGAGTCCCATGAGGGCAGGGAATTTTTCATATACTTTGAGTCTAACGCAACAATGGCACACACTTGCCATAGTGGATGCTCAGTAAATCAAAGGTGAATCGGGCCAGAAACTCAAGAAGAACCAGGGTCTGACAACTCAAGCCCAAGAGCTCAACCTTCCAACAAGACCCAAGATCAACAAGCACCAACCAAACTTGGGAGATGGTGAGTAATAGGTATTTCTGGACTTTCTCTTGAAGTGGGAGCTGGAACTTCCACATATTAGGTTTCCGAGAATGTCAGAATCTTGTAGCTCCACATAGACATGAAGGGAAATACACTTTGTAGATCTTGTTCAAAAAAATGACCCACAATCTAGGCATGCGTGTACATGTTTGTAATCCCAGCACTTGGGAGAATGAGGCAGAAGGGTTACAAGTTTGAGCCTATCCTGGGCAACTTAGTGAGATGTTGTCTCAAAATTTAAAAAAATAAAAAATTAATAGGGCTGAGGGTTCAGGTAGGTGCAAAAGCCACTGTACAATCCCCAGTATTACACACACACACACACACACACACACACACACACACACGCACAAGATCCACTATGTGTTTAGAATCACTAATGCCAAAATCCTCCATGATGTAACTTTTGGACAACTGCCCAGCACACGAGCCAGGGATGCCCCAAATATGGCTGAGGATAACCTCCAGGTGGCCCATGGAGTCAGCACAGCAGATTTCAGACCCTTCTAAACACCTGATTCACAGACTACTTTCTTTTTTTGAGACAGGGTCTCACTCTGTAATCCAAGGTAATCCTGATCTCACTATATAGTCCACACTGCCTCAAGTTTATGGCAATCCTCCTGCATCAGCCTCCTGGATGCTAAGATTACACGTACACACCACCATGTCCCACTAATTTTTATGTGATTCTAGCAAATCAACCCCAGGACCTTATACATGCTAGGCAAGCATTCCAGCCACTGAGCTATGCCCCCAGCCCCACAGACCACTTCAAAACAAGTCTCAGGAAATCATGAGTCCTTGACTTACCAAGATTTATCTATTGCTGAGTATTTTTAAGGCTTATAATCATACTCAGGCTTTAGGGTCACTTTCATTCTTTAGGAGATAAAACAATGAACACCTTTCTAAATGAAGCCCCTCTGTGATTATAGAAATTTTTTTTTAAATTTCACCAATGGAGAAACCTTCAGAAGTCAAGGACTGATGTCAAAAACCAGGGTACAGCTCTCCTCCCTTGACCTGTTAATAATCTATGGTCAAAGAATTTGAAAACTTTAAGTTCTACCATCTGCATGACTAAAGGCAGCTGCTCAGAGCCTCAGGCCCCTTCATTAGCCAAATGAGAATGAGGATAGTTATACCTGCTTGTTCAATTTCTATGACTACAAAATGGCTCCCCCACACACCCTACCTAGCACACACCGAGCTCTCTGTGAATTTACTCTTATATTATCTTTATTGCAGGATTCAGTTCCACAGACGGAACACTATCTAATATTTTCACACACTTCTCCCCATTTCTGAAAAAATAATCAAGAAAGAAAATCAAAGTTCTCTTAGGAAGTATCAGCTCACATATGATTTGAGTCAGCTTTTGTGGAAAAAACTATACGTATTATATTTTTCTTTTCTGCTAATGTGAGCACATTTCTCTCTTGTGTAGCCTGTCGTGTGGACTGAAGCCCATCAAAGCAAGTTAATTTAAATTCAACTGCAAGGGTGAAACGAGAACCCTGGAAAGGGTGAGATAAACCGCCAAATGCTTCTCCAGCCAAATGAACTGGCTCTGTGAAACCAGCCTTAACTCCCCAGCTCCTGGAACAAAGTGAGATCTGAGAACAGGTGTTCCTTGTCATTGTGCTGGGTTAGATCCCTGTCCTCTTCTACTCTAATCCCAAGTGCAAAAACACAGAACCCACACACACGCTTATCTTGATCCATTTGGGCTTGTGTTCCCCATTGCAGAAAAAAATCCAAAGCTCAGGAGAGGGGGTTGACTTATGCACACGCACCCAGAGAGGAAGTGGAAGAGGCAGGCTTTGAGGCCAGGTCTGTCTGGTCTCAAATCAGTGCTGTTCCTGAAATGCTGCTGGGAAGAATGTCACCACAGCTCTACAGACCACCCAGGAGTCTATTCTCATCTCCTAAACCTCCTTTGTCACTAAGGAGCTGGGACAGGACAGGTGTCTTTTGTTAAAAGTATTCACTAATTCCAAATAAAAAGTAGCGACCATTTCTCTATTGAAATAAGTTTTTAAATGCATACTGTATGTCAGGTGCTGCTGTGAGTGCTTGGGACCCAGAAGTGGACAAGATCCCCACTCTCCAAGAGTTTATAAACTATCAAAGATTCTTATGGTGTATACATGGGATGCTATATAGACTGGGTGGCTTAGAGTCAATAGAATTTTTTTTTCATGGTTCTGAAATCTAGGTCATTTGTGGTCAGGTGGCTGACATTCAGTTTCCAGTGAGCACTCACTTCCTGGCTCATAGACAGTCATCATTTTGTGGTGTCCATACATAACAGAAAAAGCCAGAGGTCTTTTGGATATTTCTTGTAAGAACAGTAACCCCAGTCATAGTTAGTCTGTCCCCAGTGTCCTAATCATGTCCCCCAAAGCCTACCTCCTAATACCATCATCTTAAGGGTTAAAATTTCAACAGTGAAGGTCAGATTGCATACCAGGTTACAGCACCTTATGTGCATGCATATATTCACTCACCTTCCGTGCACACACAGACATGCATACATTCAACAGACCACAAACACACGCACACATACACACACACACACACACACACACACACACACACACACACGTGTCCCTTTGCTTTACCTCTCATGGAAACAGTCCTGCACCTCAATGACCTCACTGTCTTATACATTTGGAAAGGGTGCAGAAAGACCCCACCTCTCCAGTCTTACTACTTTTTCCCTTTGTTTTGGGGGTTCAAAGGACAGACAACCTGGTGTGATGATAACCAAGTAGAGGAGTGAAACTCACTGGAGAACTGAATCTAAGCACCTGAGTCCTCAGTCAAAGCAACTCTGGATAATGAAGCTGGAGTTAGCATGAAAACAGACAACTTCTCTTCCCACAAGGCCATTTGTACTCGTTTCTCAGGACATCTGGCTCCATTGAGATGCTTGAGGCTTCCTCAGGAGCCCTTCGATAACTTGGCATCTTTGCACGAGATGTCCCAAAAGTCTGGAAAGCTCTTTTCCACCCTTTGGCTCTTCAGTCTTCTCTGGCTCACCTCTGCTTGTCATTGAGGACTCAAGCGAAATGCACCTTCTCCCAAGTCTCTGACACCACAAATGCCAGACAAGTGAATCCGTTCCTCTTTGCTCCCTGGTCATCAGAGTGCAATTCTCTTTGTCACTGAACTGTGAGATCCCTGAGGGCAGGGATTGTAAGCACAATCATCTCCGTGTCCCACAACTGTCACAAGAGAGGGACCCATTGCACATTTTTGTGATGTATCTCTTCTGTTGCTCTGAGGTATACAGAAAATAGGAAATTAAGGATGCAAGCCACTTCCTGCCAGTTTTGTATATATCCATGAGAAGTTGAGCTCAGGCTACAAAGCCGGCGGCATTGGTGGAATCATCTAAAGACACCCCTTTGAATGGAAGCTTAAATAATCAAATGTTTTTGATGCCTCGAACCTGAAATGCATTCATCAATGAGTAGATAAATGAATGGATCGATCAAACAAGCCATCAGTTGGTCAGTGAAGTAGATAGCTTTGCCAGACAGAAATCCCTGATCTATAGGAATAGAAAAAACATGTTCCAGTTTTCTCTGTGTCGAAGATTATCTATTTGAAATTGGGCAAGTCTCATCCACCATCAAGACCTAGCCTTCCTAGCTGTACCATTAAAAGATTGCACTAGAGTGGCTCTTAAACTAACTTCCACTAAGCCCTGTGTAGCCACGGCACCTTCTTAGACTCTAGGGATCAGGAGTGCACATTAGCCTAACAAGATATGGACTGTTTTCTTAACTGGGATACCTCATTTTGTCTTGATTTATATTTTGACATTCTGTCTAAAGTCTGATTCAAAGCATAGTGATGTTCTTAGGGTGTAGGGAACCATCTGAACACAATTAGAACAAGCTCATTCATTCAGTACACGTTTACTGAGCCCAGCACTGGGGACATTAGCATCACACAAGAAAAACAAAATCTCACCCCTCGTGGAGCTTAAGTTCAGGTAAAAGTGCATCTGTGGATGACAGTGGTGGAAAGTAGTTTTGAGAAGATGATCAGAAAGAAGGGAGAAGGCCAGTCATGGAAAGATCAGAGAGGGGAGCGTCCCAGGCAAAAGGACCAAAAATGCAAATGTCATTAAGTAGGGAGGAAGGTTAATATGCTCTGGAACAGCCAAGAGGCCTATCTCTCTTCCCTCACTGTGCTAGGATGGGAGCTCTGCCACAGCTCAGTCCTCGCTTCTGCTGTTAATGACATATTACATTTATGCATATAAAACACAGTCAGGCACAAAATAAATGATCAAAAATATTGACTGAATGAGAGAACTGAATCCACTGACCTAAAATAACATCAAGCCCACAAGACCTTTTTGTTGATGGCGTGAGCATTTCCTCCTGAACTCATGAAGGCATTTGAACAAGGGATTGGAAATCCTTACTAGTCTGTTCACATGTGCTTAATGAAGCCGCTTTCACTCTACTCAATTAAGACCTTTCTCCTTTCAACCTTACTGATTTAATAGCCCTAAACTCTGCAAAGTTAAGATTTGGGGAGGGAAAAAGTACTTCATAACATTCTTTTCAGCCCAAACTTCTTGATATAATTCAATAGATCCATATTCTTCATGGAATGGTGTGTTGCCAAGGTTTGTATTTATAGCTCAAGGTAATGAATTTCCAACTGCTAAAATTCAAAGCGATAATTACACTGTAAGCCTCAGATCTTCTCCAAGACATATTACATATGCATATTGCAGAATGCAAATTCAGCAATTTGCTCTAGTACAGAAGACAACAAGGTGTGAAGCTATGGTTTCAAGATTTTAACAGCCAAGCTCTTAATTTAAATGGACTGTGAGAAGCTTTGAAATTGCAGGAGACAGTGGGCAAGATCTTGAGCCATCATGGTATTGAGTGAGAACGCAAAATCCACAAGTTAGATCTCATGAGATTCTGCCAGCCATCCCAAGTGAACTGGTGCAATACTGTGAACCCATTCTTTAAGAATGTTAGCTGAGGGGCTAGGGACATAGCTTAGTCATTCTAGCACTTGCCTAACATGTACAAGGCCCTGGGTGCAATTCAAGCAATACATAAAAATTAGTCTGGTGTGGTGCTGCATGCCAACCTGCAATTTCAGCACTCAGAAAACTGAGTCAGGAAGATTGCCATGAGTTCAAGGCCAGACTGGGCTACATGGCAAGTTCAAGACTAGCCTGGACTACAGAGGAAGACTCTGTCTCAAAAAAAAAAGAAAGAAAGAAAAGAAAAAGAAAAACAACTTGAGCTGAAGGTGGTTTCATCATTTCACTTAAAGATACAGGTAAATGTTGCTCATACAACATGCTCAGTAAGTGGATAACAAAGTTGCCCGACTAAGTAGCAAAGTAAGTAGCTGCCCCACTGGAGATAAAATTGGCTATGCTGCTCAGGAATTTCTCTCCCAGAACTGAGTCTTCCAATGGGGTTCACTAGCTGGCTTTATAATTTCATCCTGGTTAGGAAGAACTCCACTATATCAAAGCAGATAAAGTAGAACTTCTCTGATAAAGGACATAGAAGAGACTCCAAGAGCCTCCCTTACCCCAGAGCAACTGCTCCTGACATCCTTCTCCTACCTAGACACCAAGTTCAGCACCACCTGACGAGTGAATAAAAGAGCCTATGGCTGAGAGGGATCCCTGAGATCATATGACCAGATAGTACTCACGTGTACTTAGAGTTCAAGAAAGGGATATGAATTTGTTGAATAGAGGCCATTTTTAAGGCCACCGTAAGACAAATAGAATGGTTATTCCACCCAAACACCATGAACTAAGCAACTTCCCTCCACTACGCTCTTCCACCATGATGGTTCCTCCTTGGAACAAGTTGATTACAGGCTAAATCTCCTGAAACTGTGAGCTAAATTAAACCTCTCTTGTTTTGAGTTGTGAATGCCAGATATATTGTTCCAGCAACAGGAAATCTGACAAATAGAAAAGTCCAGAGCTGCAGCTGATGCTAAGATACAGACTTTCTGAGTATGGGCTTTACTGTGAGGCTTATAAGAGTCATTGAATGTTGTAAGGCAAGATGATGCCTCTGGAAAATTACTTTCTTCCCATTGGCTTCCTGCCCTGATGACTTACTGTGTTTTCCTTTTATAATAGTTTTTACTTTTCTCCAGCACAATGAGAAGAGAAAAAAACATCAAGAGAAGAAAAAAGAAGAGCCATTTCAATGAGTGCAGCATGCCAGACATTTTTGGAAGTGCTAGAGACATCGTCGTGAGCAAGACTGACAAGGTCTGCAGTCTTGTGGAGATAATACTCTAGCGAGAAAAATTGGTAACAAACCAATTGAAAAAAGAAAGAAAATACAATAACCGTGTGGGCAGAAAAGAACCAATTATAGACCACCAAAAGAGACGATTCAGACACAGAGAATAAGTAGCACAAAGATTTTAAGGTGTGGGTGAGCTTGAAGTGCTTAGGGAGCCGACAGAACGCTGAAGAAGAATGGATGGGAGGGACTGCAATGGGAAATGAGATCGGAGGAGACAACAGGGGCCAAAATACGGAGAGCTCGGGGTAAGAAAAAAGGAATTGTCTACAAGCACTCAAAATTCATGACAAGTAAGTAAGGTAGCGACAAGATCTGAATTATATTTTCAAAGTTCAATCTGCCTAGAGATTAGAGAAGAGATTGCACAAATACAAGAGTGGAAAGAAAGACAACTGTTGGCAAATCGTTCAGCTAACCGAGGCAAGAGAACACATGAGAGGTACATGTAAGAAAGGAAAAAATAATTTCAGAAACAGCCCTAGGAAGCCACTCAAGATGCATATGGAAGTGGCCAATGGATTTGGCAACATGAAGATGATTAGCATGCACAACAAGCAACATCTCAATGTAGTTGTCACTGAGTAATAAACCAACGCCTACTTAATCCTTTAAAATAACAGCTTATTAGCTCGTGACTTCATAGGTTCCATGGGCAGTGCCGTGGGTAGTTCCTGTCTTCCATACAGTGTCAGATGGTGAGCTGGGATGGTCGCCTGGGATGCTTCAGTCTAAAACATCTCAGAAGACTCACTCAGTGACTGAAATTCAGTTTTGCATGCTTGGTGATCCACTTGGACTTTGGACCATAGGACTTACAAATGGAGTCTGCAGCTGTGGGGTCTCATGCCATCTCAGTTCTGAGAATATATCTCAAGAGAAACTATTCCATGACACCTAGGCAGTAGCACAAGGGATTCTTAGGAAAGATCACCAGTGGTTATGAAGCATTTTTTTTTCTACTGTGTCCTACTGATCCGAACAGTCCATGAACCAAGGAAAGGGGAAATAAAACCTTTAACTGAATATAATAGGATCACCTTCAAGTGCAAAGACAATGAACACTACCAAGATAAGAGAAGGAAGAAAAATTTACTACCCATGGCAAGTAGGGAGAGCATCAGAGTAAAAATGTCCTCCCCAACATAGGAAGTAGAAGGTCTTTATCGGAAAACTGGGGCAAATTCATATGGGAAAGCACTTTAGGAGCAGGCATATTCTGAGCATGCTCAGTATAATGTGTACATTTGTAAGCATGTTCAGTGTAAGTTCACAGTCTATGAGAGAAAGATAACGGACACATTTATGACTATGCTCCAGCAAGGTCATAAAGCACATAATGAATGGTTCAGATGACAGGCATGGACACTTCTGGGCATACTCAGTCTAGAGTCATAAAGATGGCAGCCCCTGATGTTTCTTCTGGCTGATACAAAGAAGATGTATTTGAAGGACATGTTAGTGTGACACCTCATCCCTTCAGGTGCCTGCTAAGCGGCAACAAACTCCTCTCTCTACCTTAATATATTTCATTCTTCATTCTTGAAGGTTTTGAGAGATGGAGGCCTTCCTCCTGAAATGTCTTGCTGCTGGTGGAGGCATCATATCTCCCTTTGTTAGAGAACGGAAATCTCTTACCAAAGTGAGGTAGGCCTCAAGGTCATCAGGGACAATCTTAGCTTCATAGTTTGAATTCCTTCTGTAACTGTTTTACTACAGAACTTGACAATATACCTAATTGTTACGTAAACCATAGACAAAATAGTGAAATTGACATTCCTTATTTAAGCAGCCCAAAGAATATAGATTTATGCCCTGGGAGATCCAGAACAATCCTAAGAATCAATTTATTCCTGTTGCTTCCGGAATATTTATTAAAGCCAGAATGTTTTTTCCCTAATCTTTTCCAGGTAAGTTTCCACATCAACAGAAGTGTTAATATAAACATAATTGGAAGTATTTATGATAACACAAACACCCCACATTCATCCAGAATTAAGGCAATGCAGTTATTGAACACTACTTTAAGGATTGTACTCCTTTGACTGAACAGGGTTGGCATCCAACCCTCACCCCTCAACCTCTGACATGACAAAAATGACTTACCAAATTATGAGGTGTGGAAAAAGTTACACAGTGACACAGTGAATGTTTAATTTGTTTTAAATGTAGCAACAGACATGTTGCCAACAATCCCTCTCAAAATACTCCCTCTAACATCAAACCCACTTACGTCACTGTTCTTCCACTTTTTGGAACAGTTCTGAACACGGATGTCTTTCCTTGGGCCATTGTGGCTGCCTCAGAGTCCTAATCAAAACATATGACTTTTATAGCCATTTTCACTTTGGGGAAGAGCCAAAAGTAGCATAGGGCCATGTCCAGTGAATAAGGTAGATGACGACACATCGTAACCTTTCTATGAGCCTGTCTTTTTGGTAGGATGACTCTTGGCAGCAGCATGCACCATATTTCTTATCACAACTTATAAAGACATGAGAGAAGACTTTTGGAACTGCTTCATGAGTTCGTAGCTAAATGTGCTTTTAAAGAGATGGGTCCCAGTTGGAAGTGGTAAGTCGTCGCTAGGGGCATGCCTTGGAAAGCGCTCTTTCTCTCTCTCTCTCTCTCTCTCTCTCTCTCTCTCTCTCTCTCTCTCTCTGTAAGTAGTTTTCCTCGACTAGCGCCTTCCACCATCTGTCATGCTGCCTCTGCCTTACAGCTAGATGTAGACAAAACTCTGATGATATAAGCCAATAGCTCTCCTCCCTAAGTTGTAGGTGTAGGTACCAGGTTTATTGCCCAGGGATGAAAAACTGACTAATACATAAAATTGGTACTAAAAAATATATTTGACCTTGTGACTCAAAAGCCATTCAGACAGTATTACAAAAGGGCAAAGCCTGAGCATCTTTTGGGAGCAGCTCTGATTCAGGTCAGAGAGACAGGTAAAAGTTTTGAAGTTTTTCTTGAGCTTCCTGACACTGTTTAGCCAAAGTAATCTTACGTGTCTAATTAGCCCTTTCATCCTTTCATTATTGAAAGATGACTTGGGCTTCCATACCACATATAATCTCTACTTGAGAAAGCCACTCGCTCTCTTCAAAATAGAAATGAATCCATTGTCACTGGAGGTAGAGTGGGGTCATCCAAACCAGGTGATGATTTCCTTTAAAAGTCCTATGATTGCAGCTGCTTTCTCCAATCTGCAAGGAAGATGTCTACCCACTCAGTAATAGTACCATCAAGTCTACGGGAGATGTAACCCTCCTAGGGGCCTGGCATGAGTGTGAAATCCACTTGCCAGTCCTCTCCAGTCAACATACCATAGATTGTAATGCTTTTTCAAATGGAGATCCACATGTCACATTTGAATGTTGTTCTGATTGTAGCACACGGCTGCTCTTCTGTTAGTTTAGCTATTGAGCTCCTGCAAAGTTGAAGTATTTATTACTCCAAGAAAGCAACTCTAAAGAGTTTCTTTAGCATAACAGGTTGAACTATGGGAAAGGGGGGAAATAGTAAGGCGGGGAAACGAAGGAGAAGTGAAGATGATTAACATTTGATATGTATATGCACCATTTCCCCAAGATCAATGCAACTGATATGCATTGCAAACATATACTAACTTTTTAAATTATGAAAGAAAAACTTCTGGGTTTTTTTGAAGGGACTATCAGGTAAATGTCAGTTTTCTTTCTTAAGGGTGGTTCCTTGAATGATTATAAAATCTTGAGAGATTATAAAACCCAGATGTTTTACCACTTCTTTAGATATTCATGCTTTTTTTCTTAAACAACATACATCCTTCTTCATCCCCCACATTTTAAGTCTTTGGTGTGTTTTTCACCTTATAAAAGGATCTCACTTTGCACATTTATTAGCTCAAATTCTTGCTCAAGACTTCTCCAGAAATGGTGGAGGAGTTTTGAATTCCTGTGGGAGCACTGCCTAGAAACAATGCTGTGTTTTGGTGTATCTCTGGATCCTTTCGCTGGAAAAGAAATTGCTACTGGACTTGGAGTCTGGCAAGATACCAAGAAAAAGCATCTTCCAAGTCCAAGAGCATATTATGCTCACTATCCTCCAGAAAGTAGACTAATAAAGTATAAGGGCTAAGAAACATAGGATAGATATCATATGCATCTTCATTTATGACTCACAAGTCCTGTATTATCAAGTCCTTGGTTTCTTAACAAGGATGGGAATATTTTAAGAAGATCTGCAGGGCCTTATTTAATTTTGTGTGTTTACAGCACATCATACTTAGTTCCATTTGAGGCAACTGGTAACATGTATATAAAATTATCTTGATCGGTTTTGATCCCATTAACCCCCTCCTTATTCTCCATCCTCACCTCCACCTCATCCCCTATCCCAACTTTACTAAGTCTGCCCTTCTGTTTCCTATTATCTCTCCTTTGTTTTACTACTGTAGTTTGGACCTGGAGTGTCCCCCAAAAGCCTTGTGTACCTGAAGACACTGTGTACTTGTAAGAGGTGGGACCTGCCTGGAAGGGCGGATGCTGGGAGCTTGGCCTGGAGTGTGGTGTGCTGTTCCACCCTTCCTCCCAGGCTGGGCTTTGCCCTGGATGCTCTGAGGATCTCTGTCTCCAAGGAACCAGCTCTAACTCTAGCTGCAGCCCTACTACCGTGTATCTCCACAATCCTCCAGCCTCCCACCCATGGATGGACTGTGACTTCCTGAAACTGCAAGCTAAAATAAATTTTTCCTCCCTAACATTGTGGATATCAAGTATTGAGTCACAGTGATGAAAAAGTAACTAAGACGTTTAATCTTTGATTTTTTTTATGTTTTAGGCTCTCGTATAAAAGAATCCTTGAAATACTTAAGTTCTGTGTCTGCCTTATTTCACTGAGCATTATGATCTCAAATTTCACCCACTTACTTTCCTAAAAATGACATGATTCATTCTTCCTTGTGTCTGAAAACTATCCCAGTGTGTATATGTACCGCACTTTCCTTGTCCATTCGTCCGCTGACGGCTACGTAGGCTGTTCCTAGATTCTGCCAATTACTAGCTTGCCTCCAGCTGTTTTAAGGCGTATGGTTTTGCTCAAGGTCTATCGTTGACTGGTTGCAATTCATTGTGGGTTTGGCACTGGTGGCTAACCCCGCTTGCTCTTGTGCTCAGAGATCAAGAATGACTTAAGTTAGCAAATCCTTAGGGACAGTCCCAGGAACTACTGGTGTTCTGTACAATATCACCTTGACCTTATTCCATGACTTTTAAGAACTGGCATTTCCATATTATGGTGCTAAAGATTAATACTTGCTCCCAGTTTGGTCAGCAGAGCTCTCCTTAACAGGAGACTGGAGCTCTCCAGAACATACAGAAATGTGTGTTTTTAAGCCACTTAGAGGTCAGAGGTTTAAGAAAAGAAACCACTTAGGTTTCCCCTTTCCTAATACCTGTTTTACGATACATTCTCTCTGGGATGGAGCGTCCTTCTTAGTAACACTGAAAATAAGACTCTAGTATGAGTAAACACTCAACCTACAGAACTGCTGTCTTTAAGGTAAGCAAGGGCCCTTTGGAGGAGATCTGAATTGTCCATAACGGGGGAAGACAGAGAGCCTTCTGCCTCCATGACCTTGATCTTCTGCCAGAGAGAAATGAAAAGCATCAGGCCACCCTCCCCTTTTCTCTCTGAGGATGGTCTAGCCAGTCCCTCTTCCAATGTCCCTCCTGCTTGTAAAACATTCACGCATTCCCCCACAGCTGTACTGATGGCCAGTGAGTCCCATGATGGAAGCTGGAAGCACTCACCAGAGGTTTTCTTCTTCCTCCTAGGCTGCCTGGAGAGGACCAGAGAGCAACTTACAAGAAGGCTTTTGTGTCTGTTTTTGTCTTCCTTCTTCTCTTCTGCCAGAACTCTATTGTCAAAAGTCTTAAAGACGATCTCTACCATGAGAAAGGTCATTTTCAAGGGCACTCTGAGATGAGAAGTAGATCCTGGAGATTATCTGACTGCTGTTCTCTTCAGAGGCCAAGGAGTGCATCTTCTTAGACAGACCCCTGGCATCTACACAGAGGCTTCTGATGAATTTTCTTCAATTTGATCCAAGTAACTTGGGGTTTACTAGCTTTTGGCATCTTTGTGAGTAGCACATCTCTGTAATGCTTTGTTATGGGTTTTTGTCCTCCTGTTGTGTTAGGGTCCCAGTCAGGAGGGATCCCAGGAGCCAACTCTTAGAAGCCACCATGCCAGGCTAATCAGGCTGCTGCTTCTCAGTCTCTTTTCAAGCTGCAGCAAGTATACTGAGTTCACTTCTCCAGTCTGAAAAGTGGACTGGAGAGTTAGTATCTGTCCACTTTGGGTTGTTGATTTTAAAGTTACTCCTCATTAGAGTAATAAATTCTCCCAGGTCTACCCTTGAACCTTTGGTCAGAGGTGGTGAAAAGTACACATACCTATACAAGGCATCCCTCTCCCTCTGGAGCCTATCGAAGAGGCTGTCACAGTTCCAGCGTCTAGCAGTGCCATCAGGAGGGAATACAGATTTAAAGGAGGCCTCAGCGTCACCTCTTGCTCTATGTTCAGAGCATGGCTCAGCAGGTCATCTTCTTCTGTAGGACTTTCAAATGCCAGAAAGGTGATGCCCTTTCCACTAAAAAATTAACCTTCATTTTACTTAATTTACATTTCTTTTGGAGTTTCTCATCTTGGTAGAAGGCCGTAAAACACTGCATATGGGAAATTTCATCTCATTCTTCCTCTCTCTTACAGAATGAATCCAGTTGCAAGATAGTATTATAATTTAAAGCCCATTTTCAGGCCATCTCACTTCCTCTTCCAGGTCATACTGCCGCCATAATGTGTTACCAAGACATGCCACCTGTGTCTTAGTCATTGGCAAGTAGCTAAGCATCTGCCAGTGCTGAAGGAGACACCTCGGTGGGCTCTCCCTTGGTATGAACACTTTATTACCCACACTAGCTACTTTGAGTAGGAGGAAGAAAGGAAAGGAGATAGAAAAAGAGAGAAGGAGAGAGGAAGAGGAGGAAGGAGGGAGAAACATGGTCTTGCTAAATCACTAAGTTGACCATGCTGGGCCCAAACTTCCAAATCTCCAGGCTCATTCTTCCAGAGGGGCAGGTGTGCACCACCATGCCTGGCCATGCCGTCATATTTTTGATGCTTTAGAGCACATACAAAAAAAAAAAAAAAACCCATAAAGTTACACGTTTGAGGTTTCCAGAACACAAGGACAAATGATCAAAGACCTGCGCTTCTCTCTAGAGCTCTTTCACCTTAATGCAGAAGTATAGGATGGAAACCTTAAATTATTGGCAACTAATACAGAGAAAAAGATCTTTTTCCTTCTCTGACATCCTTTCTGTGTTGAGGTATACCTCAGGAGCCTCCCCTCAGGACAGAAACTCCCCAGGGAAAGCCCATAATCTCCAAGTGTCAGCACAAACAGAAATTTTCTTTCAACTCTGCAGACCTCAGCACTGAGGTGCCCTCTCAGACCTGGAACTGACCCTTGCGCACTTTTCTAACATACCCAGTCCTTCTCCATGCTTTTATTAGGACTTGCCTTATTCAAGCAGCTAGCACCCACCATCCATCCAGGGAGGCTTCCAAGCAAAAGTTAAGAGCAGACATCAAGGTTACCCCAAAAAGTGATGGCAGGACTGGTGAATCAAGCCCCAGAAAGTGTCCCACTTACAGACTTAAGACCAGCCTTCTGCAGGGCAAAGAGTTCAGATGAGGACAAGATGTCTGTGTTTTCTGCCTCAACTGTTGGGATTCAAGGAGAGACAGATAGCCAGACAGAGAGAGAGAGAGAGAGCCCCAGTCTTCAAGGGGAAGGTTCCATATCTCAGTCACCAAGTTTGTGAAAAATAAAAGATAAAGGAATGGAGGAAAATTAATTACCTGTTGCAAGAAAGGAAAGCACCAGAGACCAGAGTCTTCAACAAAAGAATAATGATACTCCTTCCCCCACACAATATAAGCACGGAAACTTTGTCAGAAGAGCCTACATATGCTCATATAGAAAGACCCTCTGGGGGCAGACTCTTTCCTAAGCATGCCCAATTTAAGGTGTACGTAGTTCAAGCAGGAAAGGTGGTGGACACATTTCCAGTCATGCTCTGCTCAGAGTCACAGAACACATATTTGAAAGTCAAAATGATGGTTGCAAACACATCTGGGCATGCTCAGTTCAGTCATGAAGATGGCAGATATGAAAAATTCTTTTATGTAAAACAAAAGAAAAGTAATTTAAAGGTATGTTAACATAGGGGTTTGGCTCGAAAGGTGACTCAGAGGCTAATTTTAATTTTACCTGTAAATAGATTGGCAAAAAAAAAAAAAACTGTGGTTATCTTCACTCTTTCTTGGAATCAAAACTTGATGAAGTAAATGAATTGATAGAAAAATTTAAGGTAAGAGAAGAGGGAAACCTAAAATAATCATAATCACATGCATTCGAGTTCATGAACATGGCTCAAAAAAATAAGATTTTTAAAAAGTAAGGTTTTCATTTTATTAAGCTTGACTTCCAATCCACAAAGCTACCAAAACTAAAAAACTATGAAATAACTGACATTTAAAAACCAATAAAAGTACTAGCAGAAAATGTGGATAACATAGTTACACATAAAAAGGCAGAGAACTTCCCAAAAACTCTAGCAATACAGCCATAAATGAACATACTTTGAATTTTAACAAGACAAAGGTGAGGATCAAAAAATCAACCCCAAACTAGGAAAATCATTAATAAAATTGTTATTAAAGAATTCTTAAAAGAAAAACAAACACCCCAATAGAAAATGGGTAAAGGGCAGACAGAAAAAAAACCAGAAAACAAAATATCCAACAAACAGATGATAAAACATTTATATTTCACCAGTGATCCAAAAATTCTATTAGTGTGCTTCACTGGGCTTTTTTCCAAAAATCTAACTGTCAATGTGCTTTAAGGAAAAGACCAAGGTAGCTGGAACTAAGAGAAAATGGCACTGCCACGCATCGTATAGACGCAGTACTTGTTTGTCAGGAGGAAAATTCAGCAAGCCATCCAACCTTTCAGCTGCAGAAAAGTACACTGTTTTCTGTAAACAGCTTGCTCTTCGTTGGCATCATCCCTGGGCACACCCCCTCTGCTCTCTTGGGAGGATCTTACCATCCCTTACTAGGAAATTTCTGTCATTCAGCCCCAGTTCAGGTGTCAACATCTCCAGGAGACCTTCTTTAAACCCACTGCCCCCAAGACGGGAGCTGTCCCTTCTTCTTTTTGACAATTTTTGTTTTCCAAGTCTGTGTTGCTATGACACTCTAATATAATCATCCACCTTGCAGCTGGGCAAACCCCAGAAAGCCATTTCAGTGGCTCAGTTTTTTCCCCCTGGAAATGAAGATATGAAGATAGTAACCCCTAGTTTGCAGGGCTGTTGGGAGGATTAAGGCATTCGTGAAATGGTACCCAAGCAACTGTTTCAGAATCTAGTTCCCGTTACGCTCTGCCCTGCCTCCCTTTGCTGTGGATGATGGGCTCTCTCATAACCCTAATCTAGTTCTACTTCTCACAGAGCTTAAATAGTAAAATAATGCCATGTCTATAATTGTAGCTCAGTCCCTCTTAAGTTCCCAACTCATGACAGCATTCCTTTCCCTTTGTCTCTCAGTCCAGGTTGTGATTGTGATTTCAGTAGCCTGGGTAGAGGAAGTTGGGTTGGAAGTTGACCCATTGGCCCACAGTTCTTCCCCAGCTATCTGAGGCAGGCAGGAAGGAAATTGGTGTTCATTCTCACCCAACTATTGGCAGGAGGTGCATAAATCCTACTCCCATTGGTAAGCAAACCCACAGGGGTCTGTTAAGGTGAAGGTGAGTCCTCTTCTTCCCAAGTATTTCTACTTCTCAGTCTATCTAGCAAAGGGATGGCTGTCTTCTGAGACCAGTGGGTAAATGCACACTCTCTTGTGGAGGCACTGTGTGTTTCGTTGAAGTCTCTGGGGGACACATTTTCCCTGTCACCTGATAGGAGCTCGACCTCCCCCTCTTCTCTCAACTCTTCCTTCCCTGGGTGTTCCATCTTTAAAAAAAAAAAAAAACCCTTCCCCCACTCAGGGGTCCACTTAGAGAAATAAGCAAGAAGGACAAGCCCCAGGCAACTTCATGAGGCTCACTCCACCCCAGGGAGACTCCCCTAGCCTTTCACTGGGAACCTTGATTTCCCCACACTTCCTGTCTCAGCTCCACCAGCTCCCAGCCTCACCTTTCCCACAAGCAACATCATCAGCTCCAGGGTATCAGGTGCTTGTAAGCCCAGGCATGCGAAAGACTCCAGTAGCGGGGTGATCAGCAGTCCCCATTAATTTTTAGAGAATGAGAAAACAGAAGTTGTACTGTCCTAGTATTTTAGAAAGGAGCGGAAGAAGTCAATTGTGCTGCATGAGGAGGTAAAGAGGAAGGGAGGCTGACAGTCAACAAACTCAGTCTTCCTCTCCCAAGGCTTCACCTTCGGACTCTATGCCCTTTTCCTTGTTGTTTACTAATAAAGCCATCCCGCCCACCTGTAGCCATTATCTTTTCCCTAGAACTTAACTTTCTTTAATGTAGGTTTAGAGGAATCTGGTAACTCCACAATGTGCCGTCTCTGCCACAATACTAGCATAACTGATAAATTCTAGTAATATAAAATATCTTGAGTATTTTGTTTTTACTGTTTGGATTTTTTGTTTTGTTTTCTTCTGTCTTCATTTTGAGAGATAGCGTTGCTCTGTAGTCCAGGCAGGTCCTGAACTCACTATGTAGCCCAGATTGGCCTCAGATTCATGATAATCTTCCTGCCTCAGCTCCTGAGTGCTGGGATGACAGACATGCACCACTGTACGCATCTAATTTTTTTATGTGCTGCTGAGGAATCATACTCTGGGCCTAGCACATTCTAGGCAAGAACTTTAACTCTAGCCCTGGAAAATATCATGTTTTGGAGTAACCTGATTTGGAGTTTATTCCAAGTGCTAGGTAGCAAGTACCTAGCATAGCGTGGTAGGGGTATTAACTCATAAAGTGGCTCTCCAAACAAAAGAGTTTAGTCAGGGGTAGCAGGGACTACAATGTGGTTTATGCATGTCGAGGGAATTATGGACACATTTAGAGAAAAAATAGAAGGCAAGAATCTTTAAAGAAACATGAGCAGATTATATAAGTTGTTTTGAAACAATTATCCTTGACTACCATGATTGGTGGCAAGGATGATGGGAAGACATCCTCACAGAATTATTCCTGTGTGACATGGTTTTAGCAGTCTTCTGTGGTGGTTTTTGTTACCAGGCAATCATATGTGAGGGCTTTTCCTTCATGGCCACCCTGGCTTTGTTTTGTCAAAGCACGCCACACTTCAATTCCATCTTTGTTCTGCTAACATTCACAGTGGCTATTGTCCTTGTCCAGACTGAGAACTTGTTCAGAAACGAGGCCACATGTCACTAAACTCACTTCAATTTTATATAATAATTATCAGCTCCAGACCATATGTGCCCTAGATATAAGGCCTGTTCTTGTCTCAAGGAGCTGGTGCCTAACATGGGAGATGGACAAGGAACAGACAGTCACAGAAAAGGAAGGGACGAAGAGGGAGCACAAGGCAAGCTTCCCTGCAGAAAGAACCACCACTCTACTCCTCCAAAGCCAAATGAGAGTTAGCCTGGCAGTGAGAGTCTTATCTGAGTATAAAGGCCTCACCCAGCAAAGGTCTAGAGGTCCAAGACAGGGTGGTACACTGGAGAAACTGGAGCAGGCTCAGTACAACTGCCAGAAGAGTGTGGGGCAAGAGGTGAAGTCAAGAACACAAAGAGAGATGGTGAGGAGGTAGACGGCATGGCACCAAGGCCATGTTAATGACTCGGGGCTTTGTTTTGGGACCTGGGGAACTATGAAAACTCTTAAAATAGAGGGAAAACTTGATATAAGGTTATTCTGGCTACACTCAGAAAAAAAAATTGGTTAGGAGCAAAGTTATAGTCAGGAAGACCTTTGGGGGTTATTGGTGTCATCCAGGAAAGAAAGAAAGAGGTAGGAGTGTCCTGGACTAAAGCATTGACAGAAAGATGTATAGAGTCAGTGAGGATCAGAAATATTCAAAATGCATACTAAGCATCAGCCACTGGCAATCAATAGATCATACAACTGAAAGAGATAGAAGCACGCATCTGACGTCCAGGTTTCTGGCCTGAGCAATTGAGTGCCGATACCAAAGATGAAGGGCCCAAGAGGGGAAAAAATTTGGTTCAAGGTGTCAAAGATGGTACATTTATTGCCCTCCCTTATTTAATATACTACTTGCATCAGCACCGTAAGGTAGATACCACTCTTCTCATTCCTTAAACGTGTGTAAGGTAAAGAAAGGTTCATAAAGTCAGGAAAAAGTAAAGCTAAGAGAGAATCCTTCTTGACCACAGGTCCCACAGGAGCAAAGGAACTTTAAGAAACTAAATTCCCAAGACCAATAAGGGGCTGGATATCGTTAATATCATCCTGAAATCTCCCACTTCCTATTTGGAAGAACAAAGGATGAAAATCCAAGAGATAGCACCCTTAGTCATTTCTTTTTATCTCAAATTCCCCACCAGAAAGAGTTTGGCCTCCACTTCCTTTATCTCTACTGCACAAATTGCCAGCCCTTCAAGCTCACGGGTGAAACGGTTCTGTGTGTAGGAAGGCAACATCAGGCAAGAGCAGCGTTTCCTCTTATAGGGGAATTGTCCCCACCTACTCCTTAGCCTCGCCTCACATGGTTCCTAGGTAGCTGTGGTCTCGGTGTCACAGCCACGTCCACTGCCTTTGCTTCTTCGAACAATAAGCAAAAAGAAAGTAACATGTCACCACAATTATTCTGCTCAAAATAAACCACCTGTCTCTGTTAGACTTGGGCCTCATTCGACCCATGCTTTCTGACGTCTGGCCCATCTGGAGTTTTGGAGTCTGCAGGCCTCAGCCTTCTTCTTTGTGCAAACACAACAGCAAAAGGCACAATATTTCTAGTAAATAACTAGGTGGATCTGTCATCACACCTTGCATGATGGAAAAACCAATGGTGAAGCAGTCACAGTATACACCAAGGCAATTTGGTAAGACCCAAATGAAAAGTGCAAATTCAAGAGATGAGGAAGCTCCCTGACATCTCCTGTATTGAGGGCATCTTAGAATCCTTGCAACAAACCATGAAATGGTCATCATCATCCACAGTCTGCATTTGGTGGGAAAACAAACCCAAAGTGACCAACACCAAGGATCCTCAAACACACTCAGGTTCTCTTCCCTATTTGTACATGTGTATTCAATGCTCCAAATTCTCATGCAGCCAGACACTTACCATAATAAAGGAGAAAGTTAAACTATAGCTATTTGCAGACGACACGATTCTCTACATAGAAGAATCCAAAGCCCCACCAAGAAACTCTCAGAACTAATTAACTAATTCAGCCAAGTTGCAGCATACAAAATTAATATTAAAAGGCATCCCGCTACACAAACAAATACCTCACTGAGAAAGACCTGAAAAGAATAATCCCATTCTCAGTAGCTCCTCAAAAATATTATATACCTAGGAGTGAACCTAACTAAGGAAGTGAAGGACCTCTACAAAGAAAACTATATTATGCTGAAAAAAAGAAATTGAAGAGGATATTAGAAAATGGAAAGATATTCCCTGTTCCTGGATAGGCAAAATTAATATTGTCAAAATGGCTATACTGCCAGAACTAATATACAGATCCAGCACAATTCTTATCAAAATATCAATAACTTTTTCACAGAACTTGATAAAACAATCCTAAAATTCAAATGGAAATAAAAGAGACTCAGAATAGCCAAAGCAATCCTCAGTAGCAAGATAAAAGCAGGAAGCATTATGGTTTCAGGCATAAAGTTATATTACAAAGCAACAGTGATTAAAAACCATATGGTACTGGCACAAAAACAGACAGGTTTGACCAGTGGAACAGAACTGACGATGCAGAGACAACCTCAAGTATTGTCATCTATCTGGCTTTTGACAAAAGAGTCAAAGGCATACACTGAAAAGAAATGATAGCTTCTTCAATAAATGGTTCTGAAAGAACTGGTTATCCATGTGCAGAAGAAATCACCATGTACCAAAATCAAATTGAAGTGGATCGAAGACCTAGGTATTACCTGAAACTCTGAGCCTTCTGGGGGACAAAATAGGTAAAACTCTTGAAGATGTAGGTGTGGGCAAAGACTTCCTTAATAGGATCCCTGATGCAAGAGAAATATCCCCCAGAGTCAACAAGAGGGATTGTATCAAATTATAAAACTTCTGCACTGCACAGGAAACTATTAACAGAGTGAAGAGAGAACCAACAGAATGGGAAACAACGTTTACCACCTGTACCTCAGACAGGAGGTTGCAACCAGGATATACAAGGAACTAGAGAAATAGATGCATCAAAATCAAAGACCCAATTAACACATGGGCAACTGAAATGAATAGACAGTTCTCAGGTGAAGAAGTACAAATGACCAACAGATACATGAAAAAGATGTTCAAATCCTTGGCCATTAGAGAAAGGCAAATCAAAACTCATTGAGATACCATCTTAACCCAGTGAGAACGGCATATACCAAGAACTCAAACAGATTCTGGAGAGGTTGCCGGGAAGAAGGAACCCTTTTACATTGCTGGTGGGACTGAAAACTGATACAACTAGTATGGAAAGCAGTATGGAGATTCCTCAAAAATCTAAAAATAAATATCCCATTCAATCCAGGGAAACCTCTGTTGGGTATTTTTTTCAAGAGTTAAAAGCAACTTATAACAGAGATACACGTACAGCCCGTGTTTATAGCAGCATGGCTAACAATAGCTAAATTGTGGAAGCTGCTGAAATATCCATCCGTAGAACCAACACGTACAAAAAAAAAAAAAATGTGGTGTATGTACACTGTGACTGGTGAAGGGATTATGTCCACTTGAAGATACTAGACACACCCAGGATAGAGCTTATAGGTGTGTGTCAATGACCTGCGGGCCAGAGAATAAAGGGATAACACACACCCCAGATGGGGGTGGCCCAACCAGCAGCTTGGACTAAATAAAAAGGAAAGAAGAAGAAAGATTGTTGCGGCTCTTCCCGGGAAAGCTCTGGCTCCACAGCTGTCTATGGACTTGGACTGGCTCCTGTGTACACATCGCAGATCTCCAGCACAGACTCGCTCCAGTCTCCAGCTTTCATTATTGCTCTTTGAACAACGATGGTCTGAAGCAGACTTGCACCAGTTGCCTTGAGGTCTTGGGCAGGTGTTCTCCTACCTCACATGTGAGTAGCCGCTGGAACCTCCAGCCCCCACACATGCTGGCCGCCATCTTGGGCTCTCTCGCTCCTCAGGTTTGTAAGCCTTCCAAATAAATTCCCTTTCTTTATCATTTTTGTTAAATCTGCCTCTACTAGAACCCTAACAATACAGATACAATGGACTACTACTCTTACCTGAAGACAGATAGATTGGAATCATGCGTAGGTCCATGGACACAACTTGTGACCATCATGCTTAATTGAGTCAGACTCAGAGGGTTAAATATCTCATGGTTTCTCTGATATGAGAAATCCAGAAAACAGGTAATTAATAGAATCAAATGGGTAATAAGTGGGAGTCAGGGTTGGACGTTTAGCTCAGTGGTAGAGCGCCTGTCTCACAGTGCAAGGCCCTGGGTTTGGTCCTCATCTCTACACAGTAAAAATCAAATAAAAAAAAAAAAGAAACAGACAAGAGTAAATATCTAATTCTTCAAACCATTTTTATTTTATTTTAAACAGGATAAAATATACAAGTCTAGATTTACTTTTCTGCCTGTGAATAACCAGTTTCTCCAACACCGTTTGTTACCACAGAATGGTTTTAGCCCCTTTTTCAAAGATTCAATGACAGAAGGTGCCTAGGGTTGTTTCTGGATCTTCAGTTCTGTTCCACTGAACCTCCTGTCTGTTCCTACCAGTACTGTGTAGTTTTAATCACTGTTGCTTTGTAACGTGATTTGAAGTCTGAGAGTATGATGTTTTCTGCTTTGCTTTCGTTGTTCAAAATTGCATTAGCAATTCTGAATCTTTTCTGACTCCATATAAATTTTAGAATTGCTTTTATTCTAGTTCTGTGATGAATATTTTTGTGATTTTGATTGGTATTACATCGAACCTATATGAAATTTTTGGTAGTTTGGCCATTTTGACAATGTTGTTTCTGCCAATCCAGAAACATGGGATGTCTTTCCATTTTCTAAAGTTCTCTCCAATCTCTTTCTTCAGGCTACTGTGGTTTTTTCTGTAGAGATCTCTCACTTCCTTGGTTAGGTTTAGTCCCGAGAATTTAGTTTTCTGTAACTCTGTTGTGAATGGGGTTGTTTTCTTGATTTCTTTCTAGGTGATATTATTGTTGGTATATGGTAATGCTACTAGTTTATGTCCTCTAATTTTAATATCTGCTACTTTGATGAATTTATTAGCTCGAAGAGTTTTCTGGTGAAGATTTTTGGGTTTCAACAAGTGGAACTACATCAAACTAAAAAGCTTTTGCACAGCAAAGGAAAAAAATCAACAGAATAAAGAGAGAGCCCAAAGAATGGGAGAACATTTTTACCAAATAATACCTAGACTACAAAAAAAAAAAAAAAAAAACTCAAAAAACCCTAAAAGACCTAATTGAAAATAGGCAATCAGGATGAATAAACATTTCTCAAAAGAAGTTCAAATGGTCAATAAGTACCTGAAAAATTTTAACATCCCTGGCCATTAGAGAAAGGGTAAATCAAAAAACACAGAGATTCATCACTAAGAGATCATTTAATACCAGAGAGAATAGCATTTATCAGGAACTCAAACAGCAATAGATGCTGGCGAGGCTGTGAGGAGAAAGGAACCCTCTTACACTGCTGGTAGGATTGTAAATTGGCACAACTTCTATGGGGAGCAAAAGACTGAAAATAAATATCCCTTTGACCCAATGATACCTCTTCTGGGAATCTTTCCAAAAGAGTTTAAAACATCATATAAAAGGGACATAAGTATACCTATGTTCATAACAGCACAACTAACAACAGCTAAAATGTAGAAGACACCAAAATACCCATCAACAGATGATGGATACAAAAATCAGAATATATGTACACAATGGAGTGCTACTCATCTGTAAAGACAGATAGGTTTGAGGCTTTTGTAGGTAAATGGAGATAACTTGAGACCATCATGCTCAGTGAAGTATCGAATGGTTTCTCTAATATATGAGAAACCCAGATCACAATCACTTCATGGAACTTAATGGGGAGGGAGTTGTAGGGGAGAAAGAGGGGTGGGGAGGGTCAAAAATGGAGAGTGGAAGGGTTTGTAACTCTGGTGCAATATATATGTGCACAAAATACTCAAGTTCAATGTAAATATTATGTATTGCATATACACATATTAATAAAATGGGGAAAACACACAGAGATTTCATCTTACTCCGACAAGAATGACTATCACCGAGAACTCAAAAAAGCAACAACTGTTGGTGAGGATGTGTGAAAAGGAAATTTTTTACTCTGATGTGGCACTACAAACTAACACCACCATTAGGAAAATCATTGCAGCAATTTCTTAGAAAACCAAATACAGAAATTCTATTTGATCCAGCTACATCTCCTCTGTGCATATTTCCAAAAGAGCTAAGACATTGCATTTTAGTGATACAAGCATACCCATGTTTATAGCAGCACAAGTCATAATAGCTAAATTCTGGGAAAATCCCACATGCCCATCAATGGATGAGTGGATAAAGAAAATATACACAAAATAGAGCATTACATGGCCATAAAGAATTATAAATTTGAATCATTTGTAAGAAAGTGGATACACCTTGAGATCACAATGTTAGTGAAGTAAATCAGACAGAAAAGGTGAAATATCACGTGGTCTCATTTATACGAGAACCCCAAAATATAAGTGACCCAAAGAGCAAAATAAAAAAGAAAACATAGGAAATAGGGTGAGAAACTTCTCAGAGATGGAAAGGAGACCTGAGAAGAAGGAAAAATGAGGAAGAGGTAGTGAACAGAAAGACAAAACAAAAGAAAAAGACCAAAATTGTATGTAATCGATATAGAAATGAATATGTACCATGAATCTGTGTAAATAAAAGGATAACTTTTAATAGAAGCACAAAGAAAGCCTCTCTTCCCCTGAAATAGGCCTTGGGATAGTTCCTCACTCCAGCCCCAAATCCGTACCTTCTTGTCTTTTGAAGCTTGAATGTCAGAGAGGCCTCAGTGAGCCAGTCATGAACTCCCTGAGCCTGCATTCTTACCTGTGAGTTAAAAGTAAGGAGGATTCACAGAGAAAAGAGAAGAGACGTGCTCCACACGGGGGCGCTGCTCTGACAGCTTTCCTTCCCCTGGTGGCAGCTGGTCCCAAAGGCCCCAAATGCCAAGAGGTTGGGGGCTTAGCTCAGAGATAAGCGCAAGCCCAGCAAGCACAAGATCGTGGGTTCAGTTCTTAATACACACACACAAAGTAAAATAAAATAAAAATAAAGAAAAGCCAAAAGAAAGCAATCAAAGTGCCAAGCAGCCATGCAGTGGCTTTTTCCTGGAAAAGCCCTCGCTGTGTGATGGGTCGTCATTTCAGGCAACAGATTCTCAACTCTGGTTCTGCCAGAGATTCTGAGTTTCCTAACAGTCTTTCCTTCGCTCCTTAAATGAGCCAGAGTGGATGTCGGCACCTTAGACTCGGGGCCATTACACCAGTTATCATGTTTTACAGACCTTTAATCCAAACTTTAAAAAGGAAGGAAAAAGAGCATGGTGGGAAGGATGTTGCCACCTGTGCAGCTCAGCTCACTCTAAAATGATTTCAGATTTTGCCCCAGTCTGTGCACATATAAATTGCCCTCTTGTCTCAACAGGAGCTCCTTAGAAACAGAGGTGGCCTCTCCACTGGAAAAGGACAAGCCAGGGATGGGAAAGGCAAGGTCTAGAGGCCACGACTGGAAACCCACGTGGTCCAAGACAAGTCTTCTTGGTTCCCCAGGCCTTGGTGCCCTGGCCTGTAAGATGGGAAGTTGAAGCCAGGCTCAAGGGACAGAGGGAAGATCAGAGCAATAAGTGTGAACCCCGAGACCCTGCAGATCTATGGAGCGATTCTGTGCCTTTTCTCATCTCCCTGAACCGGTGGAAGGCAAGGACCAGTGGTCTTCCTCTTTCAGGACACTTGAGGCAGTAATTAGGGGTCTCAGGCCAGGGGCAGGACCAAGACATTGAACATATCACCCTCTAGTGGATTTAAGTAGAATTGATTTTTAAATTAAGCTGTGAAAACAACGCACAGAATTTTGGAATTCCAAAAGTGAGGAGAGCCACTAAGATCACGTACGTTAACATCTTATTGACAAAAGACACAGTGAAATACCCAACTGGGAAAGTGACGTGCGAAAAATCACCTCGAATACTGATATCAGAGCCAGGGCCACCGCGCCATCTCAGGGCCCTCTCCAGGGTCAAGGTCACAGGGACAGGGAATGTGAACCCTCACAGTGGTTCGTGTGTACATGTCCCTGGCCCCAGGCACAGCTCAGCCATACTGTCATTCCTAGTACTCTAGCTGAACTCTGCCCAGGACTGGGTAATCCCCTCCCAGTTGTATTGGCAAAGTTAAGCTGCTTCTCTATAAAATGTACCACATTCGTGTTTTGATTTTAATACCAGCAAAGCTGAGCTATAGCTATGGTAACTCCTTGGAAACAGCAAAAGAAATACTCCCAGGCATAACTGGATCATGCTAAGATAAAAGAAGAATACAATGGTTGATTTCTCAAAAAATAAAAAAATTAAAAAGCCCTTGGTTTCAAATGCCAATCTCACTACAAAGACTTGTCCATGGAGGCAGGACATTCAGGTGGGCCTAAAACCTCCAGGGGAGCACAGCTGCCCACTGGGTAGCATTTGTATTGAGACTCTGCTCTCTAAAACAATGCCCAACCTGCCACAATGCCAAAGGAGGCAGAGCGAGTTGGGTCTCTACAATGAGGAGGAAATGCCCTTCTCAATGGGGTATATAAAAGTCTGTGTTTTTAGTCTCTAAGTCCCTGTGGGATGTGAAAAAGACAGAGAAGGCTTCATCCAACACAGGGTTAAAATAAGCCATGTGAGCTGCATCCCCAGAAAGAGCAGGTGAGAAAAAATAGTAAGTAAATCTACTGTGTTTATGTACACCAAAATATCACATTGTACACCACAAATGTCTGTAAATACGATTTGTCAATTGGAAGGAAGGAAGGAAGAAGGAAGGAAGGAAGGAAGGAAGAAAGGAAGGAAGGAAGGAAGATCTTCACTGACAAAAGACACCATGAAAGGCCCAAGAGGGAAAGTGACTTGTCTAAAATCATCTCTAAAACCGATGTCCTTCTCCCAAAAGAAGGAAGTGAGGAAGGAAGGAAGGGAGGGGGGAGAGTGAGAGGAGGGAGGGACCTCAAGTGAGTCATGTGTCCATGACTGCCTTACCTACTTAGCCTTCTTACACTCCTGTAATCCCATATAATCCTAGCGCTCAGGTGGCAGAGGCAAGAGGATTGCCATGAGTTTGAGGCCAGCTTGGGCTACATAGTGAGTTCAGAACCAGCCTAGACTATACAGTAAGACCCTGTCTCAAACAAATAAGCAAAAATGTTTTTTTTAAAAAAAAAAAAAGCCTAGAGGTGTAACTCAGTGGCAGAATACTTGTCTAGCATGTGTAAGGCCCTGTGTTCAACCCCTAATGCCTCTAAGAGAGAGAAAATGGTAAATTTGACCAGAAAAATACGAGAATAAATCATAGCAGAAACAATCATAACAGGAAGAATTAGATTACAATCTAATTGACTTGGGGGAAACGCGCAAGGATCAAGATTTTCTAAATAAATACCACTATTGCATCTGGAATCAATAAATAAATAAATAAATACTCGGCCTTCTTGTATGTAATCAGAGCCATCTGGGAGACCCTGCCAGCCTTGCAGAGCTACTGCGAGGACCTAACGGACTTTGTAAGGAACACGAAACCCTAAAAACCTGAAGGTTTTTAATCTCCCACAATGGAATAACAAGAAAATTCCTCTTATTTCTTGATAGTACATGAGCTGAGCCAGGTCCAATGTTCTCTCTTCATTGTTCGACGTCCAATAGTAACAAGAGCTGATATTGAGTATTCGCGGTGGCTATGAGACTCGCACGGATTAAATCAACGGTGCAGGAACACTATAGAGAAACCACTCGTCGTCTCCCTTTTCAGCTGGAAAAACTGAGGCTTGGACAGCTTAAGTAACTCGCTCAAGACCAAAAAGGAGAAAACCAGATTTGAACTCAGATCCACCCAATTTCAGAATCTGTATTTTTTATTTGTTATTTTTTAAACAGAATCTCACTCTGTAGCCCAGGCTGGTCTGGGACTCATGGAAACCCTCCTGCCCCAGCCTTCTGTGTGCTGGGATTACAGCCATGCACCACCATGCCTGGCTTCTGTGGTGCTGGAGAATCAAATTCAGGGCCCTGTGCTTGCTGAGTAAGTGCTCTATCAGCTGTGCTACTCCTCCAGGACCAGTCTGTGCTATAAAACTGAACCACCCTCAGAAAATTACTGATTGACTGTGTGGACCAACTTCTTTACTATCTCCAATTACTAACAAGGATTGTAATTCAAAAAGGATGAAGGTTCAAAAATCACAAAAGGTTCTATTCAGGTTAAGCCTAGGGTTGTGTCCTTTCTTTATATTCAATTTTCATGATCATTATAAACACTTTTGTCATGAGTCTGCTTCTAGAAACATAAGTACATGTGTTTAATCAGAGTCCAATAGAAAGTGACACCATGTGGGTCAGAGACTTCATGTTTTCCCCTCCTGTAGGCACTGTGATACAACTAGGAGGAACAGAGGCATTGGACAAAGACATCCCTGGATTCGAACCCTAACGCTGCCATGTTTTCCACCTGTGTGACCTTGGATACTTACTTGTCCTAGAACATGTTCTCCTCAATTTGACAAATACAAGTAATAATATCAGCACCATAGTGTTGCTATGAAGATTATCGCAGACTCATCTCTTAAGATCTACTGTTGCATCTGGCAAGCACACAGTAGGCATTTGAGAAATGGTACAATCAGTAGGCAATGAGACAGCCAGATGTAGAGACTTCCTTTCCTTCCATGTCAAACTTAGCCTCAAGGATAAGAGCAGGTGTCAGGACAGGAGGGGACAAACAGCTGGAACAAGCAGCGTTGTGGGTAGTGAGCTGCGCATGAGCTTTGGCCTGATTTCCAGTTCTGTTTACAAATTGTTCATTTTGCTGAGTGTCTGTTTCCTTCCCTATTAAGTGAGGGTGGCATGTCTTATCTCCTCCTACTGCTTACCATCTGGCCAAAAAACACAATGTAGAGATGAACATAAAAGATGATAGGTCTCAAAGAAGAATTTCTAGACTCTTCTTTCAATGTAAGCTACTAAGTTGAAGATTCTGAGCTACCTTTACGTATTCGAAGAGATGAGCAAATTGCAAAAAATAAAATAAAATAAAGAAACAATCTTGTGACAAGTCCTAAACATAAATTATTTCAAACAATAAAAAATCCACTTAATTTTAATCAAATACACTAGAATTCTTTTCAAGCCTATTTTATACTTGTATACATTCTTTAAATTTTTAATTAAAAGGCATATTACATGTCAATATGTATAAGAATATTCCAAACAACTTGTTTATGACATGGAAAGTTGCAAAGAACCCAAATGTCTGCCAGAGGAGAGTGAATAAAGTATAGAATATTAACAGGATGGGAGACTGCACGTCAGCAGAAATGAAACTATAGCCACGAACGGTGTGGACGAATCCTCAAAGCATAATATGGAATGAAAAGAACCAACTCACAGGGCACGACAGGTAAACAAGATGTCACTTGTAAAGTTCAATGACAACCAGTCCAAAATGAGCAAATGTTTGGGGTGTACATAGAGAGGTGCTAAAGAAGTGTGTTTTTAAAAAAAGCAAAGAGTTTTTTTTTTTAATTTCAGGGTGACTGCCACTGAGAAAGATGGGGAGGAAAGGGGTTCAAGAGTAACACACAAACCAACAGTAGTAGAAAAGTTTCTTGTGGTTGTGTTCACCCATTTGAATGTGGTTCTTCATAATTTACTATACACTCCTATATAGATACATACATGCAGGCACATCAAATATTATTATATTACACATAATATATCGCATAACACTCTAAAAACCCATACCCTTCCCTGTTGCATTAGAAATCTGGTTTTCTTGTTCTGGGTCCTGGACTGTTACTGTCTTAGGAATTTTTTTTCTAATGTCTGCCCCATGACTAGATTTCCAATCCAGTTACTGATTAAAAAAGAGGCACCACTAATGGCTTAAGATTAGAAGCTATAAACTTAATTGCAGGAAGAAAGCAATCCATAGAGAGTACTTGACATTGCTCCTTCAAAAGTCAGGTGACAGAGGGTGGAGACTGTAACCACCCTGAGCAGCAGGACAGGTGACCTGATGAACACAGGTGCCAAGGCTCCAGAGACCAGTACATTTCCAAGAGACACAACAGCACGTCACTGAATTCCCAACACTTAGGTGCACTATCTTGTGTTACAAGCAGATCAAAGATCAGGCACTGTGTTCATCTGCTCAGGTTGCCATAACAAAGCATCGCAGACTTGGGTGAATTAAGCAACAGAATTTGCTCGCAACTCTGAAAGCTAGCAGTTCAAGATCATGATGCCTGCAAGGCTGGTTTCTTTTGAAGGCCACTTTCCTTTGTTTGCAGGTGGCCACCGCCTTCCAGCGTCTTCCCAAGGTCTTCCTTGTGAGTCTGGATCCTAATGTCCTCTCCTCACAAACACACCAACCACGTGGGGCTTAACCTTAGCCACCTCTTGAAAGACCCTGTCTCCCTGTGCTGTGGCTCCCTGTGCTGAGGGACTGGGGGCTAGAATTTCAGTGTATACATTTTTGAAGATACACCATTCCTCCTATAAGAGAAAGCCTCTTTGGAAAAGAACAGCCCTGACAATGTAGCTCATCAGACCAGCATGGTGCCACTGTTTTATAAGGACAGGAAATCCTTATATCTTCACTACCCAGCAGGAGTGCTGACTATGTCTATTACCTTAATTGTGATAATGACAGTGCACTTATTTCTATATGTCCAAATTCCTCCTATTATACACAGTAGTGTGTACTATTCTTTGTATACCAATTACATCTCTTTAAAACTGTTTTTGCTAAACGAAAAACAATAAGAATGCTGGGTGTAATGATGCAGACCTGTAATCAAGCACTCTGGGAAACCAGGACAGAAGGATCTTGTGTTTGAGCCCATCCCGGGTAACTTAGCAACTTAACAAGATCCTGCCTCAAAATAAAAAGGGGGAAAGGGGTTGAGGGTGTAGTTCAGGGCTAAGGCTCGGGGTTCAATCTGTCAAAGGAAAAACAAGAAGGAAAAGAAAAGGGAGACAGAAGCAGAAGAGGAGAAGGGAAAAGGAGAGAGAAGGGGAGTGAGAGGGGAAAAGAGGAGAAGAAAAGAGAGAAAGGGAAACAAGGAAGGGAGGGAGGGAGGGGGCGAGGGAGGGAAGGAGGGAGGGAAGCCAGCCTCACCGGTCCACTTAGGCCATCTCGCAGTAGCTTCAGGAGGCTGTTTCCATGACCCCTGTGGATAGGAAAATCCAAGGCCATTCAAGCCTTTTACTTGGAATAGGGTAGGATTTGCGTAAAACCTACTTACATCCTCCTGTTTACTTTAAGTCACCAGGTTTCTTATAATATCCATATGATATGAATGCTGGGTAAATAATTGCCATCCTGCACTATTTAGGAACTAATGACAAAGAAAGCAAGTCTCCTCATGCTCACTACTCACTGTCAGAGTCACTGAATCAAGAAGAAAGAGGGCAGAAGGGGGCTGAGGAGGGACTTGGTGAATGCTGACATCCCCCATTTCTTCCTTCAAAATGCCCGACCTTCCGATCCTACCCATCTGAGGCCTCTGCACTTGCTGTTTCTCCTACTTAGAGGCCTTTCCTCCAAGGTCTTTGCACACAGCCTTCCTTCCAGCCAGCCAGACCTCCCACCCAACACCTTTACTGTTTATATTTTGAGACAGGCACTCATTAAGTAACTCATTAAGTTGCCCAAGCTGGGCTTAAACTTCGATTCTCCTGCCTCAGACTCCCACAGTGTTGAGACTGCACCACCATGCCCGGCCAGAGTTCTTTACGTATCATAGTTGTTCCATACAAAATCTCTTTAACAGAGAATCTATATCTTTGAAAATAAAACATTTTTTTGAGGTTGGTTTTTTTTTTAACAAAAAACATTCAAAGCCAAGACTGATTAACAAGATAGATTAATAAATAAATTTTGTTGAATTAAGGCCTTGAAATAGAAAACAAACTTGGGTTAGTTTCCTTGCCTTCATTTCGTCTTCTATGAAATGAGCTTGCTAGACAACATGACCTTGAAATGACCTTCCAAATGGTTTGGACGGGGGTAACCTCAGTAGTAGTAAATTAAACGCTGAGTAAATTTAGCCTAATTTGGTTTAAGTTATTAACTTCATTGCACATTTTACTTCCAAAGCAACAAGCGAAGCAGAGAAAAAGAGCAGAACTTAGAGAGATATTAAATCTTGTTGAAGAAACACAGCCTCTGACTACCTTGTCTGCTCTCCAGAGCTGCTCTCAGAATTTTTCAGTCCAGCGACATAATCAGTAGCATCTAAAATCGGCAGCTGCGCTTCCTCAACCCTCCCCGTTCATCACATCTGAAAGGTTCTATAGATTGAAGAATTGCTTATAATGATGATGGAATAACTCATTTTTAAAAAAAAATCACAGAGAAAAGGCATTTACTGCCTTATCTTTGAATAGTTTAGGACTGAAAAGAAAACTCTGTCTTCCACCAAACAACGGAAAGAAAAGCAATTACCTACAATAAGAACCCCCAACCCATCCCTAGGCCTCCGCAAGATGGGATTCATTGATCAGAGTCCAAGAGCCAGGTCTAGGTGGAAAAAAAAAAAAATAAGCTGCCTGCATCATTAATTTCAATAGAATCTGAAATAAGGCAAGCATCCAGGCAAAAGCACACTGCGATCTAATGTTCCTTGTTCCAGACATCGTCTGCTCCCAGGGCTCCCACAGTGCGGCAGGGTAAAGGACACACACACGCACACTTTTAGCTGCCAGGAGACAGGGTTTTAGAAATTGCTGAGCTCTCTTTTCTTCTTGTTATGACATTGCAAACATTTAGAAAAATGCAAAGAATCGTGCAAGAGATACTAATACACTAGCCCGGATTTAATCAAGGTTGACACTGTGCCATATACACCAGAGGGTATTTTAAAGTAATAAAACATCACAGGCAGCAAGGGAAGCTCCTCCTCCGCCTGGCTACCTTCCTACCCTGCTGCCACCTCCTTCCCTGGGGAAGCCACCATCCTCACGTTGGCGGATGTAGTTGACTTATGTACACACACTCAGACACACACACACACACACACACACACACACACACACACACACACACACTGTTCTGCATCTTTTCTCTATTGTGGTAAAATAAATAAATAAAATTGTAAAATTTAACATTGGAATCGACAGGGACACAAGCCTCAAGGCTGAGCGTCACAGGGCACAGCAGGGAGATTACCAAAGGCCACGGGCCTGGGAAGAAACCCAGGGAGGCGGAAGGATGGGTCTGCTGCTTCCCTCCTGACACAGCATCCAGCCCCAGCCCCTCACTGCCATGATCGTGAAGGAAGAGATGGAGGCTGGCACGCTCTTCCTGGGTTCCCGAGACCTGGGTCCTAGTCCCAGCTCTGTTCAATGCATTGTGACCACCAGCACAGCCCGACGCCTCACTGGGCACCACTTTCCTCATCTTAATAAGGACGTGGGCCTAATCATCTAGCAAGGGCTGACATCTCTGCCACTCCACTTCCGTGTTGGCAAAACGCCTGTGGCCTCTGCCAACCACCACGCCCAGGACTGTGGTTTCCTGAGTGAAGGAGGAGGCCAGCAGAGAGGGAAGCCGAAGCCGGCCCTTCTCACATAATCCTTTCCACCCACCCCATGGCAGGAAGCACGCCATCCCCTTTCTTGCAGAATGAGCTCAGGAGGCCAGCAGAGGCCAGCCTGAAGATCCCACCATCTGGACAGTGTCTCCCTGCCCCCGCCACCCTACTGCTCAGCTACTCTTAGACTAGTGATTTCACCTTAACTCAATCACCTCTTTAAAACCCTTCCTCCGAACACAGTCATGCACTGCTGAGAAGGACTGTACCATGCAAATCAGGGGCAGAGGTAGCATGATTCAGCCCACAGCAGCAAGTAAATAATGCAGTTGGTGCGGTGTTTGGAATAGAGCAAGCGTTCAATAAGTGGTGCCCAATGTAAGAGAGATGATGGAGATGCCAGCCCTGTCGGCTGGGAGTCACCTCAACAAGGTGATGAGGTATGGCTTGTCAGGGTCACTCAGAAAATCCCTCTGGGTGCACGGGAAGACCAGTGATCCGGGCCACCCCGCATCCAGTGAACCAGCAAGCACTGGGGTAGGAGCTGGATCCACATGAGCTCATCCCCAGGGCGGATGGTCTGGCTGGGCTGAGCTTCTGCTTTTCCTGATGTATCAACACAATGTGTGGAATGGGCCTGGCAGTAGGAGGTGACAGCGAGGACTCTGCCCTCCGTCTCTGAGCGGAAGAGCAGAGGTTGAGCTCCACTTTAACAGCTACAAGTGCTGATCTTGGCAAGTCAGCTGTGGACGGCGACCCAGGATCCCACCTCCGAAGCGGTGGGAAGGGGTCCGTAAGGGACAGAATGCAAACTGCTGTGTCCATGGCAGCACACCCTGCGGTGCCTGTCAGCTGTTCGCCTCCTTTGGTGATGCGGGGAGCAGAGGCCTTCCTGAGAGGGCGCTCACACCTGTGCACCACACCCAATTCCAAGAAAACAAAGAGGTAGGGGTGCTGTGGTTTCCTGACTCAGTGCGGTGACTCCTGCCTGGTATTCAAATCTGGTGGCTAGAGGAACTGTGCTTTTTGACTACCAGGCTATGTGCTGACAACTCCCTCAGGCTGCAATTCTTAGCCACTCTCCTCTGGTCCGTGAAGGAGGCAGTGACAGACCAAGGGCACCTGGAGACAGTTCAGCTGCTGGATGGGGCGGGGGGCAGTGTCGGGGATGTGAACATAGAAACTGGGAGAGATGCAGGTGGCCTGGTCCAGGACAAGGAGGTCACCCGCCCCTGACAAGTGAAGATCCAAGTAGAAAGATCCAGAAGGTAGCTGGAGATGCCAGGGAGGGGTAAGGAGAGAAACACTAAATGGAGACACCGGGCACAGATAGGCCAGAATGGGAGATACTGGAGGACAGGAAAGGAAGGGCGCAGGATGGAGGGGGGCATGTAAAAGCAAAACCTCGGAGAACACCGACATGGAGGGTCTTGGGGGTTGGGTTAGGGTTTATTCTTTTTTGACTCTTAGGATATTAAGAAGAGAAGCAGGTGAGGGTTAGGAAATGATCCTGACAGAGATAGAGGGAAGTCTCTGAGAGAGGAGCCATCTTAACCAGCTGGCGCTGCATAGCCCGTAGACCGGACAGCTTAAAGGGCACATTCATTTTCTCACAGTTCTGGATGCTCGACCTCTGAGAGCAAGGTAGCAGCACAGGCAGGTTCTAGAGAGGGTCACTTCCTGACTTGCAGGTGGCCGCCATGCTGTGGGCTTGCGAGGTGTGTTGGAAGCAGGAAGGTGGGAGGAGTCTCATTCTCCAGCATCTCTTCCTAAGAGAACACTGAAATCCTAGTGGGTCAGGGCTCCACTCTAGACTGCCTCTGACCTTAATTATATCTGTAAGCTACTCTCTCCAAACCCAGTGACGTGGGGAGTTAGAGGTTCCACCTATGAACAGGGTGGGCAATTCAGTCCGCCGCAGAAGGGCAGAGTCAGGAAGAAGGAAGCCAAGAGGGCAGCTGCTGTGTCTTAGCATCGCCCTGCCACAGAGCCTCCCTGCGGGCAGGAGCTCTGCTCCACAACTGCCTCTGGCTCTCCAGAGGTAGACTTGGACTCACCCTCTCTCTGGGCCTCAGTATCCCTGGCACGAATAGCAGGAAGAAATGCTCTTCTCTAAGATCTCTGGGACAACTGTTAGGCTGCCTTTCAAGAGGTGAACACCCCTATGGCTCAAAGGCTGGGAGTGAGATTCAAAAGGCCCTTGCTAGGAGCAAGTGCCCCCCTCGGCCAGGGCAAGTACAGCGGCGGCGGCAGCGGCGGCGGTAGGGGCACCCCCCCACACACAGCTTCTACTGGGAGAGAAGAGGAGGCCAGTGTGTCACACCCACCCTACCCATCTCGCTCCCAAGCAGGAACTCACACAGTGTTTAGCCGTAGGTGCAGCTTTGAGAGCTGCCATCTTCCCAGCAAAGGTTCAGCCTTCAAACCAAAGGCTGCCTCCACTTTCTTCGCATCTTAATTAGGGGTAGGTTGCTTCCGTGACGTGAGCAGGGAGTCTCATCAGTCAGACTGTCACTCAACCCACAGCCCGACTGGAGCCCAGGCCATGGAAGGGCTCCAGGAAAGGACATGTAGGACAGGAAGAGCAGAAGAGAGAAAGAGGAGGCAGAGAGTGGTCTCAGAGGCTTCCTGGGGCAGGAGCTATCTAGGCTGAACTGAAGGAGAAGTCACCAGGGAAGGGCATGGGGACAGGGCAGCATTCCACGCAAAAGCATAGAAGCAAAATGACCCCCAATACTTGCTAAGGGCTCCTGTCCCAGAGTAAGGAAGATTAAAGGGGATGGCAGAGACAGAACACAAAGAATTTGGAAGTCTATGGCAAGGAGTGGCTATGTGCAGAGGACAATGGACAGACACTGAAGAGTTCAAGCAGGAGAGTGACTTGACCCAACGTTGCCTCATCTATAGGGATGTTACAGATTATTTATGGAACCATATGCAGTTAGAATATGGGACCTGGTCAGGAGGAGCGAATTATGGGTTGTGGGTATGTGGTAGATTACAGGTGTGTGGTGGAAGACAGGCATGTGGTAGATTATAGATTATAAGCATATGATGAATTAGGAATGTGTTATAGATTACAATTGTGTGACATATTACTGACCATGTGACCTGAAGGAGTGGATCATTGGCACAGGACCTGAAAGAGCATATGCTAGTTCTTCCCTCCCTCCCTGACTTGACTTCATCTGCCATGTACTTCCAATGGACTGTGTGTGACCTTCTGAAACTGTGAACTAAGGGAAATCTTTCTTCCCTTAACTTAGGAAAGTCGGGTATTCTATCCCATCAACAAAAAAGTAACTAAGACAGACATGTTGTGTTTGTTCCTTTGAGTGTTTTGAAAGGGCTGGAATTCACTTTGAGTGCAGAAAACATATTCATGGTTTCAAAATATTCAACATATTCATGGTGAAAACACCATCCACCCTCAGGAGCTCTCCCTCCTTCCCCTGCTTACCTCCTTGATTTTCTTTTGCTTTGAGGTAATAGAGTTTTATCCTTCACCTTCATCAAGCCTCCAAGACACACATAAAAAGAGGTGATAATAGTTGCTTTGCAAAACCTAACAAGGAACAAAAATTACCTCATTTTGAAAAGTTATAACCACGCTACTTAAACTTGATCAGATGGTAGCATAAAACAAAATGTAAAACAAATCTAAACGGAGGCATAGAATGTTTTTTAATCTGAGCTAGAATTCTGGCAATCTGAATTCCATAATGTGCAAAACATCTCATGAGCAAGTCGTCTCACAAGAATATTCCTTCAAATAAACCCTGAATTTCATGTAGTGATTTTGGGTTGAATTGTGCCTATTCAAAATTCCTTTAATGAAGTCTTAACTCCCAGTGTCTCAGAAGGTGACTGTGTTTAGGGATAAGACCTTTCATGAGATAATTAACTTACAATAAAGTCAGGTCCTTGTTTAATATGACAAGGGCTCTCATTGGATGAAATTTGGACATAGACACGTACATATGAAGCCACAAAGATGATGGTCACCTGCAAGTCAAGAAAAGAGGCCTCAAGACCCCTTCTGATGCCTTGATCTCTGGCCACCAGCCTCCAGAACTGTGAGAAAATAAATCTGAATTGCTTATGATACTCAGTCTGTGGGACTCAGATATGGAAGGCCTCATGAGCAAGTATAATGTACCATTTTTTAAAAATCAAAGTAGAAAATCCATTTAAACACACCAGTAAATGCAGGGGGGAAAAGTTGCTAAAATTCAACCTCTCTCAAAACTTTCCTAAAAGGACAACATACCTACAGAAATGTGCACAAGGTCCAACAGTACAATGAGTGTTCACTAACTAAACACAACTGTGCACTCAGCACCTGGATCAAGAAACAGAGGATAACAAACTTCTCAGAGGCCTTTTTGTGCCCTCTATGGGACCAACAGACCTGCAGGGCCCAAACCGTGCCCCTGTAAAAGTCATACATTGAAGTCTTAACTCTCAAAGTGACTCTTTTGAGATCCAAATTGTGCCATCAGTCAGCTTTCCCTTAATGTAACAAACATCCAAGATGATCAATTTATGAAGAGAAAATGTTTATTTTGACAGTCACTTGGGCCTGTTGCTTCAGGTCTGTGGCAAGGCAGCACATCATGGTGAGTAGCATGTGTCAAAGTTGTTTACCTCGTGGCTAAGAGGGTAAAAACAGAGGAACAGGAAGGGGCTGGGATCACACTATACCCTTCAAGGGCACATACTCCAATGATCTAAGATCCCCCATGAGGCCTTGCCGCCTAAAGGTTCCACTTTCTCCCGACAGTGCTACACTGAGACCCAGCCTTAAACACATAAACTTCAGGGATACATTCCACATCCCAACTACAGCATAGCTCTTAATTAATGTTAAATGAAGTCATAAAAGATGACAACACATTAATCCAAGAGGATAGGTGCCTTGTAAGAGCAGTGAAAGACACTGGGGAGCTGGGTGTATAAAAGAAAGACCAAATGAAGACACAGGAGAAGGCAGGCCTCTAAAGCCAAGGACAAGCCTCAAGCTACAGATGCCTGTCTGCACCGAAATCCAGCAAAGCCAGCCTCCTGATTTCTACCAGGGACCCTTAGATCACCTCTCTGTGGTGTGGTACCCTGACTGCCAAAACAACAATGGCCCCATCCAGCTTGAAGAAGACAGAGTAGTCATGTCTCAATCCCCTAACGGCAGTTAGGTTCAAACACTTCAAGAGGGAATTGTGACAGGAGACAGTGGGGCTGTAGGTAGTGAGGGATAGATACAGAGTCCTCCAGAAATGGAGGATCTATGGGAAAACAGGATTGTAAGAAAGGCGGCTGGCTAGAACTCCTGAGAATCTGCAGCTGACCACACCCCGGGTAAACATTAAGCAGTTAAAAGACAACAGGGTGAAAGATCTCAATGAAAGAGTACTCCTAAAGCTACTTAAGGGTGGGCTTCAGCAGCTGCTTAAGAGTGGAGAACCTAGCAACCAGCCTTAGCAACCAAGCTGCTTAGCATAGGACAGCCCTTTATCCAGCTCAACTATAAAAAGCCCACACAGTGAGCCACATGGGCAACTCACATTTTCAGGCCCCCTTTCTGACTAGCAGAAGCTTTACCTTCTTCTTTCCCTTTCTGTAATTTTCCCAAAAAAGTGTTCTCTTCACAACGTGAAAAAAAAATTATAAAGCCAAGGGCAGGGGGTTCTGGAGAAATCAGCTCTTCTGGCAACTTGATCTTGGACTTCCAACCTCTAGAACTGTGAGAAAATAAATTTCTGTTATTTAAACCATCCATTGTGTCTTATTTTGCTGTGCCAACCCTAGCAAACTAACATAATGCCTCTCGACTGTATTGTGTGTTTTTATCCCCTTCTAGTAGCCCTCTAACCCACATGGTGTGTATCAAAGTCTTTAAAATAATTACCTAGGGAGGCACGAAGAGTAATAGCAACAGTTGTGTCTGGCATATAGTAGGGTTTGAGTGTTAAATAATTCATAGTACTGAGTGTATAGACCTCAAATAAGTTTAGGTAAATGTATGACACCTGTGTGCACGTATTACCAAAATGACATTCATGTCTTACCTAAATGGCATGTACAATGATATCATAGAGAGTTAACTCTATGTCAGGCATGAATCTAATTTGCTTGATTTAATTCTTACAACTGTTAAAGATCTATGCACATTAGTATATGGAGAGCAGGTTGAGAGACTCTGGCTTCTGCATAGTATTTTATTATTGCCTATACCATAGTTTACTATTCTGTTCCTCCGGTGATAGATCCTAGGGCTGTCAATGTCCTGACCAAAGACAACACTGCAGTCATGCTTGAAGATGTGTCTTTGGGTCTGTGTAGCAGGCCCTGAGATGCTCACTAGGAAGAGTGCCAGGTCTTTCCACGTGGACATACTATCTTGGGTAAGTTCTGCCTGGTGGTTCTTCAAAACTCCTATATCCACCAACAGTGAGAGTTGGTGAGTCTCTAGTTCTCCACATTCCTACAAATACTTGACATTATCCAACATTCTCATGTAGCCAGGCCAGTAAGTGATAAATTATGATTCACTGTTGTGCTCATGCATATCTCTCAATATTAATGAGTTTGAACACATCCTCTCATGCTTATGAACCATTTGAGTTTCCCCTCGGTGGAGTGCTAGTCACTTTGCACAGTTTTCTATGAGGTTACCTTTTTCTGAACGATTCCTAAGTCCTCTTGTATCATTTAGGATTTGGTGATTTATTGTTTTTCTCTGTATGTGCTGTGAAGCACTTCTCTCTGTATGCCAGTAGATAGCAAAGTGACTTGCCTATCTCAGTATTATCTATATTTGGCCAAGTAACGCTCTGCTGTGGAGCTATTAGCAGAATTCCTGGATTCTAATAAAAAAGTTCCAGGAGCATCTCCCACCCACTTGGACAAACAAATATCTCTTCAGAAACTGCCAAATGTCCTGAAAAGAAAAGGCAAATTTGCCCTCGGTAGAGAACTACAGATTATTTCTTCCACTGAGTTATGGTTGCCTAATTCATTGATAAAAAGTATAAAATTTCGATAAAATCCATTAATTTTCCAAATTATGTCTTGGATTGAGTAGATTTTCTTTGAGAAGAATTCTTTATTCCTACGTTTGGAAGGATTCACCTATATTCCCTTCTGCTGGCTTCATTGTTTACTTTTATCATTTAAGTCTTTCATTTATTTGGATTCTACCTTTCAGTCTGTGTAAAACAGAAATTTAGTTATACTCTTTCATATGTAGTCAGGCAATTTTCGAAAGCTACTGTCAGACCTCTCTCATCGATTTATGATTCCATGTTGCCTAGTCTGTCAAGTTCCCGTAACTGCCTCCATATTCTGTGTCAGGGCGCACCTTGTTCCCTTGAAATACTCAGTTCTTCTAGTTCTATAATTTTGTAGTATATCAATCTCAAGGAGACAAGCCCTTCCTCTTTTTAAAGTTGATTCAACTGTCTAAGGATATTTACATTTATTCCTGTTGGAAAAGGTCTATCAAGTTTTTTAACATATCCATCTAAAATTCTCATTCAATTGCCTCAAACTTATAAATTAACTTAAAAAGAATCAGCGTCTTTAAAGTGTTATGGTTTTTTGCCATGAGCCTGAAACAGCTCTCCATTTATTCAAAACTTCCTATTATGCTCTTTAAATGAATTTCAATTTTTCTTCCACGGAATCCTCCTTGACAAATTAATTTCTAAGGAGTGCCATCTTATTTTCTACTATGCTTTATGGCTGCATTTGCTAGTGAGGAAACAAGATGTTGGTTTTAGAAGTTGAATTTGTACTTAAAATTTTTGCTTGAACTTCTTATTTATTCCAAGGTAAGGTCTGTTGATTCTGCTGGCTTCCGATGAAGATGTTTGGAAGGCCTGCAAGTAATGACAGGTTTCTCTCTCTCTCTTCACACCTCTGTTAGTCAGTACATTCCAGGTGTGTCCTGGCTTCCCATGAGAATGTGAGAGTCAGACTCTAGAACAGGGTCACAAAGTGACTTCACTCTCTGGAAGGGTACAGCAAGAGTCACGACAACAACCTGATAGTAGGTTGGGCCATCTTGATGGAGAATGACTCCCTCCTCAAATTGGGTCTCCTTTTAAGGGACTTGGAGAACCCAGTTTGCACATATGCACTTCATCTAGTGACCTGCTAATGCAGGATCTGTCACAAGATTTGCTAATTAAGGGTCTTATGGTTTGGGGTGCCTCAGGGTCCCTGCACTTTCTAGTAGTGTTTTCGTCACACCTACCCTTTCTCTGTTTCTGTTTTCTGGTGCCCACTTTACCTGTGGTCAACAAGTAACTGACCAGTAATTAAAGCTCTTGTTCTGCAAGCATCTCTGGAGTACATGTTTGCTAAAGGAAAAAAATGCCTGCGGGCCAGTCTTGCCTCAAAACAGGGAGGTATTTCTCATCTTGAGAAACAACTTAAAACCTACAATTGACTAGGTGGTTTCAAACATGATCCCTAAGTTTCTGCCTCAGGTAAAGAAGTAGATAGGGTGTGACCTACACAGCTAAATAGAATATAGCACAAGAGGAGGTTGGATGGGGAGGAAAGTTTGCTTTAGATGTGTGGAGAGTGGCGTGGCCACAAGACACTCACACCATGGTGCTTATCAGGCAGCTGGACTGTAGCTCTGGCACCAGGAGTACCGGATGGATTGGAAGCTATTGTCAAGTGGGCAGCAATTGAAGCCACTGAGATATAGGTGTTTACACGAGATTTTCTAAATTCTGTGAGAACAAAGCAGAAGAGGGCCTATGGCAGGCCCCACCAGGATCACAGCCTTGGGGCTTGTACACAGAAAGACAAAGGAGGCTGAGAAGAAGCTGCCAGCATCACAGAAAGGCATCAAACACATCAAAAGAGCCAGGAAAAGTGTCACAGGTGAGAAACTGAGTCAGGGAAGGAATGAAAGATGTTCTTAGATTTAAGGACATGAAATTCAGCAGCAACCGATAGACACAGTTGTTCACTCTCAGCAGTGTGACAAAAATCAATGGTCCCATTGACAAGATTAGAACTATATGGAATTCTGCACACCTTTGCAAGCAGCTTATATTCCACAAGCTTCTGTAAAGTGTGAAAACAAAGTCATTCTTGAAGGATAATCTTGGAAGGAAGAAGTCTCAGTGGGGTGTGGGGGTGTTTTGAACCTGCCGGGAGATTCCAAATTACCAAAGTTTATCCAAAATCTGTTCACGGAGCTTCCAGACAGAGCTGTTTCCAAAGTCAGAGCCACCTGACATCACAGCTGCTGCCTCCAAAGACAGACCCCCCCGCCCCTCGGCTTCCCCTTCCCTCCCCTCATGCCCCCTTCTGGACCCCCGTCCAGCTCACTGCCTTCCTTTACCTTCAGGACACTTCTAGGGAGAGATAAGCATTTCTCCTTGTGCTCGCAAATGGGGACCTGAAACTCAGAGAGGTTAAGGGACCCCAAGAAGGTCACTCAGCTAGGAGACAGGTCTCATGGGGCTCAGGCTGATCCCAAGAGCAGTCTCCTTCCACAGGAGATGCTGCCTGGGCAGAGCAGGTGCCCAACAGGTAAGCCCAGCTGAGCATGTACACCTAAAGGAAAGAAGGAAAGAGGGGTTGTCTGAGCTGGGCACCCTCTCAGAGGAGGTGGCTTCCAGCCAATCAACTTTGTTGATTTATTTATCTATTTGTTTATTGTGGGAGGGGGTACTAGAGATTGAGTCCAGGGCCTTCATGCTGAGCTATATCTCTAGCCCATTTTTATTTTTAATTTTGGACAAAATCTTGCAAAGTCACTACATTAGTTGCACAAGCTGGGCTTGAACTTGTGAGCCTCCCTGCCTCAACCTTCCAGTCCCACAGGGTCCAGAGACCATTGGTTGTCCATTGATCACATTGTCTGGGTCGCTGTTCTCCAGGCTGCTGGGACAGCAGTCAGGGGGCCTTGGTCCCTGTGTCCTGCCACAGCCACACTGTCGATGACTGTGCCCCTGTGCAGGACCCACCATGCCCCTTCCTCAGGCTCCAGGTCACTCACACGGATCAGCCGTTTTTCTGGGGGTGCCACTGGAAGAAGCTGTGAGCAGTGTCACTATGTAACTCAAAGGAGCAAAAACAACTCTAAACCAATACGACAGAACTGACTGAGCAAAAAAGATCCTTTAAGAAAGTCACCAAGGCTCGCAGACATCCTGGGGATGAGGTGGAAGAACTTCCTACTGGTGGGAGCAGGGAAGCCTCCTGCAACTGATTCTTAAAATATTTATATAAACGGCTCAGGTATCCATCAATAAGAGAATGAATAAATACATAAGCATGTCGCCATACAGTCAAACACTAGGTAGCATGAAAAACAGATGAATATATAAGTTAGATCTTTGTGTAAAATACCATGTTCAGTGACAAAAGCAAATTGTAGAAGGATGACATCACGTGTGCAGGGTGGCATAATGCAACCTGGCTTAAAAGCCTTCAGAGCAATGCTTAGAGACTCAGAACTGTTGGTGCAGTAAAGGCTAAGCAAGGCGGCTGGGAAAGATAAAGACTTACGCAAGACCCTGTGGCCTTGTTGAGGGAGGGAGGTGGCCCCAGGGAGGCCAAGGGGAGGAGGGGACACACGACGAAGCCCTCAGTGCTGGAAATGCCTAGAGTCTTAGGACAGATTGCATTCACCCACCACCTCTATCCTTTATACACGATTGCTTTCAAATAATGGTTTGGTTTGTCACCAAAGCTAGTGAGGCAAGTCACAGCTATCCTATTTGTTAGTGACTATTTCTCCAGCTGAGGCAACAGGACACTCTTAACACTCAGCTAACCTGCTCCCAAATTCCCCAGAAACTGTCCAACTACAAATGTGTTTTAAGCCTCAAGATTTGAGAATTATTTGTTACATACACAGGAAGAGAAAACTAATACCAGGAATGACTGAGTGCCCTTGAGCAAGTCAGGAACTCCATGAAAGTGGTATTTTCCTGGACCCGCCTTGGGGCCTCATAAGGCTCTCCTAGCTAAATTTTGTTTTGATCTGCAAAGCCCCTAGCGGTTAGCACAGAGCAGGAAGGGCCGGGCCCCAGCCTGTGGGCGGGACAGGCAGCGAGTCAGGGATTTTGGTGGTGCAGCCGCAGCAGACCACTCTTGATCAACTCTGCACTTTTTTTCCAATCGAACCTACTTGCCTCCCGGAGACATTTTCTGGGGACAAGAAGCAGACAGATCATCAGGCTTCTCTGCGGACCTCGGGAGCTCAGCTGGACGCAGAGAAGGGGCAGCAGATTTTGACACTTCGGTGGAGACCAGGGAGGAAACCCTCACCCTGACCAGGAGATACTGTACAATCCAGAGGGACAAAGTGGCCAAGAATGGAACCAAAAACTCCAAATCTTGCAGCTCTCCTGGCAGCTGGTAAGACACTGTTCCAGGTTTAAGTCCCATGTTCCACCCTAGACCTGTGTTTCTGGTTAGGAAACAGCAAAGGTGAAGCAGAGATGTGGAGAGGAATGCTCAGGAAATAACCAAACAGGAAAAGAAAAAGCATCCGGGGCCTGGGGCACAGCTAGGGCACAGCTAGCTGTTGTCAAGGAAGCACAGGCCCTGGATTCGGTCCCTCAGCACCACACACTAGCTGAGCATGGTGGTACATGCCTATAATCTCAGCCCTCAGGAGGCTGAGGCAGGAAGATTTCTGTGACTTCTGGCCAGCCTGGGCTACATAGTAAGTTCAGGACCAGTGTGAACTATAGAGCAAGATCTTGTCTCAAAAAAAAAAAAAAAAAAAAAAAAAAAAAAAAAAAAAAAAAAAAAAAAAAAAAAAAAAAAAAAAAAAAAAAAAAAAAAAAAAAAAAAAAAAAAAAAAAAAGGCATTCAGAATAGCAAAGTAGGCAGTCTTTTTCACTGGGTTGCAGGGCTCAAAGCTGATTGAACAGAAGAGTCCTGCTATCAGGGGGCCAATGGGCTTTTCTCAAAAAGGAGCTTCTGAAATTGACCAAGAATTGAGCACTGTGAGCAAGAGAGGGTTGGGATTGGTCATGAGAAGAGATCCAGTCCTCCAGTGAAAAATGAGCATCAGAGTACTGAGTGCCACAGGAGCTCAGCCCGTGCCCATGGCAGAGAGACTCTACCACACAAGGAGTCACTGCACAAAGCCCATGCAGCCTCTCTGCTTCTGGGAAGGGAGGCGGTAAGTATAAGCGGCTGTATCAGGACACTGACAGCACTCTTAAGAAAATGTGTGATCCCATTAAAAAGGTTATGTTTGGATTTTTGTTATGTTTGGATATTTTACAATATTTTTAAACATCTTAGCCAGGCCTAGTGGTATAGACCTGTCGTCCCAGCACTCTGGAAGGCTGAGGCAGGAGAATCACATGTAACTTAGTAATTTAGAGAAGTCTTGTCTCAAAATCAGAACTAAAACATGGGCTGGAGATGTAGCTCAGTACAAAAGGCCACGGGTTCAAATCACAGTGCCACTAATCAATCAAAATTAATTAATTAACTAATTAAAAGGCAAAGTAAGACCTTGGCATGCTATACTGAAGCCACAGAGGTCCTATCCTGCTCTTTCTTTGTTTTGGTTTGGTTTTGGGTTTGGGGTTGTATCTTTTTGGTTTTGGTTGTTTATTTTATTGGTTTGGTTTTTGTTTTGGGGTTTGATTTTTTTTTTTTCGAGACGGGGTATCACCCTGTAGCCCAGGCTGGTCCTGAACTCAGCATGGAGCCCAGGCTGGCCTTGGACTCAGGGCAATCCTCCTGTCTCAGCCTCCTGAGTGCTGGGATTACAGGTGTGTGCCACCACGCCCGGCTTCTGTGGTCCTGGGGAATCAAACTTGGTACTTTCTAGGCAAGCTCTTTAACCTCTGAGCCATTTCTCCAGCCCCCATATCAGGTTTTTTTTAAGTTTTGGAAGTTTATTCCTCCCTTTATTCAGGGAGGAAACCAAAGTTCGGAAAAGGATGTATGGGGCCAAAGTCATGGCAAGGTTACGGGCAGAGATTGTTCGGAACCTGGGACGCACTTTCCAGGGGCAGTCCCTGCAAGGGACTGGATTTGAGCATGCCTGGGGAGGTGAGAGTGTGCACCCCTGAGAAGAGGTCAGCACTGATCAGCTACTGTGACCACTATCTTCTGGGGAAGGCCCACCAGGGCCTGCTGGTGCTGGTGAGGAAGAAAGCTCTAGAAAACAGGAGGCAGATGCAGACTCAGACAGAGCTCATGGCTAAGCCAAGCACCTTAGGTTCTAGAGACTGAGTTTTGTCAGCACTGGACCCAGCTTGAATTTCCCCAGAAGCTGAGGCTGGGAACAAGTCAGCTCAGATATAAATCAGCAAGAGCCACTTAAAAGAAAGGGACCCTAGGCTGAGCAAAAAGGTAAACAAAGGCAGTGTTTGGAGTGGTTTAATACCAGACAGACCAGAGTGTAAATCCAGGCATGGAATTCTGGCCAAGTTGTTATGTTTTTCTATGTGTTCACTTTCTTGCCTTTAAAATAAAGATAATAAATATCCACCTTATCTTACAGTGAGTTCCAAGTATTCTGGAAGTACTTGATGAATTTTGTTTGGTTGGTTGGTTTTGTTTTTTTGAGGCAAGGTCTCTCTCTGTAGTTCACACCATCCTGAACTCACTACGTAGCCCAGGCTGACCAGGAGTCATGGCAATCCTCCCGCCTCAGCCACCCAAGTGCTGGAATTACTGGAAAGCACCACTATGCCCAGCTATTAGGTGGTGATAGGGGTTTGAACCCAGGGCCTCACATGTTCTAGGCAAGTGCACTCATCACTGAACCATGCCCCAGCCCTTAATGAATGTTTTTAATTTCTGAATACTAAGCAAGAGAAAGACAATAACCATAACCCACCCAGACTGACCACACCTGCCTACTGTTTGTGAACTATCACTCTAGCACTCTTATTACCAACCAATGTCCTGATAATAGAAGTTCCTGGCACACCCTCTATCTTGGCCATCACACCCGCAGCCTGTCCCCACCAAATTATTCCCTGGCTTCCCAATCAGGAAGATAAAGCCCCAGCAGATTTCACAACCAAGACAATCCATGCCCACCACACACGTTCATCTAAACCTGCGCTGGCTCAGCCAATGACAGAACAGATAACAGAGGGCTCCAACGTCAGGCAGAGCCAAACTCAGGTCCTCCTTCAGCCTCTAGTTGGCCGAGCGGACTTGAGCAAAGTGCCAAGCATTCTCAAGTCTTGGTGTCCTTGTGAGGAAAACCTGAGTGACAACAAACGCCCACTCTGCAGAGCTGCTGTGTGTAGAAGAGGACAGAGTCCGCTGGGAATCGGGCGGGTGCCCATTCCTAGGCGTGGCAAGAAGCAATGCTGCCTTGGCTGGGTGGTCCTTATGCAAATCACTTCGCCCCTGAGCCCGTTTCCCGCTCCGGACAATAGATACTCTGCTTTCCAGACCTCAGGAAACATCTATAAATTCAACTATGGGAGTAGAAATGAAAGTAGGTGTGAAACTTTCCTTCCATGATTATCCAGATTGTAGACCCAAAAAGAGAGACAAGAATTAGTATTGGGGAACGAGAGATTAAAATATCAAAGGATTTTGAAACCTCTGGTGGCACAGACACCATGGCTCGGAGTATCTTAAACCCTATCTCAGCATTACTATTATTATTTTACTCGGGGCTTAGATTTTTTTTGTTTTTGTTTCCTGAGAATATTTGTTTTGTTCTGTTTTGTTTCGTTTTGTTTTGTTTTTCTTGACTCTAGTGTTGCTCAACAATTTCAATACCCTGGTCCAAGCTTGGTAGGAACAATTCTCCATGTGATGCGCCGGAAGCCAAGATAAAATCCTAGGAGACATCAATCCTGAGACCATGCAAAAGCAATGCTAGTTGTTCCCACAAAGGGAATGGGGGAGCCGGCTGACAAAACTCAGGAATCCTTAGCATTACTGGAAAGCATCAGTTGCAGGAATGGAAGGTCCTTCCAGATCTTGAAAAGTGGTCAGAGCTGAACCCAGGGGTGGCAACCTGTAATCCCAGCATTCTGAAAGGCTGAGAGGCAGGAGGATCACCAGTTTGAGCTTAGCCTGTGCAACTTAGTGCAGAACTGAGATTCAATCCCCAGTACCACAAATAAAGGAAAGTAGACAGGAGGAATAGCTTTTGCATCCCACAGACCAGGTCGGGACCCAGGGCTGCACTCTGGAAACACCTCATCTGGAGGTTCCTCAGGCATAAACAGGAATAAGAACATGTATCCACAGGTATTGTGAGAGGTAAGTGAACAAACTATGTAAAAGACTTGCCTGGCACTTAGTACATGTTCAATAAATGGCAGGGGGTGTTTTGTAAGTAGGTATACTTGAAACTTGAAGGTTTTACTTACTTTTCTGTTTTAACTTACTGATTGTCCTATAATATGGGATAAGCATCCCTAATCCAAAACTTCAAAACACAAAATGCTGCAAAATCCAAAACTTTTTGAGTACCAGCATGATTCTCTGCGAGGGATAGATTGTAGGGTATTACAGATTTCAGATTTTTGGAATAAGGAGGCTCAACTGGCAAAGTCTACACAAATATTCCAAAATATAAAGTCTCCAAAACCAAGAACACTTCCAACCTCAAATATTTTGGATAATGAATACCCAACAATCCAAGCAGGTTGTGTAGATTAGGGCTTGTTAGCACCACGTCATTGTTGAAAGAGGTTGAGTCTTAGGGAAGTGAAGTGACTGGCCCCAAAGTCCCCCCAGAATGCACAGAAGCCAGGGCAGCAGTGCCTTCCAACCCTGGCCTGAAAGGGATGGCTTCCCAGGCCCCATGGGTGAGGCACCACACCAACACAGCACCACAGCAAGTGGCCAAGAGAGTAAAAACAAAGTCAGGGCAGTATTCAAGTCTTTGATATCCTCATGAAGAAGTAGCTATGACTCAGTCTCCCAAACCTGCTCCCTGCTCATCTGCGCGGGGGCCTGGTACCCAGGCTGCCAGCCGACTGCAGTCACAGCTATTGACACCTGCCCACTACCATCCGCTTCCGTGTTTCCCAGAAGCTCCAGCTGGGTGGCCCACTGTGGCTGGAAAACCAGAACACTCTACCCCACAGTTTCCAGGATCTGACGTGAGTGCCCATTGCTCACCTGCTGAGCGGAACTGTCCTCCACGTCAGCAGGTTTACCGTAAAGTCACCAGCTCCCAGATTCAGCGCCGGCCCTGCTTAGTCATGTCTTCTCCCATTTCCCTTCAGATGGAAAAATAAAAAATAAAATGAGAGCAGCCATGTTCTTATTTGAGTCCCCCACCCCACCAAGGCCCTGGACCCAACAGTACACGCTGAGCTATTTACGCCATCAGGAGCTACACCGGAGAAAATCCTCAGGGCTTGTACAACCCAGCGGTGAACACGCTTCTGTCTAGGGACAAGTAGTGACTATGTCGGGTTTAGTGTCGGGTTTGGCCACAGCCACAGTCTGCCGAATACTATTCTTTGCTCTACTTTTGTTCAGCCCTTTATGAATGCAGAAAATAATCTTAACTCGGGAGCCGAATGCAAATAGGGCATGGCTGGTGGGTCCCTGCCTCCCCCTATCCTTTTTTTTTTCTTTTTTTTTCTTTTTTTGCATGGATGGCAAAACTAAGACTGAAGAGGTTAAGCACACATGCTCAAGGGCTCCTGGCTGGAAGCATATACTCAAATCTGGCTCACACTGCCTCCAGAATTAGGAATATTTTGCTTTATTATATTTCTCTGACAATCTGTTGGCTACTGGTTCTTAACCAAAATGCTGAATGAATTGTTTCTTCTAAGATTCAACAGTGTAAACGCTGTACCTGGATGGCATGGAAGAGAGAAATATTTGAAATCCAAATTAGCTATGGTTATTCAAAGACAAGACATCATTTTATCTGCGGGAAGGCAGAACTGTGCTGTGCCCTCTAGTCTGGCAGATCTGGTAGGGAGAGAGACAGAAGGGAACAGACTGGCATTTCACAGCTATCCTGCATGAGGGAAAGGAGAGGGATGGGGAGAAGACTGCTTATCCCTTTGCAGAGTTTCAGGGCGGGCAAAGGGAGACTGTGCCATGTGACCTGTAGCATCAGCCCAAATTTCTCTACGTAATAAAAGGAAAGGAGCTGGAAGGTCTGATCTGGGTAAGCAGAGGGAGTGGAAGGAGGAAGGTCGTGCAGTGGACGGTTCAGACTGATGTCAGCATTAAGCGATTTGCATTAACATGAGCCTCTAGTAAAGGGTATTGCACACAAACGCCTTGCATAGCATTTTCATTTTTGCTGTGCTTTGTCCCTGTCATTGTTATCTGAGGAAACTGGAGGAAGGTTGCTGGGGTGACAGGGAAGGGACAGAATAGCACACCCAGGGGTGACCATGGGCCGCACAAACAAATGGAACAATGAGAGCTCAGAGTCAGATGACCAGGCAAGTAGAAGCCTCTCCTGCTACGGAGCTGCCTGCCCAGTACCTACACCTGGTCCTGCTATCTGAGCCCCAGTTCTGTTTGGAGCCCCCAGGTACCCAGCCCTGTCCAAGATTCCAGGTGTCCTGCTCTCCCTTGCAACTATTACAGACCAAGTGACCCAGTTGAGGTTGGTAAGACATTCACAGCAGTCCCAATGTGGTAGAAGAAGCACAAACGCAACTAGTACTATCAACGTCTCCCTTCCTTCTCTCTTTGCGCTGACAATGGTTTTCTGCTAGAACTTTCCATCACATGGAAAGGTTTGTGTCTGCACTGACCCAGTTAGCGCCTGCCTGATTGGGCAGCTAAGGCTTAGGGAATCCTAGAATCTCTGACTCTGAAGTTGAGGCCTCTACCTTCAGACTCCTTGTTAGATAATAGAAGTATATTCCTGGTTTTTAAATCAGGTGGTCTGGTAGCTGTGATCCTAGGAGATGAGATCTTTTGACCCGGAAATGATAGAAATGAGACTGGGCCAGATATTGTAAGCACATACACTCCTGCACAGGCAAAGCTTCATTTGGAGGACGGAGGGAGGGGAGCTTAGCCAAACCGGGCTGAAGAGAACACGCAATCTGCCCCTTCTCACAGAGCAAAGACAGCAGCAGCAGGTCTTACTGGTTTGCTGTGGTGGGCTAGAGTTTCATGACTTCTGTTGGCCAGGGGCAAGGTTTTAAAGATGTTTGATCTCATCTTGGACTTGATCACTAAATGGTCACAACAAACTCATCCTAACAGCTATTCCATCTTAGTGTACCTGGCACTGCCATCCCTCAGGAAACATCCTCTCCTTGAACTTGGTGGGAAAACAAGTGGTCCACTGCGTCAGGAGCTGTTTCTCTTCCAGCTGGTGCTATGGTCTTGCATAAGCGCCCTGGCCATATGACAGAGCTGAAGGACTTCCAGGATGTGAGCTGAAAACAGCACAGGGTGGGGTGGAAGAAACACACGCCAGCTCCAGCAGGCAATGGGCCAACTTAACTTGCATCACTGTCTCCAGCAAAACATTTCTTTAAAAGATCAACATGCCTATGTGCAGAACTAAGCAGAATCTGACTCAAATTAAGACAGCGAAGGGGGCACAGACACAAGTTGGAGATAGAGATCCAAGTCTTCTCTCCATTTCAGTCACCATCAGACACCTGTAGGCCCAAGTGACAAATCACTACTCTCAGCCAAAGTAGGCTTCAGTCCCTGGAAGTAACCCAGGCAAGTGTTATCATAACCCACATGCTAGAGATGCTATTGGCGGCGAAGTGGTGGAAAGCTAATAGTGTCTTGCCCAGCTGTGTGCCCTCCAAAATTGGTGATTTTTAAGCTGACTAAGAGCAAATGAAGCTAGGAAGCTTGTTTAGGTTTTTTTCTTAGTATCAATTTCTCAGTTTATGTAAACATTCTGCTTTGTGGTTTTAACAGATTCTCACAACGGCTCTGCTAAAGCACACCGTGCTACCAAGGTTAATAGTTCATGGTACTTACCAGGTATTTTGTCGTCCTGGCCTTTTTTCTCACAATTGTCCCACCACTGATGCCCCTAAATGTCTCACCTACCCCTAATGTATTTTAAGTGCTAGCACCAGGGAGAGAGACAGGGAGGCTTACCAGGGAAAGGAACGGTAAACAGGGGCCTCCGGCCTCACACCCACACACACTCATGGCTTCTCATACAGTCACAGTGGGAACTGGCAGCCTAGGATTACAGCAAAGCTTGGAGCTAGTGATACCAGGAGCTGCTGTGTCCCAGCTTGGGTCTTGTCCCTGCCACAGCTCCCCTGGACAAGTTACTTTCCCTCTCTGATCTAAATATCTCTCACGTGTAAATGGAAGGCAATGGAGTTTTGAGAATCAAGGACATACAGGGTTTAGCCTTCAAGCCTGGCTTTCACCTTCAACTGGTTCCATCAGCCTTGCTGCATTGGGGAGAGGGGGTAGCTTGCTGGTTGGGGGACCTGAGTCTCCTTAGTGAACAGGCAGCAGGCACAAGGCTCCAGCCGGTTACCAGTTCCCATGGATCCTCACACCAGCCCATGGTAGGTAGGAAGTTCTATCCCTCCCCGCATTGTAATGGGTCAAATCCAAATACAGAAGTTAGCAGGTGACTAGAAGAATTGCTAGGATCTTGTAGCAGGAAGGAGCTGGCAGAACAGTTCTCTTTCAGAGAAAGATGGGATGGGATGAGTAGATGCTGTGTCAAGAGGGAAGACAATGTGAGAAATGGTATGAACCATGAAGGCAGCTGCTAGGCAGGCACAATGGAGAGGTTGATACATCCACCAACAATTCTACGCCAATACATGGCCCAGCTACACGTCTTAGTTATTTTTCATTGCTGAGATACCCAACTCCCACAACTCACAGAAGAAAAGGTTTATTTTGTCTCACAGCTTGAAGAGGCCTCAGTCCATTCACAGGTGGCTGGCAACAGCAGACGGGCTTGGCAAAGGCCTAAACAGAGAAAACCTGTTCACAACATGGGAAGACAGGGAGCTGAGAAATCCAGAAAGGATGGAGCTGGCATATATGCTTCCAGGTCATACACCAATAATCTGCCTCTTCTGGGTCAAGCCCCAGTGATCTGTCCTATCCAGGACCCACGTCTTAACAGCACAGTAAATCACTGAGTTAACCTGTGAGTGAACCATTTTTCCAACACGAGACGTTAGAAGGACAGTCCAGATACAAACCATAATACTACATATTTATAAAGGATGATTTTTAAAGAACATAATTATGACTGTCATCAAAATATAAAATCAATGCATAGCAAAGACTTTGATTTAGCCCATGTCTTTATGAGGAAACAAACAGGATAGCATAGCTGATTCAAAGAAGACTTCAAAGAACTCTCTGTAGTGTACATAAACAAAGAAACTGAGGCCAAAGTACAAATACATGCAAAATGGGCTTGTTTCACAGGAGTTGTGTAAGCCAATCCAATTTTCACAGGGAAATTTCATTTGCATGTCGACAGGCAAGAACTATTTGCCTGGCTTTTGATTATCTACCATTTACAGAGTGGTGAAAAGTCTGTAGGTGAGAGGCACAGAGGCCTCGTAGAAACACCTAGCTTTCCAACCAAGACACTAGATCATCTTTTTAAAACTCTTCCAATGTTTTCTCCCAACATCCAGGTCAGGTCTTTCTCTATCTTGTTAACAGAATAGCTCCATCGTTTGAGGGATCATAGGAACATTCTCCAACATTCCTGGAGGTTAGGCCAGATCTGGAGAAGGAAGAGGTTAAATAAGGCATGAAACATTGAGGTCTTAAGCTCAACAGGATCAAGCACCAGGACTTATTTCACAGAAAAAGTAACTGAAGACCAGAGAAGAAAAGGAATTTCCCTAAATATGCGAAGCTGGGTGGGAAGGTTACTTAATCCTCCAGAGCACATATTTTGAAAGGCAGGGAGGCTGGAAAAGGAGGGTCCCAAGGGATTATTCGCTCCCTCTGGTCTAGGGAGAGTGACCTCACCCCGGAAGTGTCCTTTACCTTCCTTGAGCCTTGCTCAGAGCAGGGTAGTGAACGGCTCCCTGGGTGTGCATGTGAGATTTAAAGGATGATTCAGAGAGAGTGTCTGGCCCCCAGCAGGTACCTCACAGACGTCATTCCCTTCACCTTCTTGAATGGCGCTGGGGCTTCAGGGGAAGGGCAAGGGTCACTCACCATCTTTCACTCCCCCAGGGTTACAGTCAACAACGATAATGATAATGATGGTGGTGATAACCACAGCTTCTTGTTCAGGGTGAGTCACAGCCTCATTTCTGTCTTAGATTCCATTTGATGGGGAAGAGTCCTGATTTCAGAACAGAGCTCGGTGGTACCCAAGATCTCAGGCCACTGACAGAGCCCCTAAATAGATTTTGAAAGTCCCCCAGAAAAAGAAGGGGCATCAAAAATTAAGAAGTTTACCCCTTAAGGAGGGCCTCAAGCAGTGCTGGGAGGTGGGTGGGTACAGATGGTCAGGCAGCGATGGGAATAGCCTGGTGAACCATGGGTGCAGGGTGCAGGGAACCCACAAACACAGATGCCGAGCTGTTTCCCAGCACTCCAAAGTTGGTGTGACCTTCAAGCAGCCCACAGGGCAGTGTTCTGAGCATCTTGTGAGTCCTGATATGACTGTGCTCCGATCTCACACCCATGTGGGGAGCAGCTTGGGTTCTTCCGCCTCCTTCATTCCAGGCCTTCCCTAATCTCTCTCTACAGACAGATTCGGAAGAGGCCCTGAGGGTAGTAAAAGTAAGGGGATGTTTTGGGGGGTTTTTTCTCCAACTCTCACATTCACACCATCAGGTGGTTATGGGAACTTTCCCTTTCTCTGGGAAAGGGACAAAAGTTTGCAAAAGCATCTAAAGTCAAACAGGAAAGCTCCTGGCATCCAGTCTCGGGCAGTCAAATAAAAAATGTCATTTTTAAAGCATATGAATTGTAAATTGACTTAGTTTGTACATCAGGCACTTATGAATCTGGACAAAAGGAGTTCATGATTAATCTCTATTCAGTGTGCTGAAAAAAAAAAAAAAAACAGAATTTTGGAATACAGAGGTTCAAACCAGAGTCAACAACCAGAGCTATGCAAAAAAAAAAAAAAGACTCATCTGTAAAAGGACAAACAAAAGTACGACAAAAGTCCACTGTTGCTCAGGTATTGTGGGCAATGCAGAGCCTGGGGAATGGTGCTCCCTTAGCAGCTCGCAATACTTCACTAGGGTTGGTTAAGAATGTCATCTATTTAGGTGTCACAGGCCTGTGATCCCAGCACCCTGGGAGGCTGAGGCAGGAGGATCGCAAGTTCCGGTTTAGTCTGGGCAACTTTTAGTGACTTAGAGAGACTCTGTCTCAAAAACCAAAATTAATAATGGGCTGTGGACTTAATTCAGTGTGAAGGCCTTGGGCTTGATCCCCAATACCATGAGAGAAAGCGAGGGAGAGAAAGAAAGAAAGAAAGAAAGAAAGAAAGAAAGAAAGAAAGAAAGAGAGAGAGAGAGAGAAAGGGAGGGAGGGAGGAAGGGAAGGGAGGAAGGAAGGAAGAAAGGAAGATGGTCCCAACAGGGGACCATGTAAAAGGGTAGGGAGAATGCAGCCTCTAGTACATCCTCGGTGTGGGCAGCTGGTCGCGATGAGCTGTGCTCCTGGAAGCCTGGGCTTTGGTACTCAGCCATCCCTGACCCTCAGTGACAACTACATAAACACAAATCTCAAGAGTGGGGAGACTGAGGCCAGAGAAACTACAACTAATTCCAAAGAAATCAATAAGAAACCATGAGATTTAAAGATCTTTGAAGACATACTCTAAACCTAGCACCCTGGATGCCTTCCAAGCCAATAAACTGGATGTATTCATATTTATCTTACTGGAACAAACACAAGAAAAGAAAGGACTATGGATTTTGAGACAAGGGGCATTCCTAATCCCAGCCACTGTTAGCAGCTGGGACAGGGACTGTCAATTCTCTGTAATGAAGCAAGACTCTAGCTGCAAGATTTGGATCAAAGAATCAGGCTAAGGGGGCTAAGGTCATAGCTGAGCAGTTAAAGTGTTGCCTAGTATGTGCAAGGCCCTGGGTTCATATCCCCAGCATGACATAAAGATTAGCTCACTATAGTGGCGAACACTTATAATCCTAGCACTCAAGAGGCTGAGGCAGGAGGACTGCTGTGAGTTTGAGGCCTCACTAGGCTATGTAATGAGTCCAGAACCATCCTGGTCTACAACATGAGACTCTGCCTCAAAGAAAAAAGGAATCAACCAAGGAATCTCAGCCACCCAACTCTCCTTTCTGTGAGAAGTTGTCATTCTTCCCAAGGACACTGCTATTCTGTGTGAGTCAAACCCAGAGGACCAAAATTCCTGGGCTATCCCTTCTAAGATCCACTTTTTCCCAAACTTATTCCTTCTACTAGTATATATTTACAACATATAATAATCCCCTTCACCTTGCAGAATTGGTGCCCATACACATCACACTCTCAGTGTCTTTACCTCCCTTCCCCCTTCTCATCCTCTTACCACTCACCCATCTTTTTTCCTTCTGCACAAAAGCTATCCTCCAGTTTTCTTCTATCACTCTTTTATTATTTTCCTTACTTTTTTATACATTGGTTTTCTCATAGAAACCATATAATATTGAACCTTCCATGTATGATTCATTTCATTAGGCATGATGGTCTCGAGATGCATCCATTTTCCTGCAAATGACTCAAATTTATCTTTATGGAGGAGTACTATTCCATTGTGTAAATATACCACATTTTCTTCAGTCATTCAGCTGTTGATGAACACATCAACTGCTTCAAAGATTTAGCTATTATGAGTTATACTGCTATAAATATGGGTATTTATAAGTCACTCTTGTAGGACGACTTTAACTCTTTTGGGAAGATCCCCAGAAGGGATATAGCAGGGGCAAATGGGATATCTACTTTTAGTTCTTTGAGGAATCGCCATACTGCTTTTCATAATGGGCATACTAATTTACAGTCCCATCACCAAACTAGAAGGGTTCCTTTTTTCCCACAAGCTTTCCAGCACTTGCTGCTTTTGAGTTTTGGTAAAAAGCCAGCTTACTGAAGTGCTGTTTTGATTTGCATCTCTCTAATAGCTAAGGGTGTTGAACATTTTTTATCTATTTATTGACTATTTATACTTCTTCTGAGAACTAGCTACTCATTTCAATTGCCCATTTTTTGGTCAGGTCTTTGATTTGAGGGACTCTACGTTTTTATCAGTTTTTGTAGATTCTAGATAGTACTCCTTTGTCAGAGGAGTAGCTGGCAAATATTTTTTCCATTCTGTGGGTTGTCTCTTTATGCTGTTGATCTTTCCCTTGGGTGAGCAGAAGCCTTTAATTTGATATAATCCCATTTGTTGATTCTTGGTGTTAGCTCATGTGAAAGAGGCGCTTTGTTCAGAAAATCCTGGCCTATGCCTACGTCTTCAAGGATTTTGCCTATTTTATCTTCCAGCTGCTTCAGTGTTTCTATTTTAATGTCTAGTTCTTTAGTCCGTCTTGCTTTGATTTTGGACACAGTCAAAGATGTGAGTTTTATCATTCTTCAGGGTCAAGACAACCCGTTTTCCCAGCACTATTCACTAAAGATGCACTCTTTTCTCCTGTGCTCCTTTGGCTTCTGACTGCAAGGGGCAGACTTTCTAGAGGACACTGTCATCTTGCAGCTGTTGCCACAGCAGGTCCTCTCAACTCTCTCACCTGTCTTGAGTTCATGATGAAGTGAAATCCCAAGCCACACAGCAGAAGAAAGAAAGCATGTCACGGACATGCTTTGGCAGAAGCCACAGAGGACAGGGATAAAAGGACAGAGACTGGAAGAGGTTCTGGCTCCACTGAGCATGCTTAGGGAACTTGGGCTGGGTAGACTCAATGACAAGGAAATGAAACAGCCCTGGCCCCTTGAGGCAATTTTATGTAACATGTTCTTTCTTGTGGAGCAGATATAGAGAAATGTTTTGAACCAGTGTATCTAGAAATTGACAGTTACTATTCAAAGGAACACAAGCTCTGTGGGAAGAAACAGGGTGAGCCCTTACCATGTACAGAGGGCGAGGATGAGGATCCAGGGTTCCTGGTGGCCCCCTGGGACTTGTGTAGCTAAGCCCCTTCTTCCAAGCCTTCAGCCTTCCCCAGAAGAGCATCATGGGGCAAGGCACCTGGAACCATTTTAACTCCCAATACCCCTGTTGTGACTTACTGGGATTTGGTCACATCTAATTTGCTCTTAAACATGGTTAGAAAGACCCATGAAGGCCTCCAGAACTCAGCCCCTCAGAAATGGGCCTGTCTCCGTGCCACTGACTTTGGCCCTGCAGATACAATCTTGCTTGAGTTTACACCTAGTAAGCAAAAAAAGCATTGACTTTGTGTTTAAGATTCTGTAAAACTGCCAGAAACACTTTTATTTCTTCTATAGAAGGAAAGTGGCCCAGAGAGCCGTGCATCCTCAACCGTCCAAACAAACCCAGGCTGTTTTCTCAGGTGGGAGGAACAACTGGTTGCTTTCACTGCTCAATCTCTTGCACAAGCTATTCCGATATTGTAAATCACCACTAATGTTCTCATTAACAGTGTGTCTCAGATTCTTATTCATTGCTGGGACAGAATACCCAGCATCTACAATTTAGGGGAGGAAAGATTTATTTTAGCTCACAGTTTCAGAAGATCTCACACAGTCCATCGTGGGAAGCCAGTAATAGTGGAAGCGCTCATATGGTGGAGGTCTAGTAGGAGAAAGGCTCTTGGTGGCATGGCAGACGGAAAGCCAAGTGAGGGAGGAAGGAGTTCGTGTCTGGAGAGTAAGAGAAAGTGAGAGCTTTCCTAGGAAGAAGCTATAACAATGTTTCTTCCTACATCCTTTTACTTAGTTCACGCCACCAGTTGGGCCCTTCACACCCAGGATGGGTACTCCTCTCTCACTTTAATAACAAGGCCTACAAGTCAATAACACATACCTAAAAGCTCTGAACTGGCTATCCCCCTGATCTCAAAAAATTGACATAATCCCTCCAAGTCAAGCCCTAAGCATCTGCCCCTTCCAGCCAGGCCCCACTTCCCAATAGCACACTCCAGTATCCCACTTCATTCAAATACATGAGGTTTTTAGGCGACAGTCTGGCTCCAAACCATAGCACAGTATTTTAGTTTGATTTTCACACTGACTGTCCTTTCATGATTTTAATTTTCAAAGCGAATATCATTTTATGAGTTCCATTAATATTTAAGCATATTTTGAAGGCATTTGAAACAATTAGAGCAAAGGATCTTCAATGTCTATAGCAGAAACTGGATTATGAAGTTTATAATCACCATAAAAATCTCAATTTTCTTCTTCAAAAAATCAGAAACTCAAAAACCATAAAGACTGGATGAAAACTCTTCTTTAAAACTTCTTTTTTCCTTTCTTTCTTTCTTTCTGTCTTATTAGCAGGTTCTGGAGTAGTTAGAACCTGCCCCGAAGAGACTCGTGTCTCTGGTGTTAGGACTATTTCTCTGGGGTTGGCAGAAGTAGGACGAACATGCATGTCCCTGGCTTTCCAGCTTAGGTTTCAGGGCACAGCATGACTGTTTTCATGTTATGAGCACAGGGCCTCTGAAAAGGCTTCTCATCTCTAAAATAGATTCTTCCTGTTCTGGGGGAAGCTCTCAAAAGCTTTCACAATGACTCAGAAGCACACTCCCCAGCAGAGGAGCAAGTCACACTATAAACATCCCTAGCCAGGTCTTTGCATAGTCCAGGCCTCTTTCTTGTACCATGGGCAGTCCAAGATGGCCCCACAGAGTGGCTTAGAGAACACTGGAGTTGGAAAAACTATACTTTGATACCTTCTTTCCCTTTGTACTGGGCATGATGAGTAGAACATCCTCTTTCCTCATTTTTTCCATTCATTCAGTCATCCATCCATCTACAATATTATAGATTAGATAAGGCCCCACTGTCACCTACACTACACCCATGCCTTTGCCATACAATAGTGTTCTTCCACCCTAATCATTGCCACATGACTTTGGCCATGGAGTGTGAGCCAATACAACATAGCCTCCCTGCTGGCTAGCCACAAGTCATGAGTGGAAATATACAGGCAATATACAGCTCTGTGTATTTCCACTTGTCACCTGTGACCCTCTATTGGCTCAGGTAGCCTTCGGGGAGGGGAAATGGGCAAAGCAGAGGCAGGTCATTCCAGCTGAGTCACCCATGGCCTCTATAGGTCATTCAGCAGCCAGCCAGGCCCTCACATGGATGACCAAGCCCATCCACTTCCAGTAGAGAGCTCAAATGACATCCCAGATACAGGAGCAATAAACAGATTTTGTGGTTATTTGTTCCTAAGCATTATTGTGGCAATAAATCACCGCTACATTCCAGCCAGCAGGAAGAAGGTAGAACAAGAGGCAAGAGACTGCCGAAACCACACAGGATACTATTGCTTATCTGTCATCGGCCAAAACAGCCTATGGCCACTTGTGCTGCAGAAAAGACTGGAAAATAAGAGTCTTTATTCCAGACAATTGTATGTGCCGCCACAAACTGGAGGTTTTATTCCTAAGGGAGAAGTAGAGATGAGAATTGAGAAACAACTTGAAGTTTCTGCTGCTACACAAACCATTTTGGATCAAACAGATCTGAGTCTATGTCAAAGCTCAGGAACTCAACTTGTGACCTCAGGTAAAGTTTTTTCTTCTTTAGCTTCAGTGTTCCAGTCTGTACAATGGGATCAAAGAAGAAAGTGAGTCCACCTGCTCTCTTAAGACTTCTAGCTCTTTGTAGAAATCAGCAGAGAGAAGATCTTGAAGAGGCGGCTTCCCCCTGATGCCAGGAGAGATATTAACAATATATACATCCCAAGGGTGCCCCTTTTCAGTATGCAAGCAGTGCCTCAGACATAACCCTCAGGCCACAGGGCAGTCGGGGAAGAAAGACCCAGTCATTCTGCTCAGCTTCTCCTTAGACCCAATTTAAGGAAGTTATAAGACTGCCCAAAAATGTGGAAAGGAAGTAGTCGAAATCTCATTAATCCAGCCAGGAAGCACTGACATAGCTCTGTCTGAAGAACAGAGAAAAATGCATTTTAATTTACCACCATCAAATGATACTGCCCATCTACGCACTATGTAAAAAGGAAAGAAACCCGTGCTCAGACTGTAATTACAGCCTTTGAAACGTCTTATAAAGCCTTCCAGCTCTGTGATGAAAATCACTGTCTGCTACCTGCAGGTTCAGACTGTATTACAAGACTTGCAAGCCCAATAAAGGAAAAGTCTCTTCTATCTACTATACATATAAACATAAAAAACATCTTTTAAAACAAGCCTAGGTCTATAGCTTTGTGTTTATCTACTGTGAAGATGCTGCTGTTGAACTTGTGATCAAACGGATCTTCTAATCTACCACACTCAAATTACACAGCCCATCTGTGCACTCTGTAAAGAGGGAAAAAAACCCTTGTTCAGAGCCTAATTAGGCCCTCTACCAGTCTTACGAAGCCTTGCAACTTCACGATCAAAGACACTACCCACTTCATACTTTATAAATTGCACTCATTTACTTCACAAGTCAGAAATCCTTAGACATTAAAATTCAAGTATTTGGGGGCACAGTGCTGCACATCCATAAATAAGCTATTCAAGAGGCTGAAGCAGGAGGATTATAAATTAGAGGCCCTGTCTCAAAAAAAAAAAAAAACATTTTTTTTTTTAATGAAGTAGGTATGGCACTTAATGGTAGAGTACTTGCCTAGCACATGTGAGGCTCTGAGTTCAATTTCTAAGTACCAAAAAAATAATTTTTAAAAATGGAAAAAAAATCTTAAGTATTTTTTCCCTTAAGGAAAATCAAAACTCAAAGTGGCATTGAAGCCTAAGGCCAGCAAAATGCTCCCGTCACCTACAAATATCTCCAATGCCCTGGATTTTGCATAAAATGTAGGAACCGTTCCAGCAGAGGCACACCATTAGTTCCTGAGCATCTATGCCTAGAACTTTGTGTTCAATGAGTCAGTGTATTCTTAACAAAACCCTACCATCCTGCCTGTTAGACACCATGACCCTGTGGACAGGCATGGGCACTGAAGTCCAGAGAAACGACATGATTTGTCCAAGGCCCACAGCCAACACACGGCTGAGCTAGGATTTCATTCTGGGCAGAACTCAGCACACAGCCCACTGCCTTGCGTGTGGTGCACACTCACCATTGTTACCATTATATAGACTCCCCTAAAAATGATTCCTACCTATATTTTAAGGGTCTCAAGGGTCCCCTTATCATGGAGTCTAGTTGGCTGCCATGGAAGCAGCCCCCAGCCACTCCAGTGGGGTCCCATCTCCTCTCCAAAGCCAAAGGAGTCGTCTTCTTTTATTGGTTTCTGAGACTGTTGACTTTGCATTTTAGGGTTACATCCTTGTTCAGAAATAATCTCTCTCTTATACTTGGGGATCAGCTACCTGTCTGAAATCAGTTATAAGGGCAGGTATGGCATTTTCAGACAAGGGTGGCACCTGAAGCTGGTCCCTGGATCATTCAGTCCCTCTAGGACAGGCAATATGGCGACCCTTGGTGAGCACAGAAGCATCAGAGAAGCGTGTGGCAAACGAAAAGCAGCACAGCACAACACCGGGCAGGCTCTGCAGTCCTTGCAGATATGTGGTTGCAGCTCAGGTAACAACTCCACACACCCTGGTTCTTATCGCCCCTGGCAAGACAGGAGCTCTAGGGTCCATTCTAAAGATGAGCAGAGGGGACCGGGAGGCAAGTGGTTTGTCCGAGGGGCAAAGACAGAAGTTTGACTCCAACTGAGGGTGAATAATCCTGTTGGTCATAACCCTGAAGGGCGATTTATTCATAAGAGGAGTGACTGTGGGCCAGAACAGTGTAGCCACATATTGACAGCGGGTCACACGCCATCCTACACCTGCGTGGTTCCTTCCTCCTCATCCCATCTTCCAGAAGACATAGGGGGCAGAACAACACTGGGGACCAGAGAGGTTGCTCATCATGTGTTCCTGAGAGACGCAAAGACCCCACAACGTCATTCCAGGAGCCACCCAGCCAGCAGAGCTTCTTGGAAAGAGACCCGCCTCACCCTGCTGGAACCAAAGCGCTCTCAGATGCCACCCAGCAAGGCATGGAAAGATGCTCTAGCTCGGCTCCACAGCAAATGCGCCACTGTGCAGTTTCACTGCGGGAAAGATGATTCAGTAATTACTCAGAGAAATCGTAGCCCTCCAGCGACGTCTCCGCCACCACAGCGGACACCTTGATATCGCTTTCCTGAGACAGCCTTCACATTTGGTGCCTGATTTGAGTAATAAGTAACACTAACCGATGGGTGACCGGATTCACCCTTCCTTCCTCCCCGGCCCCGGCACACTCAGAAGTCAGCGGTGAGCATGGCAGGACTTCAGTACCAAAACCTCCAGCAAGAAAAGTGAAACTTACTCTCCCCATGTTCTCACAAGTCTCTAATTCATACTGGAAATGTTCTTCTTTGCCTCAGAGCAACTGAAAAATCTACTTTCATTAAGCAAACATCCAAAAGTCAAACCTATTTTTAGAATGTAGAGTAAGATATTTTTTTTTCAGAAGGTTCTGAAATACTAATTATGTAAGAGCCACACAAGGGTTTTATTTGTGGCAATCACCTGGGGCTTTAATTGAGGCTTGGAAGAAAGTTTAAGGGTTAGAATTCCTGGAAACTGAGAGTCCTGAGTCCTTCCAAAGGATAAACCAAATTTCCAGCTCAAAAAGCAAGGACAGGCGATGAGTTTCCACTCATAATGAGTCATAGCTTCCAGGAGGAAAAACAAACAAAAAACAACTCATCCCATAACATTTAATAAAGATCACAGCTATAATAATATGATAGCAAATTTCAGATGTCTGCCTGACCGTATCATGAGATGTCTAGATATCTAGTTAAACATTATTTCTTGGTATATCTAGGGGAGATCTAGGGGAGATTTGTATTGGAAACAGTAGATTAAGTATCTCAAACTGCCCTTTCCATGTGAGTGGGCCTGTCATCCAATCCGCCGGGGCCTGAGTAGGATAGATATGTAGCGGAGGGGGTCTTCACCTCTCTGTGCCTGACTCCTCCAGATGGGGCATTTGTTGTCTGTCCTGGGCACTTCCGGGCTTCAGGCCTTCAGACCTGCACAGATTCTATCCCATCCTCTCTCCAGCTTACTGCCTTTCAATTATCCCACCAGCTCTCTCAGGAATCCAGGAATTCAGGTAGATAAATAGATAGATAAGGAGAGGGAGAGAGAGAGAGACAGACAGAGAGAGAGAGAGAGAGAGAGAGAGAGAGAGAGAGAGAGAGAGAGGAGGTCTCCTGTTGACCTTAGTGGTTCATTTCTCTGGAAAATCTTGAAAATTATAGTGATGTACATCAGATCAGTGTTTCCTAAACTGGTTGAATTCGTGCACTGGGTGACTATTACTTCTATTATTATGCTATTCTTTTTTTTTTTTTTTTGTAGTACCAGAGGTTGAACCCAGGACCTTCTCATTGCTCTACATTGCCTAGCCCTTCACACTCTATATTGAGACAGGGCTGGGCTCAAACTTGTGCTGGGAATCCAGGCATGTGTCATTATGCTTAGCTAATATGTTTTATTCAAGCTGTTACATTTTTTGCATGAAAAAATCATTTGTCTCACTACCACAGTAGAAAAGGTCAGTATAAAATAAATACAATAAACATAAAACAGTGTGCTTAAATTATGCCCTGATACCTCTGCCTGCTGAACTCCCTGAGCCTGCAGGCTACTGTCTTTCTATATAAATAGAGGTTGGAAACTGTTCACAGGCAATAGGTCACAGGTAACAACTAACTGAGACCTGTCCCCACATGGAAACGAAAGGACTGAAAAGGTAGCCATTCTTTTACAATGGGATTTGATGTTATATAACAACATGTCTGTGTCTGGCTTAAATCAACCACTTCCCCAGCTTAAATCACCAGGGAACTGGGTCCCCATATTGAGGGGAAACCCCTCACTAATGCCTGCACCTGGCAAATGTTCCACGCTCTCTTATCCATTAAAGCTGTAGCCCACAGAAGGGGACTCATTGAAAGTGATGTGAAAGAAAATGAACTAAAAGCCAGACTCAGTGTCACACTCAGGAGGCCGAGGCAGGAGGATTGGAATGCCGAGTCTTGCCTGGGCAGTTAGCAAGACCTTGTCTCAAAATAAAAAATAAAAAGGGCTGAGGATCTAGTTCAGGGCCCTGGGCTCAATCCCAAGACCACCAAAAAAAAATGCATATAAATAAATAGTGGAATGAGTGATTTGAGTCTTTCTGTTCACAGGGGCGGCAGTGTTGTGTCTCAGTGATCATGGGGATTCATTCCAGGACTCCTCCTTTGGGTACCAAAATCTGTGGAAGCTCAAATGCTTTGTATAAAATGATGTGGTCTTGGCACATAACCTATACACATTCCCCTATATTCTTCAAAGCATGACTAGATTGTTTAATGCCCAATACAAAGCAAACTCCCCGGGAAAAGGTTTTCACACTATGAAAAAAAAGTTTACATGTTTAGTAGAGGTAAAATTATTTTTTGTTTAATGCTCAAGTATTTTCTATCCCTGAGGGTGGAACTCGTCAATCCAGAGGGGCAACTGTGTGATGGGATCTCATGCCCTGTGTGCCCCTTAACCGCCCTGTGTGAGAAACCACACCAAGACAAGCTGGCCATAGTCACTGACAATTGTTCTCATATCCGCTAATAGCCCGGATGGCCGGTCTAGCCTAGGCGACGCAAGCCCGTTGTCTAGGGTGGCGGTGACCCAAGCTTCTCCTCTGCCTGGGACTGAGGAGTTACTGGGCCACATTCTTTCACAGCAATGGCAGAGGAACAAGAGCATAAATGTCCATATGGGAGGCCTTCTAAGACCTGCACTCACAACTCTAATCCTGTCCTTTCTGCCCACCAACCTCTGACCAAAGAAAGCCACTTAGTCAAATCCAAAAGCAGAGAAGTCCTTTTCTGTCTATAATAAAGCCATTATGGCAAAGCTACAACTGAAGGTAGGGATAAAAATTAGGACCAACATGATAGTCTATCACATTTGCCAGCTTCTTTGATTTTTCTGGAAACTTCCATTTGACTGTCCCTTACGGTCAAATACAACATTCTTAAAGCTAAATTTAAACTACATTTAAGGCAATTGATTCTCAATTAGAGTGCAAAGACCATTTAATAGAGAAAGGATATGCTTGCCAAGAAGCCAGTGCAGGGACCACGGTATATTCACATGCAAAACAAGAAGTGAAACTCATTCTCCTATTATGTAAAAAAATTAAATCAAAAGCAGGCCATAGAGGCATGTATTAAGAGGTAAAATGGTAGAACACTTAGGGAAAAAATAAGAACAAATCTTCATGACCTTGGATAAGGCAGATAGTTTATTAGACATGACACCAATAGCAAAAACAACAACAAAAATAGATACATTGAGCTTAAAAATTTAAAGTTCTGTGTGTGTGAATGTGTGGTACTGAGGACTGAGTCCAGGGCCTTCACACTGAGCTACATTCTTAGCTCATTTTTTAGTTTCAATTTTGAGACAGGGTCTTGCTAAGTCAGTAAGTTGGGCTTGAATGTGTGATCCTCCCAAAGTTCTGGGCCCTATGTAACAATTAAAAATTTCTGTTCTCTAAAGACCATGATCAAGAAAATAAAAGGACAACACAGAGAATGAAAGAAACATTTACAAATTATGATATCTGATAAAAGTCTAGTACTTCAAGTATGTAACAGCTCAACAATAAAAAGACAAGTAGCCTAATTTTAAAACAAACATCAGACTTAAATACACATCTCTCAAAACAACATATGCAAATGTCTATAAATACAGGGAAAAAAAGATGCTCAGCATTATTAGTCATCAGGAAAAAGCAAACAAAAAACACAATAAAGTACCACTTTCAACACTAGGATAGCTAAAATAAAAGACTATAACATGTATTGCCAAGCGCGGGAGAAACTGGAACCCTCATACAGTGCTGGCAGACTTGTACAATGGTGCAGCCACTTTGGAAGCAGATCAGCAGTTTTTCAAGATGTTAAACATAAAATTATGACATGGCTCAGCAATTTCATTTCCAGATAAATGAGAACTCATACCCTATTCACATAAAAATAGGCATACAGACTATCCACTACAGCATTATTCATAGAGCCCAAAAGTAGTATGTCAACCTACTTGTCCATCAACAGGTGAACACACACATGGCACTTCCATAAAGTGGGATATTATCTGGCAATGAGAAGAATAAAGAACTACACAACTGTAGAGTAGAGAGGAACCTTGACGACATCAAGTTAAATAAACGAAGCCAGACACAAAAGGCCACACAGTATGTGATTAAAGGAATGAGAAACACCCAGAATAGGCCTTCCTATACAGACAGGAAGTGAATCACTAGTTGCCAGGGGCTAGGAGGGAAATGGAAATGACCTTGGAAATTACATATTGACGACAGTTGCCCAACACTGTGAGTATACTAAAAACTACTAACCTGAAAAAATATGAGTTTTATGGTCTATATAGTAGATCTCAATAAAGCCACCCTTTTGAAAATTAAAGATTAAAAAAGGTTCACTTAGGAAATGAACAAAAGACAGGAAAGGACATGTCACCACAGAGGATGTGTGGGTGTCTACTAAGCCCGTGATGGTCAACGTCATTGGCCACTAAAGAAATGCACTTAGAAAAGTGAAGAACGTGCTAGATGGGATAAAGAGAAACAGGCTCACCCACTGAGGGGAATGCCAAGTAGCACAATCACTCTGGAAAGCAATGTGGCATTTTAGTTTTCCTTCAAAACTAAAATGGATTTATTGGGCCACCCAGTAGTCATATGGTAAATTGAGCATCTGTCTCATAGAAACGAAAATGTAGTGGCACATAGAATGAAAATCTACTTTCACATGGAAACTAGTACACAAGTGTTCGTATCATGGTAGCTTTTTTATTTTTAAGATAGGGTCTCATTCTTGAGTCCAAGCTGGTCCTGAATGGACTATATAGCCCTGACAGACCTGGAACTCATGGTAATCCTCCTGCCTTAGCCTCCTGAGCACTAGGATTACAGGGATGTGCCATCACACCAGTTAATTTTTATGTGGTGTTAGGAAACCAAACCCAGGGCCTTGCGCATGCTAAGCAAGCACTCTAGTCACTGAGCTATGCCCTCAGCCCCATTGTAGCCTTCTCTGTGATAGCCAATAACTGGAAGCCATCCAAATATCTTTCAGTGGGTAAATGATTAAAACACCCAAGGTTCATTCATACCATAGATTACTATTCAGCAATAAAAACAAGTTAACTATTAATACACAGAATAAGCCTCAAGGAAATTATACTCAATAAGAAAAGCTAACCTCAAAAGACACACACAATCCATGTTTCTGTTTACATGATGTTTGTGGCATGACACAATCATGGAGATGGAGAGCAGATGGGGTGAAGATGGTGAGGAGAGGGGAGTGCAGCTGTGAGAAGGTGGCCCAGAGGAAGCTGGTACCATGCAGGGTCTTGACTGCAGAGGTGAATGAACACCTGACAAAACAACAGTGCCCACAGCCGCATGCACCCTGACCCACCTGTACACACACCAACAAGCACGTGTAACCCATGAACTTTGAGTAAGCTCCAACATTATTTTCCTGGTTTTCATCTTACGATGTAGCGACGTAAGTTGTGGCACAGGGGAGGCGGGGAGAGGCCTTCAAGGATGCTCTCTGTCTACCCCTTTATTACTCCCTGTGAATTTTGCAATCATTTCAAAATAAAGTGCTTGAAAAACACAAATATATCCACATCCAAAATGTGCTCCTCTTTCCAAATTCCAGAATCTCACACTTACAAATGAGAAAGCTAGACACACAGGCATCAGCTCGACTCATTCTGTGTGTCCTTCTCGCTCAATATTGAATAATAATACAGTAGTAATAACAAAAACATTCACCAAGTGCTTCTTCTCTACTGGGCACGACATTTACGGCTTTCCGTGGCTGGTCTAATTTGCTGTCTATATCGACTCCTAATTAAGTTAAGGATGGCAGGCTGCCCACCGGGGTATTCTGACCCCAGAGACACTCTGAAATCACTAGACTTAAAGGCTATTGCTGGGATTTGGATCTTTGGAATGTCCCCCAAAAGCCTCATGTTTGAAAGGTGATTTAGTCACAGGAATTAATCCATTCGTTCTCCATGCTGTTAAGAGGTGGGCCTGGTTGGAAGGGACAGATTACTGAGAGTGTGATGGAATCGCTAAAGATGTGACTGATTACTGGGGATGTGAGGGGCGTATGTGAGGGATCCCCAAGGCTTCTGCTCCGATCCTCCCTCTTCCGGTGCCTTGAGCAGTTGTTCTCCACCAGAGCTTTCTGCCATACCATCCACCACGAACGGACTGAGACCGCCTGAAACTGTGAGCTCAAATAAGCCTTTCCTCCTTACATTATGGGTGCCAGGCCTTATGTCCCAGCAAGGAGAAAGTCACTAAGATAGTCACCTAAGTTTAAGAATTCGTTTTCCTTCACCTGAACAGAAGTCATCCCAGGAGCCCTTGGACTGCCTCCTCTCCCAGACCCAAGAGGAAGGAAGCAGCCCTAAAATACCTACTGGCACGGTAGAGCTCTCCAAAAACAAGGCAATCCCCAGCTTCCTCATGCAAGGGTTAAGTGTCTTCACCAATGTGAACTCAAAATCATTCCATGCTGTGGATGAAACAAGCAAACATCAACTTACAAGGATTCTTATGCGACATACATTTACAATGACACAAGGTACTAAATACGCTGATCTGGAAATGTTCACATTTCTGAAATAATTTCATCCAAATGCTTCATGCCCATCCTTGACATCAGTGTGTTCACAGTTTTCATCAAACACAGACTTCCCGAGTAGATTATCTTTGTTTCTAAAGCTATTTGAAAGGTAGCACTTTTGAGTTCATACATAATTCTGTCCACAAAAAGCTCATACCAGCCTAAAAGTCCCATTTGTACAATGCCAAGAAAATCTAGAATTTTGAAAACTTTTCTCTGTAAGTCAATGGTTTTCAATACTAGTTTGGGCAGTTAAAAATCTACCAGTGACTTGATCTTCCCTACTCTTCTCACAGCCTCAAAAGTGATTTTGCTGACTTGGAGGGGAAGGTTTGGGCTCTTTGTGAGGTTTTTATTTGTTCTGTTCTGAGGCGTTGGTAGCAAAACCCAGTGCCCTGTGCGTGCTAGGCAAGCACACACCGCTGAACAGCAGCCTCAGCCCAAAGGCTGCATTTTCTGAAGCTCATGCAGTAGTGGGAACATACAGCCCAGTGCTAAGAGCCACCACTTCAGTGTACAATGAATGAGGCCACCATGTAATTTAATAGGTCTTGATTACATATGACAAATGCCTGGAAAGCGTTGTGGACATGTGTGCCACTTTCCAAGCTTCGTCCTCACTCTGAAATACTAACGTATCGGGGTCAGACCCCAGACCAGTTTTTTCTTAGTAACACATCCAGTGAGTGTCAATGGCAGCCAGAATTGAGACTCTTCGATATTACCACTTAAGGTACAAGTAGGCTTACAAAAGTTGAGTTTGCCAGGTTACTGGTGCAGGCCTGTACTCCCAGCACTCTAAGAAGCTGAAGCAGCAGCATTGCAAGTTCAAGCCCAGCCTAGGAAACTTAGCAACCTAACAGGACTCTGTCTCAAAAGCAAAAATAAAAATAGTATGGAGATGTACCTCAGTGTGAAGGACCTGGGCTTGATTCCCAGATCATTGAAAAGAAAAATCGTATCACCTACAATTCAGTGTTAATGGTAGTAAATTCACTTCATCTCCCACAACCCCCAAGGCCCCCCATGAGGACTCCAACACTGTGCTGAGAGCCTTTATTTTCTTTCAAGTCAGCTGTATCCAGGGACCTCTACAAACTTCCAAATATAGCACAAATAAGGAATGTTTTGACCTATTTTGACTTCCCTAAATAGCACTGAGTTGTCCTAAATAGAGGAATTGAAAGAGTGTCCCATAGGGTGAGAGATTTTGCCAAGACTCCACTAGAAAGCAACTTCACCCACGTCTTTTTCTTGAAAGTTAGACAGCAAAGTAATGCCACTGCATTTTTGCACGTCACTGAGAGCTCTGCTTCCACGGAGTGCTTACAGCACCTTGTCCCATTCCATGGGTGCTTACTACACCTAGGCACCGCCCCTTACCTATGGATGTGCTCCTATTTATTCCTACAGACACCTAAAAGGAGCAGGATTGTTATTATCCCTGTTCTGCAGGGGGGGAAATTGAAGGGTGGGATCCTCTGCCTGAAGTTGCCGCTCAGTGGCTGTAAGAGAGATCGCAGCCAGGCCTCTGTGCCCCGTGCTGTGCTGCCCCTTACAGCTTGGCACCCTCAAGGTGCTTTCCTGAGAAGCAGCAGGACTTCAGTCTGCCACCCCAACAAACAGCATGATGGACAGCCTAGCACCCCAACAGAGGAATGGACCAATGGAGGGCAGTCCTCCCTCTGCCCACACTTGTGATCCAGTCCAGACTGTCCCCCTCCCACCCCTGTGTCCCCAACATTCCATGGTTCCCAGCTCTGTGACATCACACACAGTCTCCTGCCCACTCTGCCAGCTGCAGGTGAGTAAGGCTCAAAGACCCCACCTAGGAGTGGGAGGAGAAAGCCTTTCTGTACTGAGGGACCATGACCCCCACCTCTCCTGGAAGCCTTCACTAGGAACAGATACCACTGACCCCACTCTTCCTCTTTCTGGTCCCCCCACCTGTGCTGACTGGGTCCAAAAGGCTCCCCTGTCCCAGAAATCCTCCAGCCTGACCTCTGACCTGGCTTGCTCTGGTCAACATGCTATGAGGTCAGTAGGGACCAAAGTCACAACAACGCCCTGGGAACAGCCCAAGGGCCTTTCCTTTGTCGTCTGCTTCCATCTAGAGGAGGGTATGGGAAGTGCAGGACACCTCCTACCCCACCTCACCTGTCCCCCACATCTTCAGCAGCAGCGTTATTTACATAAATCTTCATAACCACCAGAAAGCTGTGTTGCCATGTTCCACTCTTAGATAATCCTCAACGAGCACTTCTACTATAGATGCTAGTCCTCTCCCATTTCATAGACCAGAAAACTGAAGGTCAGGCCACAAATATTTCTAAATTATTATAAGAAGCAGATCTTTAAGATGTCATATGTAGGCACATGGAGTACTCTTCTGCCCTAAATAAAGGTAAATTTGAGACACTGGTAGGAAAACAGGTGCGCCTTGAGACCATAATGCTCAGCAGATGACATACTGCATGGTCTCTCTAATATGAGAAACTTAAATATGCAATAGAGCCAAGCAGGAAGACAGATGGAAGGAGACAGATGGATCTGTGGGAAGAGAGAGGGGTGGTCGGGGTGGGAGGAGGAAGTGAATGTGAAGTTGAAGCGATAGGCGTGTTCGCTGATTTCTGAAGTTTAATGTTAACTGTTGTGTATCTAAATTCACACTAATAAAAACAATTGCTGATGGGGAAAAAACAGTCACACCCTGTAGAATATGCATGTCACCCCAATGGCTTTAAGAGCCTTTCCACTTCTGCAGCAGGTCCACATGTCAACACCAGAGGAGACGGCGGCCCTACAAGGCTGAGGCAGGCGCCCAGGCCCCGAGCCAGGACCGGCACTCAGGCTAAGGGCCTGCTACGCTGCTAGTGGGGACTCATCGCCAAGGTACACGGTGCGTGGTAAATTACCAAGCCATGAGGTCAATACTTGTAAATTTTTGTATATACCTCAGCTGCTTTAGAGGAAGGAACTTCCAGTCGGTGTGTGAGACAGAAGCAGATGTGCTTCGGCTTAAGCAAGACGTGCAGTCGGGCGGAGTCCCAGAGCAGAGCCCACGCTGACGGGTGCGGGGCTCGGGCAGGCCTTGGGTTCGCGCACCACGGTATCCAGAGGCAGGTGTCTTCCAGGAGAGGTAACCACGGGCATGCGTGTGGCACTTGCGGAGATCGATGACCAACGCAAAGCTTCAACAGTGTGTTCCATGTACATATAACTCACAGCTCTATGGCTCTTTTCATTTTCCAAGTGGGTGCAAATGGACAAGGCCCTTTTGTGCAGCATTCTTAAATGTGTGAAGGCCCTCAGCTTAACTGCCAGAATCACTAAAAGAAGAAGAATTTGGAGGAGGAGGAATTTTGAGGATCACCAGCCATGATTCCCCAAGCAAGGCCATCAACTCGAGAGGGCCATTTGCCTGAGACATAGATTAACTTCACCCGAGGCATTAATTCAGGGCAACACGGAGTATTAGCAAGTGCCCATGCTTGCCCTGGCTAGCCAAAATAAAGCCCAAAGGTACTCTATCATCTATAATTACTCGAGCTGAAGAGTTTTAATAGGCAGGTTGCACCTCTGTGGTTGGCTATGTTATCAGCTACGTCAGCCACCAGGAGGAAAATGAACATTTTACTGGTCTAGTTGTCCATTCCCTGATATCTGTTCTACCTGTCAGCGGTTACAGCCTTAGAAAGGACTCTATTCCCAACTCTGTGTGAGAGGGCATGGTGCGCCAGCGGGGCTGGGCGCCATCACCTTGAGATCCAAGGACTCAACGGGCAGGTGACTAAGCCCTAGTCCCAGGTGGTTTCCACATAAGAACCAGACATGTAACAAGCAAGCCACACTGCTGTCCATCCACATTGAACATGATTTATCACAGGAGTTTGGAAGAGGACAGCACTGAGACCTCCTCAGAGAGACACCACAAGACCAGTGTAGACAGCTGACCTTCTGACATAGTAAACAGGAGTGTCCTTATTTGTAGATTTCAAATTCTTCAAGAAGAGAAAGAATTCTGCTCCTTTTTCATTTTGGGAGCCAGGAGACCACAAAATTATTTTGATTTCTAGTGAATATTTTAGATGGGCCAGAACATAGCTCAGAAGTAAAACACTTGCTTAGCATGTCTGAGGACCTGGGTGTGATTCCTAGCACAGCAGTTTGTAGGAAGAGCTGGCTCTGGCTAACATTTTAGGACTCTTTAAAGATGATCAGGATAACTACATTGATATTTCCCATTCTGGTCTATTTTTTTCTAAGTCCTTTGAAGGTCTGAGCCCTTTGCAAAGAAAGAAAAGACTTGGGAGTGCTTGCTCTATTCTAGAATGTTTTTCAAAAGTATGCTAAAAGAGCTGGGATGTAGCTCAGTGATTGGAGTGCTTCCCTAGCATACACAAGGTCTTAGGTACTACATAAAAATTAGCCAGGCATGGCGGCCCACACCCGTAACCTCAGCACTCAGAAGGCTCAGGAGAATTGTGGTGAGTTCAAAACCAACCTGTTGAACTACAGAGCAAAACCCTGTCTCAAAAAAAAAAAAGTATGCTGAAGTCTATCAAGCATTCTGATTCACCTTCATTCTGTTTCAGGTTCTGAGTCTTTGTCCAATCTAACTCTAAGGCAAAGGCTCTCAAAATAGGTTTATGTGGCTCATTTCCTATTTTAATACCTTCTCAAGCCTGTTCCTGTAATTATATCTTAAGTGAATTATTTAAACATTCTTTTTCACCCTGCTGTTTTTAAACATTTTTCCAAATCAATGAGGGTCATCAACCAAATAAGCTTTTGGTATAAATGCCAGAGTCTGCAGCACTAAGGAATAACAGAATCCTTAACAGTACAGCAACTTTCTGTCTTTCTGAAGTTTGGGAAGATCCTAAATATTTACACCTGACTCATAATTCTCATTCGAGGTTTAGATTCAAACTCTCTGGATTCACCTTCTGATGTGGAAGTTTTAAGAGATATTATGCAGTGTAACTTCTCATTTTGACAAAAGCCACCTGAAAAAAGTATTTAGTGCAGTGATGGTGTGTTATTAAAGATGTGTTTAAAATATGGTTTAACCTTCAGTAGTAATGCATCTTATCAATGCTGGTGCATACTTCACTGTGACTCTCTAGTCTGCTGGCTATCCAGTGTGTCTGTCATTTAAGACACTTATCTAGTGGGTTGACCTATTTCAGAGCAACTTGGACAGGAGGGACAATCTTACTCTGAATTAAAGTCAAACTAATAGAAAGCCAGTATTCTACTTTTCACTGAAGTTAGTTTGATTATACACCAGCATGACTGTGGATTCTGGACCAGTCAGCCATAGCTCACAGTGGGAAGACCTCTAAGTGACTTCACTTCAGTTGGACAGTCTTAGGACCTAGCAGTCCTTGGTGGGGGAAGGGAGGGAGGATGGAAGGAGTATCAGTGGGTGGAAAAGAATACCTTGGGTAGAGACTGAAAAATGCAAAGAAAATCAGTTTCAGAATGTTTGAGTAGGAGTAGATCTTTTTTTTCATTCGTTTTTCTTTGTCCCTGAGGTTGCAACACACCAATCACTGAAGTCCTGTATTATTTGGTAGGTTTTTGTTCTCTTCTCTCTTTCTAGGGTCCATCTTAAAATCCCTTATTTTTTATATCAAATTTTGTCATCACAGCCATGGTAACTCCAAAGCATCTATGGACATGTTGTAATTTATTAAAATCTGCACATGAAAGTACCCAGGTAAGAGTAGATGTACAAAGAAGGAGCCCTTCCAGGAAGAAGTAACCTGTTTAATGTGGAAGGGACCACAGCAAACAGGAAGGAGTCACACACTAGTGCTGGCTAAAGGTTTACACTTTGGCAAGGTGTCTTAAATTCTTTATCTAGCCTTTTAGCTTGAGTCTGTGTTTACCTTCTTGTTTAAAATGTGTCTCCTGAAAGCATCATATGTTGGGTTGTATTTTTTTAATTCAGTTAGCCAATCTATGTCTTTTGATTGGTGAGTCAAGGCTGTTAACACTTAGTGTTATAATTGTGTGTGTCTTAAGTCCTGGCATTTTGTCACCTATTACCCAAAAAAAAAAAAAAAAATTCCTTATCCAAGCAGTGCCTAAAAGAGGCCACATGACTAACAACTGGGAATCACTGACTCCGGGAGACAGGCTAAGGTGAAGTGATAGTGTTTTGTAATTGAGAAAGACAGGACATGTGCTCCTGAAGGTTTCGGAAGAGCTGAGTCAAATTTTCAGCAATTTCCTTTGTGCAAAGGGATCACCAAAGCTAAAGCTTCAACACTTTGTGCTCAAGAGAGAGTCGTTCATGGTGGGGGCTCCCACCCCTTCCTTAGGAAGCTCTCATTTCCACATTGCCCATAACTGGAATGCAGCAAAACCCCTGAGGCAAAGGCTCGTGTCAGTGGATGGAGACAATTGCAGCTAAGCAATTAGCAGAAAACTAAGCAGATTAATGTCAAGGATAAATGGGGCATCTCCAAAACAAAAGATCTCATTCATTGCCTCATATACATCTGTATTTGTTTATAAATCCTGGAAAATTAAAGAAAGCTCAATAAAATACATCAGAGCTCAAATCATGTTGAAAAACTCACCCGGCAGCAAATCCACAAAGGTCACTGGAGATTGGGCTAAATGCACACTGTGAGTGTCCCCCACATGGTGAGGGTCCCTGTATATGCTCAGCCTGCTGGGTGCATCTAACCATGAGGAATAGCTTATGTGTCGGAAGTTAGAGATCAGTTAGCATCAGAGAGAAAGATCTGATGGGCAGCCAGCTGGTATCCAAAGTGAGAGAAGGCCATAAGTTTACTCAATATGTGTAAGCATTTGTTCTGTGCACATGCCTGGGCTGCATGCAGTGAAACAGAAGTGAGCGAACAAAATGCTGCTCCTTACCCACGTGAGGGGGGCACTTGTCCATCTTGTATCTTCTTCATTGCTTTTATCTCTAACATCAAGTCATCACTGGCACATTTAGGTGCTCAATAAATATGCTAAGAGCTTCAGGCATACTCTCCAGATGACTGGCAACTAGACAGAGTACATTGATTTCAATAAGTAGTCATGGATCATTGACCATAAGTCAGGCAGTCATTGTAAAAAAAAAAAATACTGTGATATAGAAAAGCATGGTGGGAGGAGTGGAGGACAGTCGTGGGAGCACAGGGAGAGGTCCCAAACTTAACCCAGAGTTCCAGGAGGAAGGGGCATCTTCCTGTAACCTCTGAGTCCAAGGAGTGAAGGAGTAATCCTGGGCACAGGAAACAGCCTGTGCACAGGATCACAAAAGGGTGATTGGAATATAGGGCCTATTCAGCACCCCCTTCCTATGGCTGTCAAGGAGTGAAACCAAGGGAAGTTGATGCTGAAAAGAGTAACAGTGTGAGCAAAATATGAGTTGGATCCACAGACCTGGGAGCCCTTGAGGATTTGAGGCAGGCCTGAACTGATGGGGCATACATCTTGGCCATGTAACTCTAGATTCGTGTGGAGGCAAACAAGCCAATCAGAATGCTTGGGCGGTGGTCCAGGTGGGAGTTGATGGTAATTCTGACTATGGGACGAGCAATGGCAATGCATGATAGCAGGTAGATTGAAGAGATGCTCGGAAAGAGAACTCAAAAGCCTGATGAGAGTGAGGAAGATGGTAGGCTACAGGTGTCCAGCTCTGGGGACCATGTGAATCATAAGTTCACTCTGGAAAATAGGAAATAGTATGGGAAAAAGATAAGTAGTTTTAGATTGCAGTGGAGAGGAAAAGAAAACAAACCAACCAGTAAACAGAGCAGAACTAAAACTGACTCATGAAACCATCAGACTCAGCTTAGCACATGAGTTAGTAGTAATGTCCCACAAATAGTGCTGTTCTTGGAACAAAAATAATTGCCTCCAGTGCCTGCAATGCTTGTACGCAAAAGTTCATTCCTTCAACAAATATTTATTGACTGTTCACGCTGTGCTAAATAGTGTTCTAGACGCTGGGGACAGAGCAATAAGCCCAACGGATGAAGTTCATTATCCTATGTGACTTATAACCTAACAAAAGAAAGCAAACGCTAAGCACTCCAGATAAGCAAGTTGCGTAAAGTATTAGAAAAGTGAAGATTAGTAAGTGCTAGCCAAGGGGTGCATTTTAAATGCAGTAGACAAGGGAAACTTACTAGAAAAGGTAACAAGCAAAAGCTTGAAAGTAAAGTCAACATTCCAGACAGAGTAAAAGAAGCACAAATTCCGGAGTTGAGAGCTTCTCGTGTAAAAATCAGCAAGGACGTCTGTGGCCTTTGAATGGAATTAGTCGGGCAATAAAAGGAATTACAGGAAGAAAGGTGGCAGAAGCGGTGGTGGCAGAGATGGTGGTGGTGATGGTGAGTGGACAAGGAGGGAAGTTCATTCACATCTGGAACCCAAGCACCCAGCTCGGAGCTTTGAGTTTTCTTCTGAGGAATGTGAGAAACCGCTGAAACATTAGGGGAAGGGGATTATGAGGAGAAAAATCATCTGTATTTACTCCCCATCCTACCTCACACACACGTGTGTTTGTACTTCCTGTCCTCTTCATCCCTCACTGTAGACTATGTATTTTCATCCGGCATCATTTTCCTTAAACCATTTAGCATTTTTTATAGTCTGGATCTTCTGAAGACAAATCCTCTCTATTTCCTACTTTAAATGCCTTCACTTTACCCTAATTGTTAGAAGATGTTGCACTAAATATGGAGTTCTAGATTTTCTCTCTCCCCCATTTAAACATGTTATTCCATTGTTTTCTGGCTTGCATTGTTTCTGACGCAATTTCAGCTGACCTTCTTGTCCCATTTTCCTTATATGGCTTGTAACATACATAACTTTTTTTTATTCTGATTGCTTTTGTGATTTGAATTTCCTTTCTAGTTTTCATTATTCAACTATAATGTGAGTAGGTAGAATTTCATATTTTCTTTGTCTGGTGTTCACTGAATACTATGTTGATGATTCCGTTAAATTTGAAATTTTTTTCAGCTATTCTTGCTTTAAATATTTTTGCTTCTCCTGCCCTCCTTCTGAGAGTTCAGTTACCTATATATAGTGTCTCTTAGGTCACTGCTCTTCTGTTTTGTCTTTTCCAATCTTTAGCTGTCCGTTTCCACACTGATAATTTCTGTTGACCTTTACTCAAGTTCACTGGTCATTTCTCCAGCTGTCCAATTCATTGTTAATCTTACCCAATAATTTTTCTTTCAGATATAGGCTTCTTAGAACCAGAATTTCTGCTTCATTTCATTTCAACTTTCTATTTCTTCCTTCAACACTGTGTCTCTTCATTCTAGTCGACTTTTCTATTACTGGGAACTTGGAACACTTGTTCCAGGACTTGGTACATTTTAAGAGGACTACTCCGGCTTTTGTAATAATCACGAAGATAAAAGACACAAGGAGAGCAGCAAAGGGCCTGCTGCAGTTTGGATCAGGAGTGTTCCCAAAAGCCTCATGCATTTGGGTTTAGTAGGATAACTATGGAACTGTGTGTTATTGGCAGGTAGGGCCTGGCTGGAAGGGAGCAGATGCTTGGAACTTTAACTGGAGGAACTGTGCCAACTTGTCGAATTGGGGGCTGTTCATGGCATAGCTTTCAAGTGTGTGTTGCTGACCTGTGGTCCAGGAAGTGAGGGAAGGCACCCAAACTGGGTGTGGGGCCCAAATGGCAGCTTAAACTACGTAAAGGAAGAACAAAAATTGTTACAGCTTCTTCCTGGGAAAGCTTTGGCCTTGCCTGAGTCCCAAAAACAGACTCGTGGACTCCAGCTTCACTTGATTTCTGTCTGCAATGCCCCCAGCAGCTCTCCCAAACTTTAGCACGTGCCTTCACCATTTCTGGCTGTCCCATGAATGGGCTATGTGAAACCTTCTGAAACTGTGAGCTAAATAAATCTTTCCTCCCTTAAGTTGTAGATGTCAGGTATTCTGTCATAGCAAGGAGAAACTAACTAAGAAAGGGCCCATGAAAATAATTGGCACAGGACATGATAGTGGCTTTGACAGGAATATAGCAGTCAAAAGAATGAAGCAGGTCCTCAGAGGGAAGCAACTCACCTAGCAAGGTGGGTGTTGCGAGGGACACTGGCGATGGCAAGAATTTCATAAATGAAAGTTTTACTACAGAAAGAGGACTGAGAACAGGGATTATACAGATATTTGGAAAAGTCAAAACGCAAAGGAATTTGGGAGTAGAAGTAGGCCTTGTGTGCCTAGTCATCTATATTAGGGAAAGCCTTGAGGAAATCATCTGCTCTCACTTCCTCTTCCCACAGAGGAAAAGCCCGAGACACAACAACAGCACAGACTTAACCGAAGCCATGCAGAAACTTAGTATCAAAACTGGGATTTAAATCTATATGACTGTTACAATTTGGCTGAAATGTCCACCAAAACCCTCATGTATTTGCATGCTGTAGAATAACTCTGGAAGCATGTGCTGTCAGGAGGTGTGGCCTTGTTGGCAGGGGCAGAATCCCGAGGCCTGACCTAAAAGGGGCAGAACCCTGGGGCTTCACCTGATGGGGTGGAACTCTGAGGCTTGACCAAGAAGTGGCAGATCATCGGGACATGACCTGGAAGGGCATAAGCCTTCTTCCCCCACTTCCTGTCTGCCATTGCATGAATGGCTGTCCCTCCAGCTTATCTCTGCATGTGCATCTACCACTGACACCTGCCCATGAATGGGCTCTGCAACCTCTTGACACCGTGAGCTAAAATAAATCTTTCCTCCCTTAAGTTATGAACGTTGGGTATTGAGTCACAGCAGTGAAAAAGTAACTAAGACAATGGTTATACACTTCTTCACCATGGTCCTAAGGGACATGGGAGTTGGGGTACTTTGGAAACATTAGGTTCTAGAAGGGAAGAAAAAGGAAATAGAACCACTATTGGCAGTTCACTTGAGGTCCACTGCCTATCACAGGAGTCCTTGTGCATGTATTTAACCCTTTCTAGAAAACAGGAACTGCTGTTCCCATCTTTTCCATGATAAAAGTGAGACTCAAAAAGGTTAAGGAATCTACCCAACAGCATGCATGAGAAATGAGGTAGAACACAGATCTACAATCTAAATCTAATATACTCATTGCTACATGAGCTGGAATGGTGCTGCGAAGGTTTCTAGCTAGAGTGTGAACACAGATAAAGCACTGGTATTTTCGGTTACAGTCTTTTGTTCAACTAGGAAACAGCATTGCCTGATGAACTGGGCTCAAATTCAAGTTCAGCTGATTAAAAACAGCACCCCTGCAGAAAAAGCCGGCAGAGTGAAGGCTTCGACTTCTTTCAATGGGTAAGAAAACTTTGTACAAAAAAATATAAAATGTCTTTAAGGAAGGGCAGTGTACACAGAGGTCCCAGCCTGGATCGCTTGGCCATGAGAAGCTACTGAAGATCTGGGAGAAGGGAGGAGTGCCATGCCTTGGGACATGGGCCCAGTACTGCCCCCTCACAGGAAATTTCCAACCAGGAGGTGGAATTTGAGCTCCAAGACCATATTTCTTTATCCTACAGCAGCACACCAAAACCTGGTGTCGAAGATCTTCTGTTTATGCTGTGACGACTGTGAAGAGCCCCAAGTCAATGACAATCCCAAGGCTCCAAATCAAACCCAAGAGAAACAGCCACTGAACCTCAGTGAGTATCAGACAAGAGCACCCTGCCTGTCCTTGCTAGACACCCATCAGCTCACTGCTAAGAGATCTACAGATTTCCTTGATCTTTTGAGTGATAATCCCAACCAAAAGTAAGGTAAGGGTGAGGTGGCCAAGTACCTAAACCAATAAACTAGACAGGTTAAAATCTTGCTACCTAAAGTGTAATCCACTGTTAAAATGCATGTTCAGACCCTGCTCCTGACTTACTGAATTTTATCTTTATCTCGGAGTAAAACTGAAGGTGCATTATAGATTCAGAAACAGTAGGCTAAAGGCTGTAGGAATAGTGAGTGTGCTCCCTGCGTTTGGGTAGTAAATTTGAATCTCAGCTTTGCTACAGAAATCAGGTAAGTCACTTAGCCTCTGAGAGCCTTAGTTGTTCTTACCTGTAAAATAGGAATATTCATAATCCATGTTTCAGGATCTTTGGGAGGGTAAAATGAGAAACTATACCTAAGCACCTAGCATGGTATATTTGGCACAAAGTACGCAGCCAAGAACTGGCAATGAAATGGGTATTAGTTAAGTTAGGATATGCTCTGCTCTTAAATAGCCTTGAAATCTCATTGGCTTATAAAATGGAAGTGTACCCCTTGCTCACACAAAGCCTGGTGCATACAAATCACTCATTCACATCTTTAGCCATCTGGGACATGAGGATCCCTTGACAGGACAGAGAAGTCACTCAAACCTTCAGTTTTTAATTATTTTCCTCGTATTTTCTTTCTTTGTCTTTGTGTGTGTGTGTGTGTGTGTGCGCGCGTGTGTGTGTGGTAGCCTTCTGGCTGAGCTACAGCCACCGTCTATTTTTATTCTTCTATTTATTTATGTCTGATTTTGAAAGAGGGCCTCACTAAGTCACCAAGTTGCCCAGGCTGACTTGACTTGTGATCCTTCTGCCTCAGCCTCCCAAAGCTCTGAGAATTTAGACTTGTGCCTCATTCTTCTTGATGACCCAAGACAAGAGGTCACACAGAGAAGACTGTGGTTCAAAATCAGCAACTTAAGACAAAACTAAAAAGAAAGCATGAACAAGACCAGGCAAAGCTAAGACAGACAGGCACATGGTGAGACACAGGTCTGTTAGAAAGCTCTCACAGTTCCACCAAGAGATGGGACAGTACAATGACAAGGGGAAAACCAGCCAGAAATCCATACGTGTGGACTTGTAAGACTTCTTTTGGAAGTAGCTTCATAATAAAAACACGAAACCTAAAGACAGCAACATCTATCCCTAATAATAACGATATCACTGAGCCATTATCTCATGCAAAGCACAATTAGGCACTCAGAGCCAATACATGATCAGACAGATCCTCCAGGGTCTCAGAGTTCCTGTGTTACTAGTAAAACCATACTTAAGCAAGGTCATTCTTAAGCAGTGAACACTCATCCCTAAAACGAACATACCACTTTGCAGATACGAGAGCAGAGGCCAAGGGGTTGATTTGTTTAAGATGTTACGATGAGCAGCTGTAGTAACATAGCCGTATTATGGAACATGGCTCACTCTGCTGATAGAATCCTCTGTTACACTTCTAGAATGTAAAGAGGAAGTCAACATGCTACAATGTTCTTTTTTATCACATACTGAATATTAAATGCAGGACCTAGACTACATTCCCAGCCCTTCTGCACTCACTTTGAGACAGGGTCTCGCTGATTTGCTAACCTGCCCGGGCTGGGCTCCAACTCGCAGTCTTCCTACCGCAGCCTCCCAGAGGGCTGGGTTACAGGCCTGACCGCCGGGTCCTCTCTATGACAGCCCTGATAGTAGTAAATTTGAAGATTATGAACATCTGATAGAACATTGGTTAAATAAACTCTGAATTAGACACAGGGTAAAATTTCTCCCCAAATTTCTATTCTTATTAGCATGTGTTGGCAATACATAATAAATAAACTCAACTTGGAATTGGTGCATAGACATAAAATGCATACCAGATGCATAGGCAGTTAGGACTATGTAGACATATACATAGAAAAAAAATGAGATTATCTGAGAAGGGGTGTTTGGGAGGTTGTTTTTTTTTCTGCTTCATTCCATTTAATATTTCTTAACTTATTTTGTCAATACTGGAAATTGAACCCAGAGCCTTTGAACTGAACTACATATCCAACTTTTCTTTCTGTTTGTTTGTCTGTTTGTTTGTTTGTTTGAGACAAAGTCACTCAATTGCCCAGGCTGGACTGAACTTGGCATCACCCTCCTGCCTCAGCTTCCCAACATGCCTGGATTACAGATGTGTGCTACGTTTTCATAATGGTTTGATTTTTTATAACAAGAAGGCATGACAGTTGCAAATGGATTTTCTAAGTTAATGTTTTTAAAAAGCATACACAGTTTGAATCTAGCAGCTGCTTACAAGGGGACACACACAAACGGACAGGCAGAGGTAGATCCAGATGCACCCCCAACCCTACCAAATCAGCCACTCACCTGTGTGTGCTGCTTCAGAGTCGCTAAGCACCTCCACTTCCAAGATCCCCTCTGAGCCTCTCCATGTGACCTCGTGGAATTATCCTTGCCAGGTCTGCAGCAGCGGAAGGATGAGCTCAAAAGGCGAAATTCCAAGCGCGCCAGCACAGAATACCTCATCCGTCCAGAGAAGAGAACTTCCTCCAGCAGCAGCGAGTTTGAGTTTGAGGGTGAGTCCCAAGCTGAGGTCCTAACCCCAACCTCCAAGGGGCCATGTCCTCCTGGTGACAGAGCCCCACAAGTACCTGAGCTAAGTGCAGAGAGGGTAGCCACTCCCTTCAGGGCAGAGGTCCCAAACCCTGGGCAGTGGGCCCATCCTTGGCCTTGGAAGTTCTGGGGTCTCTGGGGGACTCCAGGTGATGGGGGAGTGAAGCCCCGCCTCCTGTCAGCACCCTCCTATTAAACTGTAATGCCGCCGCTAATTGACAAGAGGCAGAGCTTCTCCCTGCTCCCCTCTGCTGCTACTGGTCATTGCAAAACTGTTCTTCAACAACCTACTGCTTAACAAGTGCCCCTCCCCCATCCTCGGGAGAATGGTCTTCAACTAAATATGGGCCCCTGCTGCCAAAAGTGCTGGGGACCTCTGCATCGGGACACTGTGGTCATATATGAGCACCACTGGGAGAGGGCAGGGGTCTCAGTATTCACTCCGTGGTCTTCCAAGCCAGGCATGCCTTAATAAGCAGAAGCAGGTCTGGAAGGAAAGGTCATCTCACACTTACACTTTCCTCCGAGCCCCGTGACATCATATTGTATGTGGATGTCACATGACTGCCTCACATCTCCTGGGCCCAGAGACATTGCTTTCCAGGAGAGCAGGACTTATATTGGTTTTTTTCCTGGCTGTCCCCCACTAACCCAGCCAGGAACATGGCAAGTAAACAGTGCTAGAAATTACGTATGGGCTGAGTGTAACTCGATGGGGTGACATGTCTCTGGGTCACAGAAGTTCAAGTGCCCAATCTAGGATGGCAGCGCCAACCAGGAAGAAACCATGGTGCTGGACATCAACTCTGTGCCTGCATGGACTTGTGTAGATCACAGCCACCCTACATGGGCCGGTGACAATTACAATCATCTAGTCCTGTCATTTTAGACCTCTCCTGTCAGCTTAGCCCTGTCAGCAAGCACTGTCTCACTCAAGGTCAAGTCTGTACAAATGACTACAGGAAACCTGTTGTACTTGACAGGAGGCAAAGAGACTGTCTACAGCCCATCAGGAGTGAGGTCAGTTCCTAAGTCAGGACAGGCCCAAGGCTCCTACTGTCCATGCAGATGGGATTTATTTTTTCAGGGCTGGAGATGGAACCAAGGGCCATCACGCTATGCTACAACCTCAGCTTTTTTTTTTTTTTTTTTTTTTTGGTCTTGATTTTGATTCAAGATCTTGCCAATGTCACTAAGTTGCCCAAGCTGCATTCAAACCTGTAATCCTCCTGTCTCAGCCTCCCAGAGTGCTGTGACTACAAGACTGTGCCACCAAGCCCAGTTATCTCACTGTTTTCTGCAAGATGCCTGGTGTCACTGACTCCACCAGTGTAATACAATGCCAGACCTGCATGAGAGACTCCCAGGCTGCAGCTGCCTGGCCTCCATGCAGGGACTCAGAAAATTGGGGATGTGACCAGCTAGGACAGTGAGTCCAGCCCAGCCCCAAGGCTGCCTTCACGCAGCACAATTTTCCCCTTCTTTCCTTCAGATCTAAATTCACAAGCTTCCCAAGGAAGATTTTACAAGAGAAACCTAAACCGCTACCGCCAGGAGCACTGGCCCTTCGAACCGTGTCGCATCGGACGCCCCTGACGGTTCTAGTCAGCAAGCCCACGCAGGTCTCTGAGCAGTGCTGCTGTGAAGGGTCTCCACGAGCAACGACGGGATTCACGGGAGTCATGAAGACTGATTCAGAAACTCCCCCGTGGGGAGAGAAGACGTCGGAGCCATCCCTGTGCCACCTGCTGGAGTCACCCCATCTCCTGACACAGCCGGGACACCCAGGAGGAGCTGCCTCCAATTAAAGTCCCTGGTTACATTAGAGGACGCGTCCTACCTCCTTCCCCCTGCCCCTTACCAAGGAGTGGCTCTTACAAATAGTGTCTTGCATTTTTAAAACATTTGTCCTATCTAGCTGATCTAGACAAAATATTTAAATTTTTGGATAGCTGTGCATGGTGGTGCACACTTAGAATTCCAACATGCTGGGAGGCTGAGGCAGGAAGATCCCAAGTGACTTGGTTAAAGCCTGTCTTAAAAGTGAAAACGGGCTGAGGACGTAGCTCGGTACAAAGGCCCTGAGTTGATGCCTCAGGACTGTTGGCTACCTTTTGAAATAATACCAAACTTACAGAAAAGTTGCAAGAGTAGCGTAAGCACTCCTCTTTACCTTGACCTAAATCCACAAGTTATTTCCATGGCCTCTCATTTACTCCATCATTTCCCATCCCCCTACTATCTTTTCCCTAGGAATCATGTCCCTGTGCCCTGAACACTCCACAGTGCAAAACTGCAGTGCCGTCATCTAAAGCAATAGTTCCTGCATTGATTCGATACTCAACTTCTATCTATCATCCCCAAAATGTCTCACAACTACATTTTGCCCAGCCCAAGATCTCACCCAAGATCCGGAGTTACCTGTCCGAGTCATACTCTTTTAACCTACAAGTGTTTTAGTTTCTCATTTCTGAAGAGTACAGGCACAATTACTTTATAAAATGACCCTGAATTTGGGTTTATCTTCAGTTTTTCTTTAAATTTTTATAAGATTTATTTAGAAGTATGGATATTTTGACATGTTAGAATGACTGCATTTTTTTCTTTTGATCAAATCCAAGTATTCCGCTTGGGGCAGGACTACCACACAACTGGTCCATACCTTCTCAGTGCATGGTGTTGGGAGGCACAGGAGGCCACGGTCTCATCATGGCCAATAATCTAGACACGGTGCTTGATGCTGCACCTAATGCCGGACTTCTCCTCAATGCTGTTGTGTTCATTTTTTTCCAAGAAAGTGTATCATTTTGGACACACTTATTTACACGCTAGTAATTGCTATTTTTAATCTTCTATATTCTTTCGGTTCCTTTGTTGTTCTTTCTCTTGATTTTTGAATTGGGACTTTCTTTCATTCCCTGATTTTCTTGGTAAAAATGTGTATGATTGTGATAGACAGAACGATGTCCCTTCACCCAAAATTGTCTACTGTCTCATCTCTGGAACCTCTGAACATGTTACTTTGCAAAAGATGATGAAAATTGCAGAGACAATGAAGGTTGCCAATCCAAGACTCTGAGATAGAGGCTGTTATGGTTTAAATGTGAAGTATTGGCCAGATGAGGTGGCACCCATTTATAATCCCAGCGTTTCGGGGGGGGGGGGGGAGGTCCAAGGATCCCAAGTTCAAGCCCACCTTGGGCAGTTTAGTGACTTCGTGTGACCTGTCTCAAAATTTAAATGAAAAAAGACTCAGGATGTAACTCAGTGTGAAGACCTTAGGTTCTATAGCCAATACTAAATAAATAAATAGTCCCCCAGAAAACTCATGCATTGTTGGTGCCATTGAAGGATTAACCCACTGACGAGTTCCTGGTGGAATGGCCTGTTAGGAGGTAGGTCTGGTTGGAGGAGGTAAGTCACTGGGGGACTAACCTGGGACAAATACTCATGTCCCTGGTCCCTTCCACTCTCTCTGGTCCATTTGTCTCTGCTTCCTGGATGCCATGCCATGATCAGCCTTCCTCCACCATGTCCTTCCGCCATGATGGGCCTGCCTTGGAGCTCGTCAGCATGGATGGAAATTTCTGACACCACATGCTGAAATAAACCTCTCCTCCTCTAAGTTGTATATGTCAGATGGGTTGTCCCAGCAACAAAACCTAAATGACACAGAGCTAACCTCCCATTGGGTGAACCCAGGCCAATCACATGGGGAGAAACTTCCACCCAGCTCTGGATCAAGTTTCTGCTACCACAGCACAGAGGCCAGACAGAAGTGGCAGCAGCCAAGGCAATACACCCACATCTCCTCCCCGGGGAAGAAGGGGCTATCCTGGCACCACCTACTTGCACAGTGACAGGACAGTATCCACCTGACCCTTTGAAATTCTCTCAGCCTCTTTCTAGACCACATTGGCCACGATACATAATCTCATTCTGTGCCTCAATTTCCTCATCTGTAAAGTGGGTGGAGTAGTGGTATCTACCTGTGGCAGGTGCACTGGCCCCAAATCCTCACCCTTGCTCCCATATCTTCTTGGATGAAGAGAACCTCTTCCCAAAACTCCCACCTCTGTGGGTTCTGTCATGTGACTTACTTAGCCAAAGGAAAAAACCAGCACTTGAGACACCAGCAAGGATTTACAACTGTATCTTTGCAGGGTAGCTCCTTCTATCTTTCTTTTAGCAGTCCCTTGAGAAGAACCTGTCCTAGCTGGCCTACTAATCCAAGAGATATGAGAGGCAGGCAAGGGAGAGCCACCCCAGTCACCCTGACAGACGTAGTGAGCAGAGGAATTGGTCACTGAGAAGGAGGTGAACAGATATCCTTCCCCTCCCCTCCTTTGTGGTACAGTCCAGACTCTGCCCCACCACCACCCCATGCCCAGCATTTCCTAGTTACAGCTCTGTGACATCACACACAGCCTCCTGCCTACTCTGCCAGCTGCAGATGAGTAAAGCTCAAAGAGTCAACCTAGGGGTGGGAGAGGGATATATTTCATACTGAGAGACAGTGTCCCCACCTCTCCTGGAAGCCTGTTCCTTCACTAGAGATACCATCCTCTCATGCCCTGAACCCACTCTAAACCCTACCTGTGCTGAGCCCCAGCAGCAGCCCTCCCTCACTGACCTGGATTCTCTGGGCAGCATTCTGTGGCATCACTAGGGACCTGAAGTAACAGCCCCTTAGGGGCAACCCAAGAGCCTTTACTTGGCTCTCGCTTCCATCTAGAGGAGGGTACTAAAAGTGCAAGGAAACCTGCACCCAACCCCACCCAACCTGTCCCTAGTCCTACTCACCATCCTTGGAGTTATGAAGCACTTACCTTTTGTGAGAAGCCATGCCAAGCACTTGCCTCCCATCACCCAGTCCTCACAACAACACTCTTGGGTAGAGTTTACCATCTATTTTACCACTGGCTAGATCTTACCATTGTATACACAGGTAAGCTGAGCACCAAGTAGGTAAAAAATTTCCCCAAATTCCTTAGCATGATGCCACAGAAAGGATCCCAAGTCTACTCAAGCAAAAACACATGTGTTTTCACACTCGTGCCACTCTGCCACGCTCCAGATGGAGTCTGCATTGCACAGACTCAGAGGACAAGACGGTTCTGAACACATCACTCTGGAGCTGCCTACAAGGCGATGCCACACACAGCATAGATTCTGGCTTCCAACAAGATTAGGCAAATAGGGCTGCAGGTTCAGGTCAGCAGGTAAAAGCACTTGCCCAGCACGCAGGTGGTCCTGGTTCCATCCCAAGCACCCTCTCCAGGGGAAAAACAGAAAGAGAAAACTAGCTGGCCTAAGGGCACAGGCCTATAATCCCAGCACTGTGGGGAGCCTGAGGCCCTCCGGAGGATCACAAGTTCGGGACCAGCCCGGGCACCTTAGCAACTTAATGAGACCATGACTCAAATAAACAATCAAAAGGAGTTGGGAATGTAGCTCAGAGTGAAGGCTGCCAGAATAACACAACAATAACAGAAACCACTACACTAAAATTGCTACTGTTCCTCTTGGCTGAGACACTTGGGCAAGTCACCCTTTCAAGGCTCAATTCTCTTCAACCAAAAACTTGAAAAAAAAAAAAAAAAGACATGTCCTGCCTCCTGTGGTGGAAAGCAATGCACTGGTGAAGTCAAAGGAAGGACCGGCTTGAGGGAGCCCAGGGAGATGTGAGTGCTCTCCACACAGCGGCCTTTTCTCTCCCTGCAGCCCTCTAAAGCTGAACTCTCAGGGAAACGAATGAAGCTAAAAGCCTGTTGGTAGAAGGGAGAACGGGGACAATGGAGCCCAGAGCTGGCCAATAGCTACAGAAGATCCGTGCACTTGCCAGCCGACATGGAGAGGAGCCCGCTCTGTGTGGGATCCCTGTGTGCGCTGGGGGCTCCCATCTCCTGAGGGTCAAAAATCTGTCATTCTTGTTCAAAGGAGGATCTGCAGCCCCTCCAAGGTTCCTGGTACCAGCTCATCCTCCATGACCACAGCTGTCCCTCCTTGGACGCCCCAGTCCACAGATGCTCAGTTCCCTCTGTAAATGGTGAACTACCCATATCTGTACACAGCCAAGGCACTACCTCTCTGCATTTTAAATGTCTAAGTAAGTTACTATGCTTAATACAACATAAACGCTATAAATATCATACAGTATTGCTTAAGGAATGGTGACAGGCAATGTGTGTACAGATTCAGAACAGCCTTTTTTCTTGGTTTCTATCCACATATGGTTGAATCCACGGAGGCAGAACCCACAGATAAAAAATGTTGACTTGTGTATGCTGAACAAATTTTTTTAGTCATGAAAATGATGGGGGTGGTTTGGGCAAATGATGGGGGGTTTTTGGGCAAATATTGTCAGGGTGCTTACCACTGTTTAGACAGACATCATGCAGTAACAGGCAAGGATGGATTTGGGGTACTCAAGGATAGGTAGGATCACAAAAGAAAAGTCTGAACTTGTTCCAGTATTAGAGAGGGCTTTCTGAGGAATTGGTGCCTGAGCTCTGCTCGGCCAGCAGGCAGCTCCATGGCTGAAGAACAGTAAAGGCAGAAGGCGAGACCCATAAAGCCAGAGCCTGTGGTCCCTTCCAGAAGCAGAACAGGGAAGCTGCTGGGAGTTTGCAGCAGAGGAGAGATGAGATTTGAACTGGGGTAGATCTTCATGCTGCAAGTGACCCAGAGGACCATAAGAGAAGCCGTGATCAAGACCCAGAGGGAGGAAAGGGGTTTAGGGGGAGAGCTGCGGGGGCAGGAGTGGCAGACAATGGAGGAGATACTGAGGTAGAATCAAAAGGCCTGAATGAATGAATAAATGAATGGAGAGGGCAGGAGGAAGGGCTTAATTTCTGGTGAATAGTTGAATCCATTCTCAGATAGGGATCGTGGGAAGAGGAGAGTCATGTTTAGTGAGGAGAGGAGCCTAGTAGTCAGGCCCAAAGCCATTGGTCAGCTTGGCAGGCGACTAGGCATGCAGTGTCCTATGGGCTGTGACATTCCTGGAACAAACGATTCACCTCACCTCTTGCTGCTCTCTGGTGAGCACATGCTTGAGCTCTGGGCCAGAAAGGGATGAATCCAGGTTGCTCCCCCATGCCACCAATGGGTACAAAATGCTCACCTGACACCTGAGCTGGGTCCAGCTCTGCACAGAAGACCCCACTTCACAGGTGACCAGTGGGAGGACAGGGTACATGCAAATACAGGAAATATAGAATGTGACAATGGCCATGGGGAAACAGGGAGTACGTGGGGGGGGGGGGCATATGAATAGGGCACAAAGGGCAGAGCAGGCCCCTTGACAAGGTAGTTGGCCCATAGGTAAGGCCAGGAAAGGGAGAGAGAATGGGACTGGAGGAGCTTGGGGTGAAGCACCAAAGGCAGACAGGAGAGCCGAGGAGACACATGCTGTGGCTCAAGTGTGGCTCAGGGACACCAGGGAAGCCATGGAGGTCCTGGGCAAAAGGAACATGATCTGACTTATATTCTTAAAGGAGACCAGGTAGGTGCAGAGGACCAGTGGGGCCACTACAATAGTCCAGGCAAGAGATGATGGGGCTGGGGAGGAGGCTGGGAGGTGGAAAGCTGCCAGTGCCCAAAGATCCCTGAGGCCAAGGAATGGACCCAGCATGCTACAACTAACACACAACCACCGTGACAGAAATTTTCAGAGAGGCACCTTCGCCATGGAGAATAGAACACAAGAGCAGGAGAATGGCAGGCCCTAGAAGACAGAAAGGAGGGCTGGGAAGAAGGTAACTTACAACCTTCCGTGAACAGAGCTGGAAGGACCTTTGGTGAAATGAGTTTTCCCATCCACCTTCCCTGCAGATGGAGACCCCAGATCCAGAGGAAGGCATGGGCTAGCCCAAGGTCACACAGCAGGGTAGAAGTAGGGCAGGAACTGAACAAGCAAAGCAGAGCTTCAGTCAGCCCCCTTGGCTGCGGGCCCAGTTGGAATAGCCCCCAGGCGGTAAGCACCTGCAAGCGCCTGTTATATCAGAGGTTGAGGGGAAAGTGGCACTACTCTTCCCACTTTCCAGATAAGAGAGGCGACTCAAAGAGAGACTCACCTGAGTGCACACCTCACACCCCTAGAAAGCAGACGGCCCATCTCACTCTCTCTGGCTTGTCCACATGCATCTCTGCTTGCACTGACATTCCACTGCCATAGGACCCAAAGGACAGATGTTTCCAGCCATAGCCTGTGTTCATTTAGGAAACAGCACTGCCCAGAGAACTGGGCCTGACCCTAATACCTGCTGATTCAACAAGATGCCCCTGCACTTGAAGACTAGCAGAGAGAAGTTTCAGTCCTTCCCACTGGTAGGACTGTGGGCAGTCCTCAGACGGGTAGGCCTGCACCTGCCAGCCACAGGGAGCTGCAGGAGGCTCAGAAGGCAGGAACCCACTGTGACTCACTGCTTAAACAACAATGGGCCTCTAGGATTGGGGCTACCTATCCAAATGCCAGTGCCCTTTCCTCTTCCCAAAGCCACCAAAACATGGCATCAAAGATACTCTGTTGCTGCTGCAAGGCCAGTGAAGGGGCTCCCAAAACTTCTGGCTCCCAGCGTCCCAGAATGTCCCAACAGCAGCAGCCACCATCCTTCGGTGAGTTCCAGGAATGGGCAGAAACTGCTAGCAAGAACACGTGGGTTACTTCTCCAGGCTCTGGTCACCCCAGCCACTTCCTTCTAGGACACATATGAACCTCTTTTGATCTTCCACAAATGTGGGAGAGGAAGAGTTACTCCAAGCCATGACAAGATAGCCTAAATATTATATTATTTGTTATTCAGTACTAGTGATCACAGCGTTAGTCTAAATGTTGCCACAGCATTTAGTAAGTGTGAGCATGTCAGTGAGCTGCCCTCTGTCTCTACAAATAACACACAACCCACCACACAGGCTGATGGGAGGATGATCCAAGGTGTCTTAGTTACTTTTTCTTTGCTGGAACGAAATACTTGACATCCACAATTTAAGAGAGGAAAGATATATTTTCAGCTCAGCATTTCAGAAGGTCACAGCCAATGCATGGATAGCCAGTGGTGGTGAGCACACAAGGCAGAGGTGCAGCTGGAGAGCTCTTCACGGCACCACACATGAGACCCAAGTCAGCAAGGAAGGGTGGAACCAGTACACATCCCTCCAGGTCGAGTTCCAAGCATCTGTCCCTTCCAGCCAGGCCCCACCCCGCAACAGCACATGATTCCACAGCTATTCCACAACATCCAAACACATGAGGAATCTGGGGTTCCCCAGATCCAAACCATAACCCAGGGTGATGCCTATAAGTGCCTAGAATGTGACCCCACAGAAAGAAGTCATTCAACAAATGGCAACTGTATGTATATGCACATCAGTCAGGACCAGCTAAGTTACATGGAAGCAACAAGCTAACTCTCAGTTGTTTAACACAATGTGGGGTCATTCTTAGCTCAAACAAGAACTTGATTGCTTTAGGCAGAATTGGAGATTGAACCCAGGGCTTTGTGCATGCTAGGAAACCACTCTGCCACTGAGCTACATCCCCACCCCTTTTTGGAAATCATCATTCTACTTCGAACCAGTCTTCCTAAATTGGCCAGGCTGGCCTTGAACTTGAAGCTACTACCCCATCCTCTGGGATTACAGATGTGCATCATGACACCTGGCCAAGTAGAACCTGACTGTGAATAATTGCAGAAAACTCCAGTGGGATACATCTAAGACTGCTTAAAATATCACTCAAACCCTTTACCCGAGGTAAGTTTCTCCTTTATTCTTTCAGATCTGAAAGCACAATCCCACCGCTGTCATTTGCAAAAGAGACGCGCACACGGCTCCCCTAACAAACTACTGCTACTCAAGGCATGCAGCCTTGCACGACCCTGAGCATTCTAGTCAGTGGCCCTCTGGGTCTCTGAACTGCATAGCTGCGGAGAGTGTCCATGAGGAAGAGAACGGTGCACAGGAGTCATGAGGACTGATTCAGAAACTCCACCACAGGAAGAGAAGATGTCGGAGCCATCCTGCACCACCTGCCAGAGTTGCCCTAGTTCCCGATTGAGCCAGCACGGGAGGACCTGCCTTCAATTAAAGTCCTCGGTCACATCAAAAGTCCTGCTCCTTCTTCTTTGTCCCCTTTCTGAGATGTCCATGTGTCTGTGGAGCAGGCTGACACTAGTGTCTCTTGTAAGGAAGGATGGTTGTGTCACTTGGGGGGCATTTTAGTCAATCCCAATGAAGCTTAGAAGGAAGTGCTTAGGAGAGCCCTACAAAGGGCCAGGCTGCTGGAAATGGATGCTGTGGGACCTCTAGTGCCCTGGGCACGATTTTCCTCACCTGTTCTGTGACTCCATGCAGTGTCAGTGGGGCAGGCCACACAGGATTCTGTGATCAACCACCCTAGGGTGTGTACGACACCACCACTGCCGGCCTACAGAGCCAACTGCGCTGAAACACAGGCCATGCGAACACGAGGCTTATGCAGGAGACCTCAAGCTGGACACACCTGCTGGGTTGGCCCTAAAGTGAATGTTCATTGCCTGCTCCTCAACAATGAAGCTGGAATCTTTTATTCTCTTTAGTAGTTGGCGCAATGCCCAGATTTGTCCGTAGGAGGTGCTAAAGATACTGCAGGAAGAAGAGGCTTTCCTTCCCAGGGCTCAGAGGCTCCCAGGGCACAAAGATCTTGGGGCAATTAGGGGATCAGTAGCATTTAACAACAAGTTTGTTCTGCTTACCTGTCCAAGACAGTTTTCCCTACAGGGCACACTTCTGAACACCCTACCAACACAGCCTCTCAAAGACTTCTTGGCCATTGGGAGCTGCAGCCATAACCTCCCGCCAAGGTCTCAGCTGGGAGCGGAGCCGAGCAGGATCTTCCTGTGCGCTCCATCCCTGCCCTGGGTGGCGGCTGCTGCTCTTATCTGTCACCCCTCTACATTTCTCTTTATTTCTTGCTACTCCTTCATTGCTCCAGACTCGTTGCCGGCAACAATCGTTTACATTAAATTTCTGTACAGTTTCTCTCCTCTGGGTGGACTCCAGTAAGTACAGAAATTAGACAAGGATGCCTGGCAGTGAGGACAGACAGGGATCCCAGTCTACACTAGGGCAGCCACCGCATGGAAGGTGGAGAAGAGAGCCGAGTTACAACACGCTTCTCTCAGAGAATGCTGACCAGTTCCAGAGTACAGCTGGAAAGTAAAGACCACTTCGGAGAACGAGGTTCTGGCCACGTCAGCCGGAAGGGCCTATGGGACATTTTGATGGCCACATTTAGGAAGAGGCTGGAAATATTTGGCAGGAAGAGGTGAAGGAAGGAAGGAAGGAAGCAGAAAGAGGCACTTAGACTGGAAGAAAACGAAGGGCCGGCTACCTGTGTGGGGCTCTGGCTTCTAAGTTGTCGTAGCACCTGTTTCCACTGAGGGAGGAGATGGCCCACTTTCCTGGGCCTCACTGATCAGGGCCCCCTTTCACTCCAGCTGACACGCTAACTCCCCTGGGCCCATCCTCTGAGGGAATCCTCTTACACTAAGCATTCCTCACCATCCCCCAAGCCAAGGTCCCACCTCCCCTCCCCAGCAAACCCGCAGGCTCTGTGTCTCACTGCAAACAAAAATAGTGGGTTCTTCACACATTTTTTTTTAAAAAAGTGTTTTGATAATTTAGAAACCCCTTTACAGAAAGGACATGAAGAGACTCTTATCCCAATACTTTTTCAAAGGGCTCTGAGCCTCAGCATGACATCTTTCTTTGAAGGATTTTCAAATCATAACAATAAAAATATTCACAGATGCCACAGCTGGATTTATCCAATTATGGCAAGTCAGCTTATATTGGACCAATTTTCCTGTTGACAGTAGTGTGAAAAGCTATTGTTGGATTTCTTTTTTCCCTAACTCTCTTTGAATACATCAAAGAGCTACCAAGGGGATGAGCACCTGCAAGACCAAGATCTGGAAAGAAAGAGTGTACAGAAGGAGGAGGGGAAGCTGAGGCCCTGGGGCCTCTTCATGCCTCACCCAGTTCTATGCAGGGTCTAGAAAGCTGAATTGCTGAGCAAAGCTCCCGCAGTCCCACAGGGATAGCTAAAGCTAAGCTAGACGTTTAGGAACCACCGGGATGAAGCCGGGCCTGGTGGCATAGGCCTGAAATCTTAGAACGCTTGGGAGGCTGAGGCAGGAGAATCACAAGGTTGAGCCCTGGACAATTTAGCAACTTAGCAACTTAGCAAATTAAAAATGACAGTTAGAAGTAACAAGCATAAGAAATCTTTTTCATAGCATAGCAATTATAGTTTGACCATATATTGTTTTTTCCCCCAATGCTAGGGATTGAATCTATGGCATTCACATTCAGCTACATCCCCAGCCCATTTTTATCTTGAGACAGGGTCTCACTAACTTTCTAAGTAGCTCAGGCTGAGTTTAAACTTGCAGTCCTCTTGTCTCAGCCTCCCAGAATACCAGGATTACACACAGGCCTGCCCAACCAGGTCTGGCCATTTGTTATATTCTTAAGGAATGCCAGAAGAGTGGATGTTATGCAATCTCTCCTGTTAAAATTATAAAAATGCTCATTACAAACTTTTGTATATGTGCATGAATGCATGTGTGGTATTGGGGACGAAGCCCAGAACCTTGCTTGTCAGGTGAGCCCTCTACCAGTTAGGTACATCCCCAATCCCAAATTCTTTATTTCTTCAATCTGTAAAACATCTTAATATCAAGACAGACTCTCAAAGTGTGGTAGTATATGGCTATAATTCCACTGCTCTGGAGGCCGAGGCAAGAGGACACTAAATTCAACACCAGCCTGGGCTGCCACAGCCAGCTCAACAAAGAGCTGACCAGTTAAACAGAAGTCTGAATTTGCAGATGCAATTAACATCCATGAGGGCAGACTCATGGAACGATCTCATGGACAGAACAACTTTATTTTTTACTACAAGCTTTTCAGACCCAGGAAAAAAACAAGGGCCCAAGCTTACGGGGACCATTTTTAGCAGAACTTACAAGTGATCAGTGTGAAGTCTTTACTATGAATATGACTGCATCTCAATTTTTAAGTTAACAGTTCCTTGCTTACTGACCTCTGACTTCCTATCTTAAATTATGGAAATTAGCCTTCTTTTTGGTCTTCCTGCGACAGCATGGAGGCTTCTTCCTCCCTGCTTCGAGATTCACAGCAGTCTTCCTCCAGAATTACAGGAGGATGAAAAAAGAGTCCTATTTTCACTGAGTCAGGAGGAATCCCTTAAGAAGGAACTGTAAGCAGTTTGAGTCCCCACACTGGGCAACTTAATGACTTAGCAAGATCTTGTCTCAAAATCAAATAAATAGCACTAGAGGATGCAGCTCAGTGTAAAGGTCCTGGGTTCAATCCTCAGTGCCACACACACACACAAATCAACTCCTGAAGGACTAGAACCTAACAGTGGGCACTATTCCAGGAATTAAAGCAGCTCTCACAGGAGCCAAAGCCCAGGACCACACTGACCTCAACGCTACTTTTCCAAGAAACAGACATAAATCCTCTCTGACAGAAAATCAGTGTCTTTTCCAGCTCTTCATTTTTTTAAAGAAAATGTCTAGCATGCACTCAAAAAATTACCAGGAATCAAAAGTCAAGACCAACTGACTGAAAAGTAGGAGGAAAACACACACACACACACACACACACACACACACACACACAATTCTATGAAGTACTCAGATATTAGAATTCACAGACAAGAACTTTTCAAATAAGTGAAATTAAATATGGAAGAAAATAGATGGCAGGAAAGGATCATTTCATCTGAGAATAGAAACCACTTTATTAAGTCAGATAAAAGTGGGGCTGGAGGAATGGCTCAGCAGTTAAAGCGCTTACCTTACAAGTGCTAAGTAAAGTGCTAAGTACTGGAGTAGCGCATGGGCGTGGTGGCACAGGCCTGTAATCCCAGCACTCAGGAGGCTGAGGCAGGCAGATTGTCCTGACTCCAAGGCCGGCCTGGGCTCCATAGTGAGTTCAGGGCCAGCCTGGGCTACAGGGCAAGACTCTGTCCAGAAAATGTCAAAAGTTACAGAACTGAATACAATGATAGATGAAGTTCAGAACTCAACTGACAGACCAGATTTCAATTAAACTTTAATGAAAAATAAAATAAATCAGTTTAATATATTCAGAGTCACGAAGAGCAAAAGAATGGAAATTTTAAAATGGATGCACCTCGAGTCCACATTGCTAAGTGAAATAGATCAGATATGAATGTTTAAATACCACATGGTTTCTCTTGTATGAGATACTCTAAGCATAGGTAATTTAAGGAGTAAAATAAAAGATAACTGGTAGGAAACAGACTTTGTGTAGATGGGAAGGGGACAAGGGGACATGGAGAAGGGAAGGAAGGGAGGGGAGGGAAGGGGGTAGGAATGACTAACACACAGTATGCATGTGTCCCAACTCCCTGAGATGAGTGTAGTTGTTACATACTGCAAACATTCACTAGTGAAAACTAAATAAATTCCCCCAAAATAAAATTGAGTCTTAAAGAATTCTTTCCTTTACCAGAAGACATTAGAATTCTTGAAGCTTTTAGTCACCAAAAATTATCTTTCAAAAATAAAACCAAAGCAGAGACTATTCAAAAAACAGAAACTGACTTTATCACCCTAAGGTCTGTGGCAAAAGGACCACGTCAACTGTATTTCTCCATGTACCTAACAAATTAACCACCAAACAAAAGACAAAAGGTGTAAGGCTGGTCCTACAGGAGAAAGAGAAGGCGCTAAGAGAGACGCATGGAAATGCAGAAAGAAGTCACAAGTGGGTGAGCCTACAGGAACAGCGACTGTATAAAGCACTGATTAATGTCTGTTATGGTTACAGACACAGGGAGAACTGAAATCCACAGCAGGGAGGTGAGAGCTGCGAGGCCTCCAGGTATCCCAGAAATGGGGGACATTTCCAACGTCTGATCCCTCAAGGTCACTTGTGGCCATCTAGGGTGACACTGAAGGGAGTCTATGTCACAGGCTTCCACAGGAATAATCACCCAAAGGAACAAACGAAAAACCTTAACCCAAAGTCATGAAAAAGAAAAACCACACACATAAAGAGAAGAACACAAAAGATGGGAACCAAGGGAAGGGGAACAGTGAGACGGTCCACGGGAGGCTGATTCATGGTGACCATCACCGTGGTCTAGTAAATGATCTTAAAAATGAGCAGGAGGAGAGACAAAAAGGAGGAAGAGAAGAAGGGGAAGGGGAAGGGGAAGAAAGAAAAGAAGATGAGGACAGGAGAATGACAGGGCAACAAACCACAGGACGGGAGTGCTGGGGCTGGGGCTGGGGGTGCGGCTCAGTGGAGAAGGTGCCTAGCAGCGCAAGGCCATGGGCTGACGTCCTGCATCACAAAAACGAATAAAGACTGAATTTCTAAACAAGCAAATCTTAATGCCCACAAGGGTGCTAGGGTTTGGATCAGGGGTGTCCCCCAAAGCCTCATGTATTTGGAACCCTGTGTTATTGGGAAGCAGATCTGGCTGGAGAAGACTGATGCCAGGGGCTTGACCTGAAAGGATCGTGTCAACTTGCTGAGACCCAGGTTGAGGGTGGGGGTGAGAGTGGGGCACCCAGGGCAGAGATTTTAGGTGTTTGTTTGGACTCGTGGCCCAGGAAGTGGGGGCCACATATCCTGGGTGTGGCGGGCCCAACGGGCAAATTGAACTAAGTAAAAGCAGGTGAGAAGAAGCACTGTTACAGCATCTTAGCCAAAGGCTTCAGCTCTGCCTGAGCCTCCAAACGTGGATTGGCTCCAGCTTCCCTAAATTTCTGTCTGCAAGGCTGTGTGCAGCCCTCCAGCCATGTGCCGGCTGCCTCATGAATAGACTGCGTGAGACCTTCTGAAACTGTGAGCTAAAATAAATCTTTCTGCCCTGAAGCTGTGGGCATAGGGTGTCTTGTCCTAGCAAGCAATAAGTAACTAGGACAAAGGGTAACACCTTAAACAGAAGACCTTAAATATATCAGGCTGAAAGTAAAAAGATGAGCAAAGGCATATTCGCAATCAAAAGAAAGCAAATCCTCTCAGCAAATAAGGAATAAAGAGGAAATATCCTTCACTTTAAAAATACCTACAAACGAAACAATGCTCACTAGTGCACACCTGTTATACTACCTCCCAGCTACTCATGAGGCTGAAGTAGGATGATCCTAAGTTCAAAGCCAGCCTGGGCAACTTACTGAGACCCTGTCTTAAAATAAAAAGAGTTGGATGTGTAGGTTGATGGTAGGGTGCCTTTAGGTTCAATACGGGGGGAGAGCTAATATTAGGCTTAATAATGAAAAGCTAGATAGGCAGATGAGGAAGGAAGAAACACAACTTTGTGGATGTCATGATCATGATCATCAGTGTAGAAAATCCAAAAGAATCAACAAAGAGACTCCTAGAACTAGTAAGTGACTGTAGCAAGTTTGCAAGATACAAGCCACAAATTGGGAGAACATATTGGCAAAGACACAGCATAGAAAGGGCTGGTATCCAAAATATATGATAATTAAAACTCAGCTATAAAGAGCTAGGGGTGTAGTCAGTGGCAGAGAACTTGCTTAGCATGCATGAGGCCCCAGGTTTGATCCTCAGCGCTTAAAAAATTCAATAATGAGAAAACAAACAAAAAACCCCCAACCCAATTAAAAAATAGGCCAAAAATCTTAACAGACACTCTACCAAGGAAGCTAGACAGTAACTAAATACATGAAATGGAAATTAAAACAATGGTGCACCACTACACACCTGTTAAAAACAGCCAAATTTCAAACTTTAGAACAGAGAGAACAAACAGTGACAAAGACGTGGAGCAACAAAAGCTCTCATCCACTGCTAGGACAAATGCAAGAGTTTATTCACGTTGTTTATTCACTTTGGGTTTTTTGTGTTTTGTGAGGGTTTTGTTTTGTTTTGATTTTTGTTTTTTGTTTTTTCAGTACTGAGGATTAAACCCAGGAGTATTGCACTGAGCTACATACCCAGCCCCTTCTTTCATTTTTGTATTTTGAGATATCTTCTCACCAAGTCAATAAGTTGCCCAGGCTGGGCTCAACCTTCTCCTGCTGCTCAACCTTCCAGAGTGCTGGGATTATAGGCATGGCAATTTTGGAAGACAGTTCTAACAAAATTAAACAGTCTTCTTGTGAAATCATGCGCCCATGTGGACACAGATGATAACCACACAAGGGAGTTTGTAACAGTATAATTCATAGTCTCAAACTCAGTAGCAAGCACGATGTCCTTTAGTAGGTGAATGGAAGAACAATGGAATAGTATTCTAGGACAAAAGAAAGGGGTTACCACATCCTAAGAAGTCTTGGAGGAAGCTTAAATGCATAGAGAAAGAAGCCAATCTGAAAAAACTATACACCAGGATTGTAGATATTAGTCCCATGACATGTGGAACAAGGCCAAACTGTGGAACAGTAACAGCATCAATGGCTGCCTGAAGTTAGAGGGATGGGGAGGAGGCAAAGAGATGAAGAGAAGGAGAACTTCTTTATATCTTTTGGGGGTCAGAGAGAACATTCTGAGTAACACCACAGTAGTGGGCATAAATGTCATTACACATTTGTCCACACCCACAGAGTATTAAACACCAAGCTTGAACTCCAACATAAACTATGGACTTTGGGCATTATGAAGCCACCAATGTATCTGGGAGGCTGAGAGCAGAAGATCACAAGGCTGAGCCCAGCCTGGACAACTCAGTGAGACTCTGTCCTACAATAATAATAAAAAGGGTCTGAGCATGTAGATCAGTGGAAGATCATGAGTTCAATGCCCAATACCAAAAAAAGTGTCAATATAGATTCATCAGATTTAATAAATATACCATGGTATGAGGTGTGGACCATGAGAGAACCTATACATGTAGTAAGGAAGGGAGTTTATGAAAAAAAAAAAATCTCTGTATCTTCCTTTCCATTTTGCTTTGAATCTAAAACTGATATAAAAATGTTAAGTCTTTAAAAAGAAAGAAATCTATCAAAATAAAAGCTCTAAAAACTCTAGTAAATCTCTAAAGGCTTTAATAAAGGGAAATATTTCCCAGAGATATGAGTCAACTTATCCAACAGCTACAATTCTAAATTTGCATGCATGTAACAGCAGAGCAAATTCTGCCAGCAGAGAATATAAAAATATGTCACTGCAAAATATGTGTCCATACAAACACTTGTACACACCTGTTTGTTGCAGCATTAGCCAAGAAGCCCAAACAACCCAAGTGACGATGAATGGATATAAAAAACGAGCAGAACTCCAAAAGCTCAAGAAATCATACCAAGAATCAACAAATGGAATTACATCAATTTAAAAGGCTTCCTCAAAGGAAAGGAAGTGATTGAAGAGACAGCCTACATAATAACTCAAAACAAATGATCCAATCAAAAAACAGACAAGTGAACTGAAATACAAGTGGCTAATCAAAAGAATATTTGGCATCGTTAGCAATTAGAGTAATGCAAATCAAAAGGACTCTGACTCCTCCAGTCAGAATAGTGGTCATCAAGATTCCAAAAAAAAAGAAAATGCTGGTGCAGTTGTGGGGAAACAAAAATCTTATACAGGCTGAAGAACTAACTCAGCGGTTAAAGCGCTTGCCAAGTAAGTGCTGACTGATTCCCCAGCAACACGTTAGCTGGGCATGGGGGTGCACGCCTGTAATCCCAGCACTCAAGAGGCTGAGGCAGGAGGATTGTTGTGAGTTTGAGGCTAGCCTGGGCTACATAATGGGCTCAGAACCAGCCTGGACTACAGATTGAGACCCTATCTCAAAAAAAAAAAAAAAATCTTCTACATTGTTGTTGGGAACATAAATTAGCAAACCCACAATGGAAATCAATCAGGGGATTTCTCAAAGTAATAAAAATATAAATTCCATTTGAGCCAGCTAAACCTCTCCTGGGCATATTTCTGAGAGCTGAAGTCATCACACTGCAGCAATACACACATGCCCACGCTTGGAGCAGTGCAATTTATAGTAGCTAAAATGTGCCAACAGCCTAGATGCTCGCCACCAAATGACCTCAAGTACAGACAACCAAATGGATAAAGAAAACGTGTCAGGTACGCACCGTGGAATGTAGTCAGCCATAATAAAGAATGATTTCATCTCATTTGCAGGAAGATGGATGGATCTTGGGCCTGTAAGTCAGACGCAGATAGTTAAATATTGAATGGCCTCTCTCACATGAGACACTGGAAATATAAATGTTATAAAGTAGAAGAAAAGGGAGATGGTAGGGAACCGGGAAGCAGACCCTTTGGAAATGGGGGTGGAGATCAAGGGAAGGTGGTTAGGGAGGAGAGAGAGGGAACTGAAAAGTATATATGATACACACATGTACCAAGTCCCCAAAATCCCCTATGTATCACAAACATATACTAACATATGGAGGAAATATGGTCCAGACATATGATGGAATGTCAAGTAGCCATAAAAATAATGAGACTCCATGCACATGACTAAGTGGATAAACTCTTCACACATTCTACATCAAGTAAGCCACACATGAAGAGGCTGCATACTGTATGATTCCACTTACACAGAATGTCCAGAATCGGAAAACCCCTAGTCAACAGCACATTGGTGGTTACCCAGGCCTGAGAGGGAGACGCGATGGGGAGTGGCTGCACTGGATGTGGGGGAGGATTTTGGGGGCTTTCTGACGGTGATGAAAACGTTCTAGAATTAAGTATCAGTGGTGGTTATGCGATCCTGTGCGCACACTAAAAAACACTAAATCACACACTTTAAACTCTCAGGTTGTGTGGATTATATTTCAATTTGTTAACTGTATCACTTTTCTCAAAGAGCTTGTCAGAAGTACAAGGAGAAACAGGAAATCGATAAACATAGCTGGAGATCTTCCTCTCTGGGTCATTAGTAGTGCAAACGAGCCAAAATCAGCACAGGTGCACATTCAAACAACACCAAAACCTGTTCTTACACTCATGCATGATAGGGTATACCTACAAATCCAGCTACACAGGAGGCTGATGCAGGAGGATCACAAATTTGAGTGAGGCCAGCCTGGGCATTTAGCAAGATCCTGCTTCAAAATAAAAACACAAAGGGCTGAGGATGTAGCTCAGGCCAAAGGCCCTGGATTCAACCCTGAGGACCACAAAACAAAAATGACCTTGTGTTTACAGACACATGCAGAAAACAGCAACCAGCAGCTGCAGAAGAAAAGCTCTTGGGAGCAGAGCACACATGTAGCTTGAATGAGGTCTTTTGTTTCCATCCCTGTGGGACCCTGACTGGGCCTGGGGTGATTGTAGGTAGAAGAAGGCTCATACCTCAATAATCTCGTTTCTCAAGACTGGCAGAAGCAGAGCCCCTCCCTTTTATCCCAGGCCCAGGATGGCCCGCAGCTCAGGTTTTATCTTACCCAAATTCCTAATTTTCCCTTGCTCCCAGACCCTCACCAGAAATCATGTGGTCAGGTTTCTGGAAGACCCACCAGGCAAATTAGGCAACTTTCAGACCCCAAAATTCCTCCAATCCGTGAATGACCTAAAGGTCATGACCCTATTACCCTGGCTGACCCTCCTCCCTTCAGCTGCTTATAAGCCTGGCCTTCACCTTCAATGAATGAGCTGTTAACACTGACTCAGCCTCCTGGATGTGATTCCTTCCAGTTCCTCCATACTTTGCTGGTTCCTGATCGCTGGTGGCCAACAGTGGCCAGGGACCCCAGAGAACCCGACACATCCCCAGCACCCCACCATTGGCTGAGCCCATACTCACCAGGAACACGCCAGGATCCGGGACTCACGCTCTGGGTCACAGAACTTCCATCAGCCCCTGTTAATGCAGCCCTCTTAACAGATGTGGAAGTGGGGTACAGAGAGAGTGCCGGCCAAAAGCCACTAGCCTGCTCCTAATCTAGTTACCGTCACGTGGTATTGAATTTCAGAGAAATTTGACTAGGCTTGTTCGTTATTCACATACCCTACGACGGTGTTAGAGTAACTGAGCCTGGCACAGGCAGTTTATTGGGCTTTTACTCAAACATGTCACCTCAAGTTGTCATGTTGGGCATTTTTTTTTACATCAATCCTCACAGCCACCAGCCAGAGAGGTTCTGTGTTCCCCACCCACCCACCGATGAGGACTGAGACCCGCAGCAGGAAGTGGCAGCACTGGATGTAAACAACTGTGACTCTCGAATCCAAGCGATGACATGAGTGTGGCCTTCACCCCCACGCCAGGAGGCCACGCAGCTCTGCTGTCGCCAGGCCTCTGATGGCCACGGAGCCCCAAGGCTCAGGAGCTCGCTCATGTCAGCTATCCAACCTTCCCAGCAACCTAGTCAAGCAGGAGAAGCAGGGATCTTATACGGGGGAAACTGAGGCACACGTGCAGAGAGACAGGGACAGGCTGAGCGCACCCTTGGGGAGGAATGCTCCACCCAGGGTGGGGGGAACGAAGAAGCCTCAAGAGAGAAAGAAGCAGGAACACTTCCAGCCTCCTTGAGTAAACATTAACAGAAAGCTGCTGCTTTACCATTTACGAACACACTTTTATTCTCTATTATCATCCCTATGGGCTTTATGGTTGTACAATAAATACAGGCCTCTCCTGGTCACATCCACATCTCCTCCATGTCAAGTCAGAAAGACAGTACCGGCCTTCCCTCGTGAATCTCTTCATCAAACGAAGCTGCCCTCAGCGGTTGATGATGGATGCCTACAACAGCCTTTTCTGGGACACACACACGTCCCTCTTCTGTGGCCCAGAGGAAACAAGGAGGCAATTGCCTCCCACACAGCAAGCCACCAGCATTATTACGTTGCGAGTTCACCAGATCCACTTTATAAAGCAGTAAATTGACACTCAGAGAGGGTAAAGGACTTATAAAGGTCCTACAGTTAGGACGCAGCTGGTGTCCTGCTGGCTAGGCCAGTATTCTGTCCAAGGGAGGGTCAGGCTCAGGACCCCTTGGCCATGGGGGCTACATGTCGATAAAGCTGTAACAGCAGAATGAGATGGAAATGACTAGAAGGTTGGCCCTAGAAGAGCCCTTAACAATCATCCAATCCCCCATCATACAGGTGAACAAACAAGGACCAGGCAAAGAAAGCATTGCCAAAGTTACACAGCACAGTGGAAGATCTAGACTAGAACCCAGGTCCCCGCCACCCAGGTCTCATGGTCCAGCTGGGTTGGGAGAGCAAACTGAGGACAGTGCTGTGGAGATGGTAAGCAATCGATCCACAGGTCTCCCCGCCACCAGCAGACCTAGGCCTTGGAAAGTTTAAAATCCATTTAAAAAAAAAAAAGAAGACATACTTAGGGAAACAGAATCATGGCTGGCTGTGTTGGAAGACTTCCTGAGGACAAGATCAGGAAAGCTCGGCTCTGAGGTATGAATATAAGTCCAGCAAAAAGAAAGACATATTTATCAGTTTTGGAAAGAGTTTTTACTTATAAAGGGGTTTTGTGGAAGTTCAAGCCAACACTACTGGTGAAGGTTGGGTCCTGGAGGCTGGGAGCCTTCCTAGGCTAGGACAGGGCTTTGGGACTTGGACCGAGGGACAATGGATCTTCAAATCGTGAGGGGGAGCAGAACATCTGGAGGTCTCAGAGTTCTTCACAGAACTTCAGGACTGACTGATCGCACTTCACTTCCAGATGCTGTCAGTGTCAGAAAGCATGGCTGCTGCTTGGTGTCTGCAGGATCAAACCACAATCATGAGCACGAGGGTCCTTGAGCAAAGCCAATCCTCAAGTCACACAGGGTGGGCTCTTCCCAATGCCTGTCAGCGGTTACCTGCTATTGGTCCCCTCCTCTGCCTACTGTCTCCCACCTGCCTCTGGAGCCAGGGGGCAAACCCCCCCCCCCCCCCCCCCCCCCCCCCCCCCCCCCCCCCCCCCCCCCCCCCCCCCCCCCCCCCCCCCGCTCAAGCCCAAGCACCTCTGTGGTCCATACACATGTGCAGGAGAAAAGCCCAAGCACGGAGGGCATCGGAACCTCAGCATCTCTTCCTCAAACCAGAGAGTGGAAGCTTAGGACTTGAGGTCACAGGTGATACACAAACAGCAGAGCCCTCTCCAAGCCCCAGTTTCCCCATCTGACATGAAGGGGTTGGGGATGGAAGCGCCATGGGAGTCCAAGCTTTGGATACATAATGTCACCTTCTGGGTCATCTTCACATCTCCTGGGCTTTCCAGACAATGAAAGGAATGAGAGTAGCTTCCTCCATGCCCAGGTTCTAAGCAGCACAGGTAAGGGGCTTGGGGTGGGACTCGCCCATCAGCTTTGGCAGAGGCCGGTGGTCAGCGTGGAATGCTGACAAGGCATCTCTCCACGTGCAGGTCCCTGTGGCAGATGTAACCAGCATCCTTTGGAATGCCCGCAATACTTTTGTTCCGTCCTGGAGCTCGCCAAGGGCCACCCTGGGCTCTGGAGGCATCTCCCAATGCTCAGTCTTAGAGGAAGATGAACACTTGAGTCCCTAGGTCACCTGTCCAGGAATGAGCAGCACCCTGTAGCCAGGACTTGGGTTTCTATAAGCTGGCAGGGGCACGGAACCCTCGGAGAGTACATGTGTCGGGTGCCCTCTACCTGGGGGAGCTGGGAGGTCACCAGGAGCCGAATGTAGTAGCCACCAAACACTGCCAGCAGCTGCTGGGCCATTTCCTGGAGGAGGCAGGAAGCAGAGTGAGAGCCATGGGTGCACCTGGAGGGCAGTGGATCTAGGGCATGAGGGAGCTGTCCTGCCCAGGAGTGGCAGTGGCTACAAAGAACCCGCCAGGCCAGCGCCTGAGGCTCTCAGAAGACTCCAACTCTTATGGAACTTAAAACGGAAAAACAAAGTGAATCGGGGGGTAAGGCGGGGAGGGAGATGAGGAGTGGGTAGGGGGAGGGACAAAAGGAGAGTGGGAAAGTCCTTGTCACCTTGACAAGATACGTAGGTGCACAAAATGCTCAACTTCATTGTAAACCTTAAATTTTGCACTTATACATATCAATAAAATGGGGGGAAAAAAAGAAGACTCCAGCCTGATCTAGAAGCCCATCTGTGCAACTCCCTGGCTCTGGGCTAGGGCAGCCTCTGGCTCCTAGCCTTAAGATGAGGAGCTAGCTGCTGCTTGGCCATAATGTATGCACAAGGGCTGGGCTGTAGCTCAGTGCATGCTTAGCATACACAAGGTCCTCGGTTCAGTCCCTTTACAACTAATAAAAACACTCGTTTATACAAAAACGACAAACAACCCCAAAGCACTAGAGAAATTACCAACAGTTCATACACTTTGTCCACTTTCAGTCACTAAGGCTACATATATCTGTAGAGTTAGTAATTATGGACAATTTTAAAAGGTCAGGAGGAGGCAGGCGTGGTGGGACACCAGTCATCCCACCACTGGGGGAGCCTGAGGCAAAAAAAAATAAATAAATAAAAAATCACAAGTTGGAGCCTTGCCTGGGCAGCTTAACAATTGCATGGAACTCTGTCCCAAAATAAAAAAAATAAAAAAAAAAAAACAAGGCTGGGATGTAGCTCCACGCACAGGCCTTAGGCTCAGTAAAAAAGGCCAAGACAGACTCTGGCACACCTCCTCTGCAGCTGACCCTGCATAGGCCACTCCACCTGCTGAGCCCATCTTCACAGGGCACAGAGGGTGCCATCATGTGCTGCACTGAGCTGCAGTGAGGCCTGCCTTAGCAGAGAGATGGAAAGTGCCTCCTGTCCGATCACCTTGCCAATAGAATCACCATTATTATCATTCAATAAGAGAATAAGAGATATTACATGGATCAAAGGGCTTGGGATGTCACTCAGTGAAAAGGCCCTGGGTTCAATTGCTAGCACCACACACACAAAAAAAAGAATTTTATGCTAAATAAAAATCTGTAATGTAGAAGGTCACCCTAACTGTCTGTCCTTCACAGACACTGGGATTCTATAAAACAAGACAGTCTGCCCAGCCTCTGGCAGTGGCTACGTCTTCCCTAGCTACAGGATTCGGGCAGACACTCTAACAACATGCAAGTACACACTTGATATTCATGAAATGCAATTACATGGCTATTGGTTTGAATGAATTTGAAAAAAGTAATTTAAAATACCCATATGTAATAAGTTATTCACATAAACCCAGGCAAGCAAGCCACCATAAAGTACGTGACCTTATCAATCTTTTACTGTCTTAAAAAAAAAAAAAAAGTTAGTGCAATGCAAAAGAAAAAACCAACATATTCATCACTTTCCCTTTCAAATCACCCTCTTGGAAGGCTTCCCACTCCCCACTGCTGCAAACAGGGAAGTCTGGACTGGTTTGGACCTTGAATCCCCAATCCAGCCACTCTACTGATAAGCTCCCTGCCTGTGGGTCTATCCCTGTGGTTTAGAGAAGTCAGGATGATCTGCAAAACATGCTGTCAGATTTCTGACCTACCAACAATTCACCAGCTCCAACAGTGTGGGTGGCAGGACCCAACAGAACTCTGGGGCCAGATGAGCTAGAACTGAATAGAAGTCAAAGAATCAAACCAAATCTAAACATCCAGCTGCCATTTGAGCAGACAGATGGATGAGTGGCTGGATAGATGGACAGATGGCTGATCAACTGAATGGTAAATAGATTTTAAGACCAAAATGGTCATCATTATTGGTAAAGGAAGCTATAAGCCATCAACAGACCTATTCAATGGAACTACCCAAAAGAGAATTCAAGACAGTTTAAAATGCAGCAACAACAAAACAACAACAACAACAACAAATCAACACAGTAGATATAAAATAATTCCTATAAACTATTTTTGAAAGTATTGAGATTTTTTTAAAAAGTGACAATTGGGGGCTATAAGATTTGAATGGTCTCTACAACTGGAAGAAGCCATGAGTCTAGGAATGTAGAACTAAGGCTGCCACATGCACACGTCCACACAGGTATCCCACACGGGGGCAGCCAACTGCCACTACAGCCTTACCTCTGGCTCCGCCTCAGGCACCAGCTGCTGTAGCTCAGTCTGCAGGACTGGATTCTCCTGAGGAACAGGAGCATCGCGCAGGAGAGGAGTGTCCTCCAAATCCTCAGGCTCCACTGCCGTTGGGGGACTCACCCCCTTCTCCATGACGACACACAGCCGGCTCAGTCTGCTTCTCAGCAAGGGCTGCAAAGGGAACAGCGAGGGGTGCAGGTGTGTCCTAAAGTGGGTGGGACCTCAGAGAGGGATGACTCCCTGGGCTGTAGACGCAAGAGAAGGTAGATCCAGCTACAGATTCCAACACTGACCTCAGGAGAACCTACGATGGGCCCTACTGTCATTCCCTACAAGAGTTTGGATTATTGACTTCTGCAATCCCAGAACTTTGTGAGACTGGGCAGGAGGATTCCAGGGAAAACAGGCTGAGCAACTTAGTGACTTAGCAAGACCCTGCCTCAAAATGTAAAAAGCAGACTGAGGACGAAGGGTAGTGCAAAGACCCTGGGTTAGATCTCCAGTACAAAACATATATATATGGAATATGTATGTGGAATATATATACATATATATCTTTAAAGGACTTTCCTTCCTGGGCTCTGATGAGCTCCTTAGAGCAGCTGAAGATGTAAGCCATTTTATCCACATGACGCAAATGAACAAATTTAGACTGGAAGGCCCTACCTGGGACCAAACGGGAACTAATGAGCCAGCATCATGGGAAGACCACAACCCTGACTTCTCACCCACCTGTCAGCGCTTTAGGGCTGGGAGCAGGAAGCATGACCACCCAGTGATATGACTGGCCATGATGGCAGGCAGAGGACAGGCCTCAGAGCCTGTCTCTCCTTGGCAGAACCACAGGCCCTCCCTAACCTTCTGAGAAAATGGCAGGAGGGTGCTCTGAAGGTCAGGTGTGGTGGCTCATGCCTGCCACCCCAACGGCTCTAGAGGCTGAGGAAGGAGGGTCATAAGACACTAAGTCAAAATGAAATTAAGAGGGCTGGGAGCGTAGCTCGGTGGTAGAATGCTTGTGAAGCTCTAGGTTCGATCTGTAGTACCACAAAAATAAAGGTGCATTGAACAGGAGTCCTGCAACCTCATCTAAGTACATGGCATCTTTGCATCTTCCAGCATGTGGTACTAATATGATTATTAGTAGAGAGGAACACACGCTTGCTATAGGAAATACAGAAATTGTAATTAGTTAAGGAGGAGGAGGAGGAGGAGGAGGAGGAGGAAGAGGAGGAGGAGGAGAAGAAGGAGAAGAAGAAGAAGAAGAAGAATGAAGAGTGGTTATTAAAAGCAACCACCGATTCTGTGTTGGTTTTTTTCCTTCCAAGTAACTTTTTCTCAGGCACATGTCCAAACCTAAATTAAGTCAGTCCATAAACTGGCCTCCTGCTTATTTTGCTGGGTTTTTTTCTTTTTTAATCATTTAGGAATCTCCCTTACCTCTTGGTTAGTCTTCATTTCTTGAACATGGTCAGACAAAAACTGCACACAGTTCTCCAGGTCAAAATAGACAAACCAGAGCTGCAGAGAAAAGAAGCAGTCGGGGCCACTGGGACTCACCCTCACTGCCGGCCAGACCTCCACGTCCCACGCTGCGTCCATCCTCCGCTCCTGCTGCTGGCCTGAGGCCCAGCGTGTCCCATCCTCCTCCAGCAGGACACGACATCCTACTTTCTCCCACAGCTAGCTTGAGTGCCTACTTGCTAACAATGCACAGCCTTCACATTAAGCTATATCTCCAGCCTTTTATTTTATTTTTTCTTTTTCTTTGCATGTGTGTGGGGGGGAGGGGGGGCGGGGAGGTGACAGTGTCTTAGTTGCTAGGGTTTGGCTTGAACTTGGAATCTTCCCACCTGGACCTCACAGAGTGCTGGGATTACACCTGTGTATTGCAATACCTGGCTCAGAAAATGGCTCTGTGTGTACACTGAGATGTCCATCCACCCATGGTGGCACACGGTTACAATCCTAGCACTCAGTGAAACTGACACAAGAAGACTGCAAGTTCCAATCTAGCCCAGACAACTGAGAAACTTGGTGAAACCCTGTCTCAAAATAAAAAATAAAATGCGTTCAGGATATGGCTCAGTGCAAAGGCTCTTGGTTCAATTCCCAGTCGTGCAAAACAAAAAACGCCCAACTCCATACAAAGTGCTGTGGCCCTTGCCTCCTGCCAGTTGCCAGACAGACTCCAAGACATGCAGAGTCCACACAGACTCTAGACTCCCCTGGACATCACATATCCAACTGGGGGTGGAAATGGCACCTTTATTGTCAGTGGCCAGGGCACCTTTCTGTCTAGAGCTCAAACATGCACACAAGTAAAACCCTTCCAAGATGGCACCTCCAGTACCTGTGACAATCAACTCTGGTGCTCTATGGGGAGGGAAGCAGGGAAAGAAGTCCTCATGTCACCCTTACCTCACCTTGTGACTCAATTTAAGCCCCTAGGAAGCTAGATTAAATGCATCCAGACTGAGATCTTCCATGGTTACACATCAATATGTCCCAGGGGTGGCACACACCATAACCAAAGCTCTACAAAACAACAGTGTTTCTTGTCCTACACCTCTCCCAATAACACCATTCTCCTCCCAGCAACTGAACCATGAGACCCGAGGTCATGTTCCTCTTGTCTGCTAACCTCTCTGTCTCTTCCCAGGAAAGGATTGTTTTCGAATGACTTTTTAAAGAATTTTTACAGCCAGGTGTGGTGGTACACACCACGGTCTGAGTGTACTTTGAAGGGTCTATTTCTGGCTGGTGCCCTGCCTCGGTACTCTGCTCGCCAGCCACCAGAAAAACAAGCAGCTTTGCTCCACCACATCTTTCCACCACGATTTCCGTCTTAGTTAATTTTTCATTGCTGGGATAGAATCTCCAATATCTACAATTTTAGGAAGGAAAGATTTATTTCAGCTCAGTTTCATAAGGTCATGGCCCATTCACAGGCAGGCAGCTGGAAAGATGGCAAGGCCAGGGCCAGGGCCAGAGCCAGAGAGAAAGCGCTTCATGACATGACAAAATAGAGCCATGTAGGAAGAAAGGATGGAACCAGTACACACCCCTCCAGGTCCAGCCCCAAGCACCTGCCCCAGGCCCCACCTCCCCACCATACACAGTATCCATAGGTACGTGAGGCTCTCGTGGCATGCTCCAGATTCAAACCAGAACCACGTTCCTGCCTTGATGCCAGCCAACCACGGACTGAAGACCATGAAACCCTGAGCCAAATGAAACCTCTCTTCCTTTAGGTTGCAAGTGTCAGTGTTTTGGGTCAGAAATATAAAAACTGACTACTACAGATGGGCCTGCTCATTAATCATCCCAACCATCCATAGGTTCAACTCACACTTGCCAAGTTACTCCACGTGCCAGATGAGACAGGAGATTAAGAGATAAATGAGATGGAAAAGGACCCACAGATTCCAGGATCTTCTGGTCTACAGAGTCACACTTGAACCACAGAATCCAGGAATCCAGTCATGCCATCTGGTCTAACCCAGATGTCAAAGATCACTTCGCACTCTCTACTGCCTTGGATGCGAAGGGTTCCACAAACGGGGATTGGTGCATAGTCTCAGGTACAGTTTCAGCACCTAGGAGAGCCCCTGGCTCACAGTAGGCTCGTTAAGGGCCATGTGTGGATGCAGACAGAAGGTACATGCCCGCTCTGGGCTCCACTGGGTCCCTCCAGGGCAGGAGCAGGCCTTGTTGAAGCAGATGGGGTGCCTAGAAGACTTCTGCATCGTCATCAAGCAGAGATCAGCCAAGAGCAGGAAGTCGAGCCCCCCTAGTGTCCCAGCCCACGGTATGACTTTGTGCTCATCAGTGTAAAGCCTCCCCACTGCCTCTGGAGCAAAGAAAATGACTTATCAAGCAGGCAAGACCTTTGGCCTCCGACCTGCTTCCTAGCCTCCTCTCCCACTGTTTGTCATTCCCCTGTGGCCCTCGGCTACTGGAACTCCTCAGTGTTGGTCCAAAGTACCCTGTCTGTGCCAGGTGCAGCCGTATACACCTGTAATCTCAGCACTCTGGGAGGTTAAGGAAGGAAGGCTTAAGTTCAAGCCTAGCCTTTGCAACTTAGCAAGACCCTGTCTATAAATAAAACTCTTAAGAGGATGGGGGTGTAGATTAAAGACCCTAACTTTGATCCCTAGTATCACACACACACAAAAATCTGCCTTGCCTCTCAGCTTGCCAGTGTCCTTTTGCCACAGGGACAGCAAGCCTACTATGACCACACCACCTCATGCCTGTCATCTTCACAAGTCTGGACAGGGACCTTGTAGAATCCCATAGTACCTTTCGTTCCCAACAGCCAACTTAGCACAGAGGAGGCATCTCAAGAAAGAAGCATGGGGATGGGGAGGAGGAGGAGCTGATTGACTTCTGGGCACACAGTGGAGGTGACAAGGCCACCTGTCATCAGGAGCTCAGCCACAACAGGAACTACCAGGAAGAGGTCTCTCCATGACACGTACCTGGATCACACTGTGGCACCCTTCCACTGAGTCTGTCACCCCCAGCAGCACCCGATGTCTCAGCAGGGCTCCATTGGCAGCCGCCAGCCTTAGGTCCGTGTTGCTGTTGGCCTGTAAGACAAATGCCCTGCTGCCGAAGCACTCCAGGGCTCTGGGCAAAGGCTACATATCCTTCCACGCCTAGATACAGCAGTCTTCCATTTCCTCCCCTACAAAATGGGGTTGTCGTTGGACAGTAAACCCAGCAATGTCAGACAACCCAAGGCCCAAGCCCAGCTCTGCTGCTTCGTTGGCCAACGTGTGGCCCTCTCTAGCCTCGTTATCTGCAGGTATAGAATAAGCAACATGCCACATCCCCTAGGACTGTATAGATATGTCACTGACCAGTGGGGACAGTCAGGTCTGAGAGCAGATATTTCTGGGAGGTAGGGACACATGGGTCTGAGAACCCAGAGCCCATTGTGAAAGGGTAGCACCCATTCTATCTAGAAATGGAGCCCCTGGCACAATGCCTGCCCTCAGAAGGGCTTTTTGTCTTCTGTTCCCACCCACACCAATCAAGACCACACATGCAGTTGACAAAACAGATGCCAAGGAGGCCAGGGAAGGCAAGGGAGAAGAATGGTGGCCAACCCCAAGTGCTGGAAGAGACCACAAGGTGACCCTCAGATGCAGTTAGGAAAAACAGCCCAATCAAGGACAAGGGCTAGCCCAAAAGGCCAAGATCCCCAAAAACTTTAGAGATGTGAGGCCTTTTGGGTTGTCACAGCGATGGAACAGACAATGCTGGCATGTAGCAAAGGAGCCAGAGATGCGGGCCATGTGCCTCCCACAGAAGGACATGTCCCATGCCACTGTCCTCGGGACACACTGGACATGAATGCAGGTGAAATATCTACTAGAATTCTCTGACTGGCCAACCCAACTCCATCATTCGTGTATCTCTCTGTGTTTGTGTGTGGGGTGTGTGTGTGTGTGTGTGTGTGTGTGTGTGTGTGTGTACGCACGCGCACACACATGTCTGCCTATGCTCATTTTTTGGTGAGGGTTCAATGCACACTGAATTGTCCAGGAACAGCAATATTTAATTTTGTCTTGAACTCTGAGGCAGGTTGTTGATCCTTCCAGAAGCCACTCAGCAGCAGATTCCCGACCCTACCTCTTCTGGCCTGCAGAGCCTCAGGCAAGTTACTTAACCTCTCTGCCTTTGCCTCCTCACCCCAATCTGGACACAGTACCACACCTGCCTTGCGGGTGACACTGAGGAAGAGAGCCAACTCTCATGGGACACTCAGAAGAATGAACACCATGTCAGCTACCAAAGTCCCTGCGATGGTAGTGCACCATTAACACAGTGCATTTGCCACTGTGTCACGCCCACCACAAGTGAGTATTTTAGGGACTTCCTTAGCAGTGTGCTATACTCTGGAAGGGACCCAAAGCCGGGCTCTCCTGTCTTCGGAAACCTTCTCATCTGGAGAGAGACAAAGGAGGCCTCATGAAAGGGGACAAAGGCAGAGTAGTGGAACTGTGAGGCCCTTGCTGTGCTAACAGTGAGAGTGACAACAGCTGGGAGCAGGCGCATAGGCATTGCTCTTGGTGTCATGGCTAGAGGTCCTTGAGATGGGTGGCCACAGACTAGCTTTACCTCTCTGAGCTTTGCTTTCCCCTCTGATAAACACAGTCAGAAGAAGAGAAAAAGAGGAAGAGGATGAGGAAGAGGAAGAAGGAGGAGATGAGGTGGAAGAAGAAGTACTTAGTACCTCATAAGCATTTATTTAAATATGTTTAATTCTTACAATAACCTTATGGTAGGGGCTGGAGGAATAGCTCAGCAGTTAAAGCGCTTGCCTAGCAAGTGCTAAGTCAAGTGCTAAGTACCCGAGTTCAATTCCCCAGCACCACATAAGCTGGACATGGTGGCGCACGCCTGCAATACCAGCACTCAGTAGGCTGAGACAGGAGAATTGCTGTGAGTCCAAGGCCAGCCTGGGCTCCATTGTGAGTTCAGGACCAACCTGGGCTACTGAGTGAGACCCTGTCTCACAAAAAAATAAAAATAAAAAAAATCCTTATGGTAGAGCTATTGTTACTGTGTCATTTTGTAGATGAGAAAACTGAGACCCTAAAAGGCTGAACAATAACTTCCTCCAGGCTGCAGAGATAACAAATGGTGCCAGTGTCCTGCTGCCTTGCAAAGTTACTGCTGGGCACAGGCACAGGCCTGAGCGCAGGGCACACAGTAGGTGCTTGGGATTGGAAGGAAATAATGCAGGAGGGGTTTCCTGAGTGAGCCAACAGGGCCTCGGCCTCCATACTGCCCCACGAGCAGAGAATCCGAGGTGAATACAGGACAGGAGAAGGAGGCAGAGCACCCAAGCAGCGTCCCCGACCGCACGAGGTACACCTGCTTCCCTAAAGCACCTGCCAGGTGCCCGGTTTTCTGTCGCTTCTGTTAAAGCAGATCCCTTTGCTTTTTCCTCTCATCTCTTGCTGTATCGTTTGCTGGCAGAGTGGCTGGCTCGACTTATGTTTTACGGGCCAAGCAAAAGGGCTGTGAACACTTCAACAGAGCCCAAGGGTGGCGTTATCTTGTCAGCCCCGTGGCAAAGCCCAACCCAGATCCTTTCACAGTGATTAAGCCATAAAATCCTACAAGTTTCTGCGACAAGGGAACAAAACAGAATTCAGTCCCCAACCCTGACTACATTTCTCAGCAACCCGCCTGGCAAGAGCACAGGGTTTGCAAAAGGTCTCAGAGGCCGCAGTGCACTGTCCAAACGGATGGCCTCGGGGACATGTACATCTGATTCCCGACTTTCAACTGTGCTGCTAAACATTGCATGAGGCGGAAGATGGTGTGGATGCTGCTACCCAGCTGGCCTCGAAACGGAGATTAGCAGCATGGCCTCGGGCTGCTCCCAGAGTCTCCCCACCCTCAGCTTCCCCAGTGTAGGAGGAATGTAGCAGCCTCTCTCCAGGGAGCTGACAGCTAACATGTACCAGTTAACATGTAAAGTGTTTAACAGATGAGCTCCTGCCCATGAAGTGCTCAACACATGGCAAAAAAGGCAACACAATTAGCAAACTACACATGAAACTGGGAGGCAACAATCTCCTCTTTGAATGCAATCAGGCCTTGAACCCTGGCTCTGCCCCTTACAGGAGGATCTAGGACAAGCCACTTCAACTCTCTGACCACAAGTTCTCTGCCTCTCTCAGGTCTGTGCTGGGATTAAGTAGGGCACAGCTGTCAACACAGCACCAGGTCCGCACCTGCCATCACAAGGCGAGAAGGCACGGAGCACCCTTCCCAGCCCCCAACCCCTGACCTCTAGTACTGCGTGGGGTGCGCTCAGCAGCCCTCACGCACTCCCAGGGCTGTCGTGAGCACTGACGGGGAAAAGGTGAGCCAAAGGACTCAGCTTAAGTGCTGGAGGAATGGTGGCTATCAGTGTTTTCCTGGCAGACTATCTCTTGAAACAGCTTGCTTCAGAAAAAAATAAAAAGAACAGTCCTCAGGGATTAGAAGCGGGAAAAAAGAGCATCTTCCTCAACCACAGGCTGCCGTCATCATGCGTGACCTCACCCTGGGCCAAAAGCAGCACCGCCAACTGGCCACAGGCTGGAACTTTTAAAACTGCAAGCCAAAATAAACCTTTCCTCTTTCTAAGTTGATTTTTTTAAGACTAAGAAAGAGAAAGAACATCAAAGGAGTATTTAACCATTCATGCGATCTCATTTCTTTTAGTCACTGGGCACAAGAGCCAGAGTGAATCTTCAGGGGAATCTCTGAGAGAGGGTGTGGCTTGGGATTCTCAGACCTGCGTGGGGGCGGGGGAGCTGGCGGAGCTTGGAGGGGGCCCCCCCAGTTGTCTCACCTTCCTCTGGTGCCTCTCGAAGACTAGCACGAGCATGAGAGTGAGGCTCATGGCAGCCAGGGTCACAAGCAGCACGCCGGCCCAGTGGTGGCCCAGAGCAAACATCTGGCTGGTGGAGTAGATATTGGCCCACACCACCACATAGAGCACCTGCGAGAAGCCGGGGAGGGAAACGGCAGTGAGGAACACCAACTCCACACAGGGGGACCCGCTGTGGACACTCCTGCCACCCTCCCAGGGCTCAAAGGGTTCACAAAGCCAGGAAAGGACCAAGGCAGCCCGAGAGTTGGCATGAGTGAGCTCATGTTCTTCTTCTTTATAGCAAGTCGAGGACAGTGGTCACTAACTACTCCTAATTCTTCTTTACCCTGACTCTAAATAGCCTAGAAGGAGGCGGGAGACTCTGGGATGGCAGGCATTTGGGTCTGAATCCCACCCGATCCTTTACCACGCAGACCTGACAGATTATAACACCTCCCTGTGCCTGTTTCCTCATCAGAAAATGGGGACTTTACAGGATTGTTTCAAGGGTTCCCAAGGCAGCCTATGTCACAACCCAGAGCCTATCAGTGATTAAGGAAGGCTGGACCCAGACACAAACCTTCTCCCAGCAGTGGGTAAGGAGTAATCCAAAATACGGTGAATGTTGAAATTTTAAAATTTGTATCACAGTGAAAGACATATTGGTGCTCATCCCCCTCAACTCTCGCCTCACTCTGGACCCCTTCACCACTCTCACCACTTTCTGAAGCCCTTCCGGAAGTCCCCTCTCACAAGTGTCATTACACGAAAAAATTTACAAAATCCTGCGGCCAGACAATGAAAAACGTCAGGCTCATTAAAACTCTGTGGTGCGTCCTTATCCGCCTCATCCGCAGATCTGGCATCATGTGGCTTCTAGCTCTTCTCCAAAGTCGAAACGATCAGGAAACAGAAACATTTCAGATCGATTCAGGACACAGAGGCAGCCACGACAGAGCCACTACGGACACTCCCAGAGAACACCCAGCACTGCCGGCAGAACGACAGGGTGTGGGCTTTTGAAGCAAGAGGGACTGTCTTAAGGGGATTAATGACAATGTGTTTTTTTACCACAATAGTCACTGTATATATTTTTTTTATCACATCTCGTTGCATACACACACACGATTCCCATCCCTTATGTGGGGACTTGGTAACAGCGCTCTCCCATAGATTTTATCTTACACCAAACTCAGGTCCGCGGGGCACTGCTCCTGCCCAGCAATCCCCTATCTGCCCATGGGCCCAAAGCTGCATCTGGCATGATGCTGGGGTGGCCAGCACGGGACCTCCTCCTTACCACAGCAAAGGCCAGCCGCAGGGGCCTGGAGTTGTAGATGATGTACCTCCTCACTTGCGGCTCCAAGAGGGCGCTCTCGGCCAGGCTCCGGTACTGGTCAGCAGGGAGCTGCTGGGCCACCGTGGGAAAGGGGTCAGTCATCCATGGCAGAGCCACTCCCCAGCGCCCCCCACCAGCAAGCGCGTCACTCCCAGTCCTCGTGAGGGTCACATGGAAGGGAGATCAGACACACTCTGTGAAGCCCAAGGGCAGCAGCATGGAGCTCAGAGCTCAGGAAGAGAATCATGGGGAGGTGGACAGCCAGAGACCCAGGAGGCCATGCTGTGGACAGGACCCCCGACTGACGCTCAGCAATGAGCAGCAGGCCAAGGACAGCCTAGAAGTCAAGGCTTGGAGTCAGGCGGCCTGAGCTCAGGCACCAGCCATGCCCCTTACATTCTGTGACCTGGAGCAGGTTACCCCTCCTGGGCCTCGGTTTTCTCCTCTACAAAACGAAAGGGTTCCCAATCACAGGGTTCAGGTGTAATAAAATGAGATAGTATGCAAACGGTGCTTGGCAGAGTGCCAGTAGCTGGTGACCCCGGGCGGGCAGGTGTTACCACCAGGACCGCAGTGTCGACACAGTCCGAGGGCCGACTCATCCTCCTGCCCAAGGCAGAGGGTCTGAAGACCAGGAAGACCCCATGAAAGCAGACCAAGAGAACAGAATCGCTGGGCATAGTGGTCTATGCCTGTAATCCCAGCACACTAAAAGCCTGAGGCAGGTGGACTGTAAGTTCAAGCCCAGCCTGGGCGATTTAGCAACTTAGTGAGACTTTCACATTAAAACTAAAAATGATCTCAAAATGTTGGTCTAGACAAAAAGCTCCGTTCAGTTTTAAAGAAGTAAGCCAAGTGTGGTAGTACATGTCTAATCCCAGCACTCCGGGAGGCTGAGGCAGGAGGATCACAAGTTTGAACACAACCTGGGGACCTTGGCAAGTTGGTAAACACGGTCTCACAATTTAAAAAATAAAAATAAAAAGGTCTAGGAACATAGCTCAGTGGGAAGGCCCTGGGTTCAAACTGTGTGAACAAATTTTTAAAAGGCAAATTCTAAAATCTTCAGGGCGAAATGAGCAATGCGCTCCCTAACACCAACACCAATCTGTGATTGATCGTTTGGGCTCCCCACACAGAAAGCCCCGCCACGCCAGGTGGTAGGGACACAGGAAACCACCCCAGCAATACCTCTTTCCAACAGCAAGATCTATGCCTTACTGAGCATCTGTCATGTGCTGGAGACAGTGCAAGCGTTCCTCAAGCATTATTTCATTTAATCTAACAAAAACACAGTATACAGGTACTAAAATTGCCTTCACTTGGAGATGATAAAACTGAGGCTCAGAGAAGTTAAGTCACCTGCTCGAAGTCACACAGGCAGGGAAAAGCAGAACCAGGTAAGCATCCAGATGCAGGGTGTGTGAAGTCTGGGCCTGGATCCACCAGCATTTGAAGGTACTATCTTAATACGTGGCGAACTTTCCTTCGCAAGTGTAGTTCTTCCCCTACAATGCCCTTCCTCCTACACACCCAGCACATTCTTATTTATCCTCCAAGACCTACAACAAGGTCTGCTCCTCCGTGAAGCCTTCCTAACCAGCCATCTGCTAGCAGGTTTTTCTCTCTTGCAAATGCCTTCACTGTGTGGCCCTCATGTGGTGCTGTCCGAACTCACCCAGCACATGGTCATGTCCCCGGGACTCTACAGGCCCTCTGCACATTTTCACCTCTCTACTGTGCAGCCTGCTAAATGCCTGGCACGGAGTGGGCACCCCCAACTCACGGGTGCTAGGTAAGCCAGCTGGGGAGTCGGGAACCGCCATCACACCCACGTGTCCCACCACAGTGAGCACTGGGGTGATCCACCAGTGTGTGAGTAGTTGGGTGGGTGGATGGTGGACGGTGGATGGACAGACAGGTGGAAGAATGCAGGGATGAGCAGTAGATCAATGAATGGAAGGAAGGAAGGATAAGGGGATAGAGGATACGGGATAGAAGAAAGGATGAAGGGATGGAGGATAGGCAGACAGATGGACAGAAGGACGGGAGGGAGGATGAATGTGAAAGGACAAACAGAAGGGCAGACAGTAGGGACCCAGAGCCAACACTCACCTGAATGCCCCAGGCCTGCAGCTGCTGTTCTGCAGCCCCCAGGTCGAAGGAGATGGGTGCACAGGTGTTGTCAACCCGGAGGACTGTGAGGACCTGGCCATTGTGCAGCTCTGAAAACAGACCAGAGCTTCAGCTGGCCGCCTGGCAGCAACCCCCCAGGCTGTGAGGACCTCCTTGTGACCAGGAGGGAAGGGCATGGTGGCCATCCTCAGATTCCTGGAGACTGGACTTGACCAGGAAGCCCCAAGGAGGCAGAACTGAGACGAGAGCATGGAGGGGCCTGGGATTCCAGGGGAGATCCAGAAGCAAGACCTTCCCTCCCCCACCCACTCTCTTCCCCCAGAAAAGACCTTTCCAAGACTGGAAACTTCCCTACAAACTCACTGGTCACAAGAGATACGTAAACAAAGACTTATTTACACCAAGGGGCTTATGCTATGACATTTATTCAAATAATGCAAAGGTAGCTCAACTCTAAGTAAAAGATAACTACTTTTGGTAAGATGAATGGTCCCCCCAAAGTTGTACACACCTTAACCCCAAGAACCATGAGTATGCTGCCATCCACGGCAAAGGAGATGTACAGGTTTCGAAGGAAGGCGGGCCCCAGATCAGATGACCTTCAACGAGGAGGAAAACCTGGATTGCTCAGGTGGACCCAGTGCCCCCGTAAGAGGAGACAGAGGCAGAGGCAGCCCCACAGAGATGTAGCCAGCCAGAATGCACGGCTGCTGGCTTTGATCACGGAAGAAGGGACCACAAGCCAAGGAATATGGGTCACTTCTAGGAGCAGGCAACAAGCACGGCTCGCCTGATGTGAGCTCAGTGGGAGCCACGTCAGACTTCTGAACTGCAAGGAAAAGCACTTGTGATTGCTCAGCCACTAGGTGGGCCACTGAACGGACCAGAACACCTGTCATTGTGTTGTGTTAACAATTCAACAACAGCACACTGCCTCATTGGTAGCCTCTCCTGTCCTATCCCACTTTCTGCTGCTCTGACACAACACTGCCCAGGGCAAACCAGACACAACAGAAACCATCTGGCCCACAGTTGTGGAGGTGGGAAGTCCAAGATTAAGGCACCGGCACCTGGTGAGGCCCTTGGTGCCGCATCAGGCGAGCAGCGAGTGTGCACGGGAGAGAAATAGCTACACTAAATGCATCCTTTCTACAGGGTTCCAAGGAAACCTCCCTCAGGATAAGTGACCCATCCTGTGCCAGCGACATAAACCCACTCTCATGGAGCAGAGCCATCTGGACCTCCTCGCTTCTTCAAGTTCCTCCTCTTAACACTGAGGCAGTGGCAATCAGCTCCAACAGGAGTTTGGGATTGGGCTGGAGAGCTCGCCTAGCAATCAAAAGGCCCTGAGTTCGACACCCCAGCACCACATAATAGCTGACTGTAGTGGTGCACACCTGTAATCCCAGCACTTGGGAGGCTGAGACAGGGGGACTGCCATGAGTTCAAGGCCAATGCTGGCTACATAGTGAGCTTAGGACCAGCCTGAACAACAGCTCAAGACTCTGTGTCCAAAAAAGAAAAAGAATAATAATAATTGGAGAGAGGATACTCATACCCATGTCCTAAGCATATTTTCAACTCATTCAACCCATTAAACACATGATCCCCTCCTAAATACATCAGTTCAGACTTACCACAACAGCTACCAAAACCCTTACCTACAGTGTAAGGACAAAGCAGACTGGGGGCCGCCACGGAGAAAGGTCTATACTGACACCCCCGAGGCCAGGAAGGAAGCCAGGCAGCAGCCAGGAGGTGTGGGGTACCACCAGAGTGGGCACACTGTGTGTGGCTGCTGCTTCCACAGTGAGGCAGGAATGGGTGGATGGATTAACCCGTAAATAGGTTCTCTGCTGGCCCAAAGCTCCTGTCACCTCAGCAGGCTCCAGCCACACCGGAGTGCTGGCAGCCAGGTGAGCAGCGCTACTGTCCAGGGGCCCTGGTCCCCCGAGCAAGCTCTCCGCTCTCTACCACCGTTCCCAGCCCATCGCCAAGCCCTGCTGCCACCGGGGACAACACGCCTCAACTCCGCGCACCTTCCGGCCTTCCTCCTGCCTCTGTAGTAGTCTTTGCTGGCTTCTCTAAGCACCCTCTTCCCCTATAACACTCCCCCATGCAGCAGCCAGAGCCCCATCAGGTGACAGCAATCCCTCCACTATGTACTCTGCTGGCAAGCACCAATCCTCTCTTGCTCTTCCAGCTCTTAGGAGAATGAGCCTCGTGCCAGATTTACCCTGAACAACACCAGCCTCCACTGCTCCTGGAATATGTACTAGTCTCTCTCTCACACCCCAGGACCTTTTCATATGCTTTCCCTCTCTCTAGAACACTAGCACTTACATTCACATCCCAACTCACTGATTCTTTTTGCCAGGAAGCCCTGGGAAACATTCTCCACTCTTAGAAGATCAAATCCACCTGCCAACCTACCTGAACTGCCTGTTTATCTTCCTTATATTGATCAAAAGAAATACATGTGCATCCACTGAGCTGGCTTTGGCCTACCTTTCCTCCCTTCAGCCTCCATGCCTCCAAACTGACTTGTCCACTGCTGGGCCCCCGGGGCTGGCTTCTGGGTCTAGTACACATTTAACGGCAACATGAAGTAACATAGTGGGACTCGGACCCCTAGATCTGGTGGAGTTCTTAGTTTTTGTTGTTGTTGTTTTGTTTTTTGAAGACAGGGTCTCACTTTTGTAGTCCAGGCTGGTCCCGAACTCATTATGTAGCCCAGTCTAGCCTCTAACTCCCAGCAATCCTCCTACCTCAGCCTCCTGAGTGCTGGGATTGCAGGTGTGCACCACCACACCCCACATACGTGAGCTCAGGAGCACTTTAACCTAACCATGACACTATTCCCCCAGCCCCAGCATGGCTCTTTATATGTATATATACTTATGGAGGTTATCACCAATGATCTCAAAGGTTCTCTACAATTCTAAATTCTATATTCTGCCAGGAAGAACTCTATATTTTTCCCTCCCCTCTCTCTCCCTTCCTCCCTCCCTTTTGGGAGAAGTGAGGGCTGTGGAGAGAGCCCAACCAGATGTCTCTGGGCTTCAAATCACAGTCCAGCCGGACATGAGCAGAGTAAATTTGAGGAAGCAACCTAAAACTCAGGCTATTTCCTCCCTTAACTGATGGCCACAGCTGTAGCAGAGAACTTCCCAAATCAGTAAGATGGTGACGCAACCCGAGTGCCTGGCGCAAAATGGTGCCGAAGGACTGGGCCCTGCTGGTCAGAACTCAGAAGTAAGAATAAAGCACACCTGGAATCCCAGCACTTTGGGAAGCTGAGGCAGGAGGATTACGTGTTTCACTTAATCTTGGCCAAAAGGCCGAGAAGAAATAGGGTTACATGTTTACGCCTACCCCAGGTAACTTCATGAAATTCTGTCTCAAAATCAAAAAAGACTGAGGATATAGCTCAGTGCTAAATCCCTAGTACCAAAATAATAATAATAATAATAATAATAATAATAAGTTATAATAAAACACCACTGATTTATTTGTGCTTCTTTTTTCTGCACCTTGTTTCAGAAAGGTTCTACAGTAGCTTCATAAAAACAAAACTGTAAGATTAAATTGGAGAATACGCGAATAAGGGAGACAAGAAGAAAATACAGACAACAGCCACAGGTCCTGACTACCAAGGTGCTGCCCGGGTCCAGGCTCTGCCTTGAGGCATCTGGCCGGATTTCATTGACTCCAAGGGTCCCTAGAAGTGGAGGCATGGCCCTGGAGAAGGAAGCAGAGCCTCCGAAAAGCAAAGAAAGTGTCAGCAGGGAAGATCCAGTGGGAAGGAGAAGCCGAAGGGGAGGGCAGTGCACTGGGGAGCCCCACCCGCTCCCCACTCCACACCCCCCCCCCCCCCCCCGCACTGCACAGGCCTGTCTGCGCAGCAGCGCACAAGACCTTTCACCTCTCTCTGGTGGCCTTTCAAACCACGAGTTGCCGGATCCCTGGCAACGCCAGCTCGCATCTGTTCCTTGAAACAAGAACAGCAAGTCCCCACTTAGAAGATGTTTTTACAGGAGGCTAAGAAAAGCTACCAAGGGGGGCTGGAGGAATGGCTCAGTGGTTAAATTGCTTGCCCAGCAAGCACTACGTCAAGCACTAAGTACCCAAATTCAATTCCCCAGCACCACGTAAGTCAGGTGTGGTGGCACACGCCTGTGATCCCAGCACTCCAGAGGCTGAGGCAGGAGAATTGCCATGAGTCCAAGGCCAGCCTGGCCTCCACAGTGAGTTCAGGACCAGTCTGGACTATAAAGTGAGACCTTGTCTCAAAAAAAAAAATAAAAATAAAAATAGCTACCAAGGAAGATTGTGTGTGCATGTGAAGGATGTGTGCTTGGGCTCATCTAGGGCAGAGCAACTTCTCCCAGAACAACAAGAAGCAGCTTGCCAAAAATCCAAAAGCAGCAGAGTGTTTTAGTCCTGAAGTAAAATCACTTTGCTCCACTCCATTTGGTTACTCTGTGTGTGTGTGTGTGTGTGTGTGTGTGTGTGTGTGTGTGTGTGTGTGTGTGTGTGTCTGCTTTCCTAATAATAGGATGAATAAAAGAAACCTTTGTTTTAACCAGTCAAGATTCAGACTCTCTAAATAACCAGCCACAGTCCTCTGGATGCCCCACACTTCACAGGCTGCTTCCCCTCACCTGTACCACCCGTTCACTCGTTCAACACAACCCTAGGGGAGCGTCGGCCACGGCCATGGCCAGGCTGTATGCTGGAGCCCACACACACGGGCATGGACAAGGCTGTACAACGCCCGCCCTCCTCCTGTTCACTCTGTTGGTGCTGTTTAGTGACGCTGGGGATGGAATACAACACCCCCCCCCCCACACCAAGTGCTAGGCAACCGCCCTGCCACTGAGCTCAACCCCAGCCCCTGGAGCTCACTTCCCAGGCGGGAAACCAGAAGGCCAGCATTCCTCACACAGACAATTATTTACCGGCTGTAATAAGCGCTGTTGGGAGACATGGGAGTATGTCTGCAGCCCTGACTTAACAGGCCATGGGGAAGCTTCCTCATAGAGAGGTCTTTGAACTGAGCTCAAAAGGATGAATGAAGATTAAGGGGGAGAAAGAAGGCAGGGAAAAAAACATAACAGGCAGCAGGAATGGCATGTACAAAGGCCCTGAGGCAAAAACAGCACAGCAAGGAGAGAAAGCCAGGGCAGCAAAAGCCACCGAGGCAGGCCTTGCAAAGTCCGGAAAGGTGGGTCTTCACATTGCCCCAAGAGGAAACACTGGAGCAGAGAGCGCCAAGGCTGATGGGCATCTGAGAAGGACGGCTCCTGCTCCCACGGAGAGAGGGAGGGTGCTGCAGGAAGGGCGGAGGACCAGGCGGGAAGCAGAGGTCAAGCACAGGGTCGTGAAGAGAACAGCAAAGAAATGACAGAGTAGCCTGGAAGTGGCGCATCTACCTTCTCCTAGAGGACCCTCGGTCACCCTCCCTGCCCCAACCCACACTGTGAGCCCAGCTCAACTAGAGGCTGAATGACGAGGGGAGGAGGAAGGGTCACGGCCTTACCTTGCCCCCATGCAGGGGGGCTCCAGCCAGGGGAGGAGGAGGGCAGCGGGCCGGTGGCCCCGCCAGGGTCCATCTGGGGCTCACAAGCCATGGTAGGAAGCCACCGGGTCTTATTCCTCCTTCCCGGAGCTGCGGGTCATGCTGGAGGGGCTGGCTCAGCTCCACCTGCCTTCAGAGAAAGCAGAACAGAAAGGAACTTCAGGCCCAGACCTAAAAAGACAGGCTTCAGGGAGCCTCTGAAGGCCATGCCACCAAAAGCCGAGGACAGCCACCAGAAGTCTCTACACTGACTTTGCTCTTTTGGACTGTGCCGAGGAGATTTCTCAAGGGGAGGAAGAGGAGGAACTAACACCCTCCCAGGCCTCGGCTGAGAACTTCTCTTCTGGTCTCAGGTCTTCTCCGGCTCGGCCGCACCAGGGACCCATACGTCACTCAGGAGCTGATCAGGCCCCACTGCCAGGGGTCGGGGACTTCTATTCCCTTCCTGAGGACACCCCGCTAAACAGACGGGGACATCACAGGAGCCATGTTTACACACAGAACCTCAAACAGCTTCCCACGCCCACTGCAAACTACCCAGGAAACGCGTCAGGATATGGGAAATACACTTTAGGGGGGGAATGACAACCACAAGAAGAAAAATACTCAGATATCAGGCTCCCTCAGAGAGGTGGTAGAAGTCAGTATCTAAGAACACGGACTTGAGAGTCAGGCTAACCAGCTTCATTCCAGCCCACCACGTCCCAGTTACAGAAACTTGATCTAACCCCAGAGTTTCACCTCTCCCAAGAATCGTCCTTCCTTTACAGGATGTAAAAGAATGTAGACATGATACATGTAAAAAGAGAACTCAGCATAGCCAGGCTTGGTGATGTATGCCAGCAATCTCCACATTCTGGAAGGCTGAGTCATGACCATAGCAAATTGGAGAACAGCCTGGGCAAGATCATTTCTCAAAATATAAATAAATAAATAGGACTGGCACTGGGCCAGTGGTGCAGGCTGTAATCCCAGCATTCTGCTGAGGCAAGAGGATTACAATTTTGAGCCCTGCGTGATCAACTTAGCAACTTAGTAAGACCCTGTGTCAAATTTAAAGAAGGGTTAGGGATATAGCTCAATGCAAAGGCCCTAGGTTCAATCCCAAATTTAAAAAAAAAAAAAGGTATATAACAACATCTGAAAAAATGGACATCTTCCATAAATGTCAGCTCTTAAAAACAAATTGTTCTTGTTGCTCTTTAGAGAACTGACACAGTTGCTGTGCCCGAGCTAAGAACTTCCCTCTGGGCGTCCACGTGACTATCACGGAAACACCATCTCACCTTTCTCCTGTAGTGAGAGTAGATTGCAAGCGGGGTGCTGCATCTCCCAGGCATTCAGCTCTGCCAGGTCTTGCGATGCTTCCAAAGGCTCAAGAGCCAGGCCCCAGGGGCACGGCCGGAGTCACCCTTAGCCATTTTTGTCAGCAAAACCAGAACTCCCTTTGTGGGTGTTTCCTTGAAGACACCCTGTATCTCCACACCACTTGCTCCAGATAAAACCTGCACACTAACTCTGTTATGTGTCCACGAGGGGAGCTCAGAATTGTCCCTTGCTGAGGGCCATCCTGCCTTAGCAACCTGGGATGACACGCCAGCCCTGCTAAATGTCTTAGAGAGACGACTACTTGAATCTTCTTTACTACCCTGATTGATGGCACTGAGGAAGGCTTGAAGTGCCCAGGTGGTACACATCTGCTTGAGTCCAAGCTGGCCCCTGGACACAAGGTCACTAGTCAGGATCCCTGAAGAGGGATCTCCTTGGCCTCATCTTCCACCTCTCTTGACACTTGAAATAGGATCAGCCACATAACTTGTGGTGGCCCAGTGCAGATTAAAAATGTGGGATGACCCCCTATTCATAAATGGGTAAGAATTTCAAAACAGAGACTACGGAGCATTAAGCCCAATTGTGGGGGAGGGTTGCCTTCTAAGTGAGGGACCCTGAGCGACCATGCAGATTACGGGCACCTGAAACTAGTTTTGACTCTAAGCTCCAAAAATGTCATAGGGGAGCCCCATCTTCCAACAAGAATATGTAAATAATACAGCTGTGTATGGTGGGACAGGCCTGTAATCCCAGCTCTCTGGGAAGCTGAGGCAGGAAGATGGCAAGATTGAGCCCAGCCTGGGCAACCTAGCATGACTTTGTCTCAAAATAAAAAAATATATAAAAACAAAGAGCTGGGGATATACAACTTGGTGTGAAGCCCCTGAGTTCAATGCCCAGTACCACAGAAAAAAATTATAACAAAGATCATACACCTGCCTTGTAGTGGGCTCTATCTACAGCCAGAAGGCAGCAAAATGTTATTGAAAAAAAAGATTAAGACTTTAGAGTCAAAAGTGTGGACTTGAATCCCTGCTCGCCTACTCATGTGTCCCGCAACAATCACTGTCAACAAAGCACCCAGCTTGAACCTCGATGCTCCTATCTGTAAAATGGGGGCAGGGAGTCACGCCCAGCTCAGCTGCGTGGGGATTTCACAGGAAACGCAAGCACAATACCCAGTGCACTCCTAACCAAATAGGCCACTTTGCTCAACATGTTTTTCCTGCTTCACAGGACAGAACACTGAAGGTCAAAGATGAGTAGTAACCGCCCCAAGCTGGATGACCAGCAGCTGAGGAGCCAAGAGAACGCCAACTCCCCGGCCCCAGAGCCAGCTCACAATCTCCAAGCCCCGGCACGTCTGGCCCCGGGCCTGGCGGTCTTTGAGACTCTTCCCTGGAGTACCTGAACCGCAGCGGGTCAGGAGAGACTGCCCTTCCCAGCTACGACCTTCCTTCTGGCTGAGACGCTCCCAGGGCAGACAGGAGCTTCTCCTCCTCACCTGGCCCACGGCACACTCTTGAACACGCTGAGCATTCACCAGCCAACCTTACTCTGCCTTCCTCCCTTCTTGTACCCCACGAGGCATGAACGCAACACGGAATGGACGGCACAGAGGCACCGCTAAGCTCTCCTTCCTGCAACCACCTGCCGGGCTGCGAGGCAACATAACCCTCACATCTCTGTTCCAACAAACCTAAGGACGTGGTAGCTAGGAGCCCGCAACCAGAAATACCTTGCTGGAGCCTCAGAGTCCTGGGGGACCCAGGAGCAAGGAGAGACCGTGCCCACGCGGGAGGCGCAGGGCTCTGAGGTCGTCCAGGCTGCAGAGGTTCCATTAGTTGCAAAATCACACAATGCAGCTGGGTCTTTGGGAAGAAATCCCAGCGCCCTCGTGGGCCCCGCGGCCGCTCACAGAGTCCCAGCCAGCACACTTCGGCCAGTCCCCTGAGGCTGTTGTGCGTGAAGCCTACAAGCCACCTGCCCGGTCCTACCACTTCCCACGTGGGTGACCTGAAGCAAGTTACCTGCCCTCTCTCTGCCTTGCTTTCCTCCTGGAGAAGTGGGGGTAACCACAGTGATTTTAGGTTGTTTTGAGCCTCAGCGTTCACACAGGTAAACCACTCAGCACAGCATCGGGAAAACAGCGATCTCTGCAGGAATATGGCTGCCTTATGCTTACCGAAAGTAGAGATAAATCTGAAGTCCCTGCCCAGCCCTCCCTGCTGCGGGTCACCATCTGCCAGGGAGACACAGAGGATTACCGCGCAGACAAGGCCCAAACAAGGGGGCAGCGGGAGCACCTCGGGGTGGGCGGAGGGCTCTGCACACTTCCTAAAGGGCAGGTGGCGGTTCCTGGGCTTGGCAAAGGTGGCCGTGCGAGAAGCCAGTACCAGGCAGGTCCAGCAGCCAGGCTGGACCTCTCCGGGCGGTGCTTGCTGGCCCTGGCCAACCCAAGCACTCATCTTGCAGCCCCTCAAGCCATCCCGAAGGCCGCAGGGGACGGGGCGGCGCTGGCAAGCCCCCAAGGGCAGATCTTGGCTATAACAGGACTGTGCGCCCTTGGCCGCGTCCCTCTCAGCCCTTCTCTAGCTAGAGCCACAAACGGGGAGAGCCAGACAGCCGGTGGCGACAGCCCAGAGGGTCGTGCTGGGCTGCCAACTGGGCCCAGTCCAGACGTGTGAGCTCCCTCTGAGAACTGCACAGCGCCTCGTAACCCTGCCCTCCAGCCATCTGCGTCTCTGGGCTTGGCGCCCTCCGCGACAGGGGCCGCCAGGCCTCCTCAGAGACGATGTCCCCGCTGCCTGAGACGCTCCACTGGTGAAGAAAACTGGTTTCGCTTTTGCGGTACTGAAGACGTGACCCCGGGCTGGCGCCCCGAGCTGGCACACCTCCCGTGCCGTTTGTACTGTGTAGATTTTTGAGACAGGGTCCCACGACACCGCCCGGGTGCGCAGGCTGGACCCGAGCTCGCACCCTCCTGCCTGGCTGCGGCGGCGCTGGGACCACAGACCTGCCACCAGGCGGCCCAGGTGGTCCCGTGGCACTGCGAGCCCCACCGGAACTCTGCAGAGGACCCGTCGCCGAAGTCTGGGGGTGGGGGAAAAGGCTGGAGAGACAAGGAGTCCAACCTCCCCGTTCTGCAGATGTGGAAGCGGAGACCCCGAAGCCAAGCGAGCCGTGCGAGGTCCCGGGGCGCCAGCCCGGCGCCGGCCGAACGGCCCCCGCGCTGCCCAGGCGGGGGTCGCGCCGAGGGGCCTGGGCGCCAGGCCCCGCGCCCTCTCTGCCCCGGGGCTCGGGTCGGTCGGCTAGGGTGGGGGCGGGCGGGTCTTCCTCACCCTAAAGCCCTCCGGGTCCTCCCCGGGGAGCAGCGCCCACGCCCACGCGAGGGGACGCGGCCACGGGCGCGCGTGGCGGCCGCCGCGCCACGCCGAACGCAGGCCTCGGTGGAGCCGCCGTGCGCGCGCGCGATGGCCGGCTCGGGCGCGCGCCCCGGGCCCGCGCACACTCACCGCCGCCAGGGACGCGGAAGGTCGGGGGCGCCGCGCCCCTCCAAACGCGGCCTCCGGCGCCGCCGCCCCGCGCCGCCCGCCGCCCCGCGCAGCGCCGCCCCGGCCCGCCCCGGCCGCCGCGCTCGTCACCCGCCGGGAGGGGCGGTCCGCAGGGAGCGCCGCGCTGGGGAGGCCGCGGTTCGTCAGCCAGTCGAGTCGTCCGGACCCCGAAGGGCGCCCGCCGAGCCAGGCCTCCGCGCCCCCCGGCGGGCGCCGAACCGGCCCCCACGCCGCCCCCGCGCCGGGCGCCGGGCCTGGACACGCTCCGGCGGTTTCCGGGCGGTGTAGAAACTGTGCAGCTGTGGTCAAGTCGGGGTAACAGATAGTCACAGGATCTGGAGGATGGGGCCATGCTTGGAACCAGAAGTTTCTCACCGACTTGTTTCATGAGAAATGGAATGCTGTACAATTAATTAATCAATCAGCGTGGCTACGCTGGGAAGCACAGATAAAGAAGTTCAAGACATGTCTTCCAAGCTTTGGGGTCGTAGATGAAGGGGACAGCGGCAAGGGTTGGAGGTTTTGCGTGGCCAGGGAGTCTGCATTACCCTCAGCCAGGTAATCCTGGCTTGGTGTGTGAGGTCCTATAGGAGACCCATCATGCTTTGGGGTCAATTTGATACTGTAAATGAAGGCTCAGTTCATGTCATGGGTTAATTGTCCCTGCTTAGGGGTGGAGGTCACCTCAGCATGGGGTGGTCTGTGAGGATCTCCTTTCTCTGGAATCTGAGGTGGCTGCAGGTTTGGGACCGTGACCATGAAAACTACCTTAGTTACTCTTAGCCTGGTGTCCGCAGTCTTGAAGGGGCAAAGGAAAAGCTAGGTAAATTTAGGGCTAGTAAATCCTATAACACAGGCACTCCATAAGTGATTAGCATGCCACATGCAGACAGAGCCAAACAGAGGCAGGCCCCAATATTTAATAAGAGAGGCCTCCAGGTTAAGATGGCGGCCAAGTAACAGAGCTGCACAATGTCTCCTCATCGACCCACATAAAAAGTTGAGAATTTAGTCGTGAAGTGCCTGTTCAAGGTAGCTAGTACAGGGAGGAGCACCCCAGCAACTGGAAGGAGAGCAGGGGAAGGCCAGAAATCCTGAATTCACATCGGGACGTGGAGGAAAACTGCAGCAGCCCACTGGGCACGGTCCTGAGCTGCTGGCATCCACGGACCCAGAGTAAAGAGCCCCAGACCAAGACAAGCGCAAATCCAGGAGAAGTGGGAATTGTCAGCAGCTGGCAATCCCAGCACCCAAGATACAAACCTGCGGGTAGTACATACTACAATCTCAAAGTGAGCTTTCCCTAGAAAAGGCCTCTGGAGCCCAGATCAGAAGCAGCGCTCAGCGCCCATAATGGGCAATGATGTAAGCAGGAGCCATTAAAAAAAAAAAAAAAAAAAAGCCCAAGACTGAACTGATTAGAGTAAAAGAAAGCTTAGAAGAGCACATCAGGGCTTTTGGGGTCACCCTTAAACAGTACCTAGGAAGAAGCCGGCACAAGAGGTAGCTGCAGGGAGAGGAGAAAAAAGCCAATGACCTCCTGAACAGCTCAGCATTGTGGGGCTGCCTCTGAGGGTAGAGAGCCTGCCCTCGGAGGAGGGAAGCCAGGACAGGAGGGAGAGCTTTGCTGAGGGGCTGGGAGTGAACAAGACACCTCAGAGGCCACCAGACTCTCAGGTACCCCCACACTGCCTGCTCCCAGCACAGAACTGAGAGGAATTGCGCTCCCCACCAAACACCATCATAGCCATCCAAAGAAACCTCTCAGCTAAGCCTCTAACGTGAAGCCCCTCGAGACCAGAAACATGGGAAGAGGACAGGGCAACAGGGCACCCACAGAGATGCCTGAGCCCCCAGTCAAGGCTGCCGGCAAAGCCAGCTTCAGGAGTGCTAGCTTAGTGGACACTCCAAGGCCTTTATGATGATCTCAAGCCACTACCACCCCCAGCCCACTCTGGACTAATCTTTACCCTCTCTCAAACCCCTAAAAATCCTAAGTTCCACGAATACAGAGCCTCTCTAAGTTCCGCCTCCACCCCACCCCAGTTTTCACTTCCAGTTCTGTGGCCACCATTCGGCTCCATCTGGAAAGCAGCCCCACGCCTCAGCCCCACCACATTACCCGGGTGATCAGCTATTTCCCAGGGCCCAGCCAACAGGGCACCTGTCCTGGAAGCCCTTTCCTGCCATTGGCCTAGGTCAGTCCCCCCTTTCACTGGTGCCCTCGCTTAATCTCCGTTCATCCACCCATGTGTGGTCGTTGTGGGGTTTTTCTTTCCAAAGAGAGAATAAAAATAAATCCTCGGGGCTCTGGGCTGTTTCTGCCTGTGTGAAGGGCTGTCCCTGCACACTGCCCTCTGTGTCTGCCTGACACATTTGAGTGGTGAATGAACAGAAAGGGACAAAATCAGGGAGGGATGAATGAAATCTTTGGGGCCTCAACTACAGGAAAATCCAGAAAACCACAAACCCCAAAAGCCACCCTTGCCCAGCAGTTGATCCATCTGTCCTGCTGTTCACAAGGATCACAGACCACAACCATGAGTAAACTGTCGACACTGTTAGGCAACCTGATGAAGTAAGACAATGAACTTTGTTCTCGCCTAGCAGAACCTTACAGCCCTGTAGCAGAGAGTACAGGAGAGCCTCAGAACTGCTCGGTAAGGAAGTAAAAGGGCAAAGAGCGAAACTCAGATCTGGTGTTTTGGAACTGGTCTGCCCGTTACAGACTCACTGACTTCCTCAGTTGTCTTAGAAACATACTGCTTGAGGGGCTGGAGATATAGCTCAGAAGTTACAAGCACTTATCTGGCAAATGCAGGGCCCTGGGTTTGATTCCTCAGCACCACGTAGGTGTGGTAGCACATGACCATGACACACTTGTAGAAAATAAATGAATAGAAAATAAAAGGACTGCACCACTGGGCCTGGCTCAGTATTACGAAGAAAGAAAGAGAAAAAGAAAGGATGGATACCATTTGAAACACTGCCCCTGCCAAACGAACTGCACCAAATCATAGAGCAGTTCAAGCTGAGAAGTCAAGACATACCTGCATTCATATCAAGGCTGAGTAAGTCTGGACTAGGGTGAGATCCTGTCTCAAAAAAAAAAAAAAAAAGGCTGAGTAGTTTTGTGACCTTGAGCCACTGACTTGATTGCTCTGATCCTCAATCTATAATATCTACCAGAGAGGTGGTGAATCTTAAAAAACTAAACACACACACACACACACACACACACAAACACACACACACACACACAAACACACACAGAAGTTTCCATTGCTGGTGGCCTCGTCATATCCACTTCAAGTCCTGGAAGTCACATGAGCAAATGAAAAATTTCTTAACTGGGTATGTACTATACAAGTTGACAGAACATGAGAACTTGGGACTAAAGGCATCGCTGTCCTTACTAGGAGAAACAGAAATCACATGCTGCTTGTCAGGAAAGTTTTGGGTAAAAAGCAGAAGAAAAAGCCCTTCAAATGTTTTCCGTGAATGCCAGCTCTCCCCGCAGAGGGTATCATGGGTCTTTTTGTGTGTACTATCTACAGAAAGATGAATGCCAGTGTTGTGGTTTGGATCTGGAATGTCCCCCGAAAGCCTCATGTATCTGGGTGTTGGGGATAATCTATGGATTTCATGTGTTGTTGGGAGGGGTCTGCTCAGGAAAGGGTGGAATACTGAGCATGTCACCCAACCACTGAGGGCATGGCCTGGAAGGGTATATACTCTTGCCTCATTTCTTCCCAAGGCCCTGATCTTTCTTCGTAAGATGTTGTGAGCAATGGTTCCCTACCAGACCTTTCTGGCCATCACCGGCTGTCCATGAATGGACTGAGACCTCTGGAAACTGTGAGCTAAAATAAACTTTCTCCCTTAAGTTGTAATGTCAGGTATTGATTATATCCTAGCAATGAAAAAATAACAAAGATAGCCAAGGACAGGTATAAAGGGAGAAAACAGAGCAGGTCCAGAAGAGGGAGAACGCACACCTGGCTGGGGAGAGCTGGGAAGAGCAACTGAGGTAACTGGGCTTTTAAGAGCTTGACTCTTCAGTCTTTTCATCTTTCCAAACCACAGAAGCCAACAGTAGGTAGCCCACTGGTGCCTGCTGAGCCACCAGCCAGCCTCTCTTCATATTGTCTTCAATCGCTGCAGAATACGACCACTTGTCCCTTTGTGATTTGCAAGTAGGGAAAGAAGAGGGCTTGTCTGTCCCCAAATTCCAAGCCCACTAATCTGCACCAGTATCCCCCAAACACACTGAGCTGTGGCCTTGAGCCAGGAGCCAGTCAGCATCATGTAACTGGCCCCCTCCTCCGAGAAGGTAGATGGCCAACAAGGTGCTCTGGCAGCTTCTTCTCTCCAGACCATGACCAGATCTATCAATAACGTGCCTAGCCCACCTCTCACGATGGGCTGACTGCACAGGGGTGGGGAAGGGGAGCCTGCTGGGGTGGAGGCTTTCTCAGTAACTGTAGAGGCACTGAAGTGTTGGGAGGTCGGCAGACAGGAAAAACACCCTGATATCTAACAGATTGTTGCTGAAGGAGGGGGAAAATAACAGTGAAAAACGCGGGGCACACAGAACTCATCAAAGCTCGTCCTTCCGCCAGCCAGCCTTAGTGGACTCCCAGCACCATCCATCTTTTTGAGTGGATGAAGGGCCAGTGTGCCAAGCAACGCAGAAGGTCGTCTCACTGAACCGGGACTGAGGAGACGGTGTCCCTACCTCAGTCGCCACAGATTCAAGGTCCCCAAAAACCTTGGGAAGTTTTTGTTTGCAACCTGCAGGCTGCTGATTCAACCTGCCATTTCCTTGGTGTGTGACCGTGAGCATGGTATCAGCTTCTGGGCCTCAGCTTTCTCATCCACTGAAGCAGGATTACAATGCCTAGCCTGTAGGACTGTGGTGTATTTACATCAAGTGACCAGAACACACATAAACAAGGCTCCCTCCCTACAAATTTGTGGACTCTGACAAGTCATCTTTCAGTGTTTTTTTCCAGGTATTATGGTGCATGCCTGTAATCCTAGCTACTCAGAAGGATCACAAGGTCAAGGCCAGCCCGCACAACTTAGCAAGATGCTGTCTCAAAATAAAATACAAAAAAAGGGCTGGGGGTAGATAGAGCTCAGTGGCATAGTGCTTGTCTAGCATAGGCCAGGCCCTGAGTTCTCAGTCCATGAGAGGTGGGGGGGTTCCCACCCACAGAGGGGGAGTGGCTGTTCAGGAACTCTGTAATACGTGACCCACAGGGTTACACAATGCCAATGCCGTACTCTCAGGAGCTCTAGGCTTTCCATCAGGGAGATCTTGAGAAGTGGTCTGTTTCCACACGTAGAGCAGGCAGTGCTGCTGGCACTGTCCTCCTTGGCCAAAAGTCAGATTGACCCAAGAACAACGGAGGACCATCTGTTTAGATACTGGAGAAGGTACGGGACCAAGACCCACATGATTAGATGCATAGGAGACATGCCACTGTCAATCTTGGTATGGTGTGCATGCTAGCTAATGGCACAGATGCACATGTTTTGGGCTGTTTCCTTAACTCTTCTCTGCCTCAAATATGGTAAGGAATACTGAGGATTAATTAGTAATACAGGGGTACTGAGAACATTAGCTGGTATGTACAAAGTGCCCATTAGTGACTGTAGAGAAAATAACTTTGTTCTTCCGCAGTTCCCCTTTACTTCGGGGCCTCCCTTGCAGGGAGGCTGAGTCACATGACCCACATTGACCAAGTGTCACATGCCACTTCAAGAGCACAAGGAGCCTGAGCGCGTTTACTAGCTTTTCCTTCCTGCCTCTGGCATCGTAGAAACCTGCGCTGAGATGGTAGGGCCACCACGTGGGAAGCAGTCTCCGCTGCTGAGTCACTGTGGGGAAGGCAGCTGCCCTGAACTCACCCAGCTCATAGCGACTTTTGCAAGAACTTCAGAAACAGGAAACATTTGCTGAGTATTTAATTTGCTCCAGGTACCATATGTAGTGCTCTGATATTTTTTTCCATTCTTTTCTGGTTGCTGTAGAACAGTTGTGCTCTGGGGATAGTTTTGGAACCCAAGAAACAATGTCTTGTGACATTTTTAGTTATCACAAGTAAAAGTCTTACAGGCAGCAAGTAGGTAGAGACCAGGAACATTGCTATGTGGCCTGGTAATGGTCTAAATGTACTAAGATAAACCCTTCCCTTTGGAGCCCAAGACCTCTCTTCTCAGAGATCATCACAATGACATCACTACTTCCTGATGGGTTCCACACAGTAATTATAAGATGTATATGACCTTTTCGTCCTCTTAGCTCAGATGGAAGCAGCCACACACACTGTTCCGCACACTCTTATTCTGTCAGAACATGCCTGTCATGAGTGGTCTTGACACACGCTTATTTCTCAGGGAGCAATTTAAGGAAAAGCCCTTTCCTCTTAGAATTCACAAGGGACTTTTTCCAAGGGAAATTTTAGTCCCAGCCCCAGCTCATTCAAGACTTGAGCACTACCAGCTCCCTGAAAGCAATCAGAACTGAGAATTACAGGGGCCCTTCCAGCCGTACCCTAGGTCTCCAGGCCTCCACATCTCCCTGGAACCTGCTCCTTGAACACCTGGTCCTTCCGTCCATCCCCACCATCACTTCCTCCTAACCGCCTGCTCCATCAGCCACTACACCACATCCCCACAGACCTCAATGCATATCCATGATGCAGGCTCCCTCTCAGGCCAGCTTGCGCTTTACCACTGGCCAGTCTTAGTTTGCCTTCTCAATGGACTGATTATGCTTCTTCTGGAGACAGGATCTCATGAAGTTGGCCTAGCCTGGGCTTGAACTTGAGATCCTCCTGCCTCAGTCTCTCAGAGTGCTGGGGTTACAGCCCTGTACCAGCCACTGCTCCTGGCCGGGAATATAGAAGGAGCATAATCAGAACCTCATTTCCTTCTGAAATATTCCTAAGAGTGGTGGTACAGGCTTATAACCCCAGCATTCTGAGAGGCTGAAGCAGGAGAATCACAAGTTCAAGTACAGCCTGTAACAAAATCCTCTCAAAAAAAAAAAAAATTTTTTTTTTAATGCCTGTGTTGTAGCTCACTGGTAGAGCTCCCTTGCTAGCTATTTGCAAGGCCAAGTTCAACTCTCAATACCACTGGGGGAAAAAATCCAAACCTAGTAACAGAGTCCTGTAACTCTAGCACTCTGGGAGGCTGAAGCAGGAAGATCACAAGAAGCCCAGTTGGGCAACTTAGCAAGATCTCAAAATCGAAAATAAACCTTGAGTCAATCCCCAACGCAACACACACACACACACACACAAAAAAACATCTAACCAAGTCACGTAAGTTATTTCACACTCCTCCAGTTTAGGAAATTTGTATAGGCAGTAGGTGAAAACTGAACTACTGCACTTCGTGGCATAAGAATAAACCCTTAACAAGACTGAGTACACTTTGGGTCATGTGAAAACGGAGGCCTGCAACAACACAGATATGGAACAACAGAAGTGATCTGAGATCAGACCACCCAAGGCACATGATACTTTTTTAAAAATCATATACTTTTCTCACCCTGTTTCAGAACAATAAAATGGTCCCCTAAAGTTCTTTTTCAGCTGTTTCTACCTGTCAGAAATTAATTCAGCAACCAAAGACTGAGCTTATAGAGCTACTGGGTACCGCGATCTTAAGGGCCAGCGAGAAGATACTACTTAGCACATCATTTAGCCGAGCAGGAACGACACCTGCTTGGTAACTTGCCCAAGGCCCCCCACTGCAAGATGCCCTGGAGAAACGGCAAACCTTACACTTCTAAGATGCTTACGTGTTTAGCTGAGAGAAGAATCCCATAAGATTCCCTTCCCACTAATACGTACATCTTGAACCTTTTCTAATAGTATATGTATGTGATACATGTGTTGTTTCCCTAAGCAAAATTCTGTAGGACACTGGGTTAAAGTGTACTTTCAAGGGGAGGAAAGGAAAAAAAAAAAAAAAAACCCAAACAGGAAGGAAAATGCATGACAAAGTCTTTTACTTTTAAATGATATTGGTACACCACAGAACATGTAACAAGTAGCGAGTCCTATCATCTAATAATCTGTTTTTCGTTATTTTTTTGGAGGCAGGGCCTTACATAGTCCAGACTGGCCTAGAACTCAGTAGGTAGCCCAGGCCAACCTTAAACTCAAAACCCTCCTGCCTTGGCTAAGATAAACTAAGCACAGCCCAGGCAGGTAAACATGTACACTAATGTTCACTGTCCTAACCCTTCCTCAAGATATACTACTTTAAGGCTGGCTGCTGCTTGATACAAGTTACAAATAACTATTTACTACTTTTTCATAGATAAAGCCCCTGACCTTCAAGAAAGTATAAGGGAAAATATTTAATCCCTTTCTTTCCTTAAAGAATTGATTTTTTTGTGTGTACTAAATCTAAGAAAGAAATAGTCAACACTGATATACACATTTCTTGAGCTAAAAAGTAGAGGAAAACAGACAACATATAATTACTGAGTCTCTAAGAAGTATGAGGTAAAAAAGATGAAACCTTTAGGTAAGTACGAAGTTTGTACAAAGAAACTAGATTTGCTACTAGCCAAAAAATGGAGGGACCTACTATATAACATAAGAAATAATTTAATGCACTTCATAAGAATAGAAATCAACTGTACTAAAGCTTCAGGCTTCATGACAGCATCTACAATGTGAATCCCGGGACAGGCACTTCTTTCTCCTATCCATTTATGCGGTAGTTTTCATGGATTTCTGGCCGGATGTCGCAAACGAAGGCCAAAAGGTTATCCAGGACTTCCTCTCTGTTCTGCCGGAAGTAGGTCTCAAGGATGGCCATTTTCTCTTGGGTCTCCTTCTCCACTTCACTGCTGCAGCTGCCATGGGATCCAAGGGCCTGCAGTTGAGGGCAAGGACACAGGGAGTTAACAAGAAGATATTCCTGTTGGCCAGAAACATGTAGCAAGCTACTTGCTGACTTGAACAGGCAAAGTAACCTTGGGACTGAAGAGTATGTAGGGAAAGTAGTGTTCTCAGAGTTAACAGAGAGCCACATCTATCCAAAGTAAACTACATAGCAGTTCTGCTACTAAAAAATTATCCCAGAAAGACTGGAATCAACTAAGATTCAACAACTATAGGCAAAAAAAACACACACCCATAATCTTGGTTATTTAAAAGGTTGAGACAGGATGATAGCTTCAGCCCAGGAGTCCAAAAAAAAAAAAAAAAAAAAACAGTCAACAACTGTGAGAGGGTTAAACAATCAATAGAATCTCTCTATACAACAGAATACTGTTACCTAGGTGTGGTATACACACCCACAATCCTATCACTCTGGAAGACTCACAGCAGGAACATCCCAAATTTGAACTTAGGCAACTTAAGCACTTGACAAGACCCTATCTCAAGGGAGGGAAAAGTTTTTAAAAATTAAAAAACGCTAAGGCTGTAGCTCAGTATAAGGCTCTGGGTTCAATTCCCAGAGCAAGAAAAACAAAACGAAAGACTGTTCAGCAATATAAAATGAACTGCAAAACATGCAGCTTTGCAGGGTAGGAAAAGCAAGACAGGAACACAGTAATGATGCAGTTGGTATTTCTATACACTGTTGGTGAGACTGTAGAAGAAACTATTTGAAAAACAAAAACATTCTTATCCCAGTAGTCTGGAAAGCTAAGGCAGAAGGATCATAATTCAAGCCCAGCTTAGGCAATTTAGCCACTTAGTGAGACCGTGTCACAACAGAAAAACATTTAAAAAGGGCTGCCCTGGGTTCAATCCCCAATACAGAGGGGTAGAAAAATTTAAGATTTTTTTTTTGAGATAGGGTCTCACTCTATAGTCCAGGTTGGTCCTGAACTCACCATGTAGCCCAGGCTAGCCTTGAACTCATGGCAATCCTCCTGCCTCAGCCTCCAAAGTGCTGGGGATTACAGGCATATACAACCACGCCCAGCTTACATGGTGGGCTAGAGAATCAAATCCAAGGCCTTGCACTTGCTAGGCAAGTGTTTTAATCAGTAAGCTACTTCCCCAGCCCGTTAAGATTTTTTAAAAATAAATAATACGAGAAAGATACCACTTGAGAAGAGTTTCATACAAGGAATTTCATCAATAATGGTTAATGTTTCAGCTCTTAAGTTCAACAGATTCACCAGTAGTATAAATATACGACACCTATTCCTTCAAATATGCTCAGAAAACATAAAAAACAAAGAGCGACTGGCTGTGAGGGGAGAGTGGCAAGTCTGGGTGAGAGGGAAACACACTGCTCATGGCTCTTTTTGCCTGACTTTGTCACTGTCCGCATGTCATAACTATCCAGTTGCTATCCACAAATTAAATGACTCATGTATTTCCTTTTGCCTTCCATTTCCTTCACAGTATGGCTGGCTTTAAATAACTGCCATGCCCACTTCACCAGATCTTGACCAATGAGCTAAAGATTTGCGACGTAACTTCAACGTTTCTCACTGCCCAATCTGCTCATACCTCATTTTATTTGTATTAAATATATGTACGCTAACAACAATATCCCTTCATATTTGGGAACATATTAGTTTAAAGCAGTCTCACACACTCCTAGATCCTTACAAAAGCTGTAAGGCTTTTAGAGACGAAGAAACCCAGGCAAAAATTCACACTCAAGTCTTGAATGCAAACTGAGAGCGCTTCATACTATACTTCACTGTTCCTAACACAGGTATACTTGAACCATGCCGTATGGCTTAGTTGCCAACCTTCACCTTTGTTCCAGAAAAAATAAAACCACAGGGTAAGCTCCTGGAAACTGTCTTAAAACTGATGTTAGCACAGAACACACTAGAAAACAAAAACTTGCACCTTGCAGCAGAGAGGAGACAAGACGGCCGGGTGGTGGCTGGCCTGACACAGGAGCATGGTGTGCAAACTGACAAAGTGCCAACTGGCCCAGCGGAAGAACACTGTTTTAAAAAGCCCTGTGTTCATGCAGAGCAAAGACGATCAAAATTTGTTACTAAACGCCAGCAGGGAGGCGTGAGCTGTCATCACAGGTCCTGCGGCCTGGAAGGGCGTGTGCCTAGGACTACTGCAGGCTGCAGCGATGACGCAGGCAGCACCAAGGCAGGGCATACAGAAGAGACCGCAGTGCATGACTGAAGTTCCTGAATCAAGACAAACTTTGTCTTTCGCTTTAGATTTTAACTACGTGGGCCAATAAATTGTGAGCCAGGTTTTTGTCACGTGCACCCAAGAGCTCTGACACTGTTTCCTTTCTCTGTGAAGCCTCCTTTCCCCTTTCCAGAAGTTTCTCTGCAACCTCTGGATTCCTGAGGTCTGGCTGAGTGCTGCTACTGTGCATGCTGCAGCAGCCCACCCTGGTGGGAATGGCCTGCACACACCTCACTGAGGCGGGACTCCACTACACCTACTCCTGTGACTGTCCTGGCACTTTCCAGTTGTGCCTGCTCTGGACCACTTGCATGCTCTTACCGCGCCTCCCAGTCTGGAAGCTGTGCTCTAGGCTGGCAGGGACCACATCTCTCTCTGTTCACAACTCATCCCCCTCCTTAAGCTTGGTAGTTGGCACATGGTTAACTGTTTAACAAATTATCTGTTAAGTGAATAAATGAGCACTAGGATTCAAGGTTAGTAGAAATAAGCCTGACCTTCCTAGGAGACCCAGGCTAAGCATCCAATAACCATCAAGCGGGTACAGCTCAGCGGCAGAGCACCTGCTGGCATGCGGGTCCCAGGCTTTGCACTCCACCACTGCAAATAAATAAAATACAATAACCAAATTCCCAAAACTACTGGAAGCTCTACTGAGCATGTTAAACCCCAAGGCAGGGCAGAGAAATAAAGCGATAATGAAAAAGAGGTGGGGCCCACCGCAGCTTCCTTGGCCTTGAACTCTTTCTCCCTCTGCAGGCGGTACTGCTCAATCTCGGCCTGGGCTTCTTCTTTGGCCTGCTTCAGCCTCCGATTCTTTCCTGTGTTCAAGGAAGAAAGCTACATCAGGAAGTGGTTAAAAAGACAAGTGGAAAAGCAAGCCGACTCTGAGGATGGGGAACTTTAACAACGAACTGAAGACAGTCCCAGGAGATGTATACAGAAAAGGGGAAACTCAGAGCTAAGGAACTGCACAGGGTTCTACCTCCCGGAGGCTGTAAGGAAGCAAACAAATAAAAAGAAATGCCTGCCATGGCGGAGGGCGCAGCTCAGCAGCAGAGCGTTGCCTAGTGAGTGCGAGGCCCCACGTTCCATCCCCAGCCACGTCTCCGACCAAGAAAAAAAAAAAAAGCATGCCTTCCCAAACAACAGCTCATAAAAACGATGAAGAAAACTGTGGAACACGTCAGAATATTCTCTGAATCTCATCTAGTAAGAACCAACCAAGATAAACAGGCAGATGGCACACACCCATTATAGCACTGGGGAGGCTGATGCAAGGCAACAGGGTCACAAGTTCAAGGGCAGCCAGGGCAACTTCCGGAGATTCAGCCCCTAAATTTAAAACAGTCAATAGAAGACGGGTAACAGTAACCGCTAGGGAGCTCTTCCTCCTCCCAAGAAGTAAACACACCTAACTGTCTGCTGACAACTTAGGCCTCAGCAAGGAGGCTAATGTGCTCCCAAGGGACAAAACCTAAAAGTAACTAATGAAACAGATGATGTAATACTGGAGACTAAAATCCAGGCTTGGGCAAGGAGGCAAATGGTGACAGGGAAGAAGACCGAATGCGGAGCCACAGAGCACATGCAGTCGAGCAACAGGAGGATGAGGTTCTGTTCCCCAGATGGAAAATCTCCAGTCCCGTCAGTGACTGCATGCACAGATAAGCCCAGCCACTTCTCTGCATTGAATCTCTGCTCACCATGCTTCTTGGATCCCCAAAGGAAACACAGTCTTTGGCTGGGGACAAAGCATCACGGTAGAGCATCTGCTGAGCACGCACACTTCCTGGGTCCAAGCCCCAGTAGCAAACACAAAAAGAGACATGTCTTAGTCACTTTCTCATCACTGGGACACAGTATGTCACACCCATGACTTCAAGAAGAGGAGGTTTATTTTAGCTCTCACCTGTAGAAGGTGTCAGTCCACTTGCGATGGCTAGCAATAGTGGAGGGCCTGGCCAGAGAAATCCAGTTCTGGCCTGGAAACAGAGGGACTGGGGGAAGTAGCTGGGGCAACACTACCAGGCCACGCACTCTCAGTGATCTGACCCTCCCAACCAAGTCCCACCTCTCAACAGCAAGAGACTAGATTAATAGATTAATCTACTTGATCCAACCCAATCACTTTCCAAATATATGAGGCTTTAGGGGGGTTGTTCCAGATCCAAACCATAATGAGAGAAATACTCTCAGGTGATCAACCTAAGCTTTATCTGATTCACAGCAAAAGACACACTATAACTATAGCTAACTTCTGTTGTTTGCTCTTATGTCAGATACACAGGGCCCATGCAACCGGTGTCTAAAACTAACGGTGAATTTAAGCTGGGCAGAGTGGCATATCTGGAATATCAGCACTCAGGAAGATGAGGTTAAAGGGTACAAAATTTGAAGCCAGTATAGGCAATTAATTAGCAAGATCTTGTCTCAAATTTGTTTTTTTAATAATGAGGCTAGAGAGCCAGGTCTAGTGCAGTAGGCCTCTACTACTAGCATTCTGGAAGGACAAGGCAAGAGAATCTCAAGTTTGAGCCCAGCCTGAGCTGCTTAGCAATTTAGTGAGGCTCTATCTCAAAAAAAAAAAAAAAAAAAAAAAAAAAAAGCCTGGGGATGTAGCTCAGTGTGAAGGCCCTGGGCTCAATCACCCCCCACCCCCCCCCCCAAAAAAAAGAGGAGGAAAGAGGATGGCTAGGGTACAGCTCAGTGGTAGAGCACTAGCAGAGCATGCACAAAGCCTGCTGCCAGTACTGCACAAAGGCAGGGACAGAGGGAAGAACATGAAACTGAGTTTACCCTTCCACCTCCTTAGAACAGAATTTTGAATCTGTGGTGACCTCATCACAATGAGCTGCATGAAACAATTAACAGGACTCTCTCTAACCACTTCAAGGTTTACTTCTGCAAGTTTAAATTTACTACACTGCTATTCAACCTAATGCTGGTTGCAATCCACCTGTACTCTGATCCTTCTTTTGTTAGACCCAGCAGCTCTATCTGGCCATATTTCAAAGCCAAAGACCTTTTCCAAACCACATTCCTGGCCCAAACACCAGGCAGAAGTTCCACATAATTTCCCAACACATTACTCCCACGACTCCCTGAATCATTTAAGATAACAGCATCTCTGCCTCTTAGCAAGCATATTCAAAGTCAATTTTTGTTAATTTTGCCTGAAAACCAAAAATATTTGAACAGGAAATACACACACACACACACACACACACACACACACACACACACACACACACACACAATATCCAGGGCCTTATACATTATACATGCTGAAAAAGGACTCAAAATGAGCTGTACCCAGCCCCCATGTTTGAGGGTCATTTTTCCTTGGCCTTACAAGTAAGAGCCAGTGTTTTGGTGCATGTCAACAAAATAAGCCACATGTTTCTGTTTATTTATTTATTGATTTATTTATTTTGGTGGTGCTGAGGATTGAACACAGACCATTCCCACTGAGCTCCATCTATAGCCATCCCACACACCTTTTTTCATATTAGGGACTGAACCCAGGGTCTTCACACTGAGCAATAATTTCAGCCCTTTATAATTTGATTTAGAGACAACTTCTTAATTCACTACACTGCAAAGGCTGAGTTCAAACTCAGAATCCTCCTTTGGGGCTATAGATATGCACCACTCCACCTGGCTTTCTTTTTTTAAGGGATGATTTCATTAAACAAATTAGATTTGACCATTTTATTGCATCATGCACTGGGCAAGTCAACAATAGTTACAAATGAAGAAAAGGGATATTTCTCCAACTGTAGCTCCCAGCCAATGAAATATAAAATTGTCTATCAGCCATAAACTAATCTCTCTAAAACTCACTAAACAAGCCCATCACAGCCACCTGAGGTACAAGAGACCTTTCACCAGGGCTGACAGACCTGAGAAAGGTGTAACACAGGACCTTTCAGGGTCTCAATTATTCTTACCACAGTCCAAGCACCTCTTCCTGCATTTCCCCAGTCTCACAGCCTTCCCAACAAAAATACTTGCTACTGATGAGTCTTCGCTGAACAAATTCTAAGAAGCCATTCTGGAAATACTGTGTCGGGGCGAGACTGGAAATATTCCACAAAGAACACAGAGCTTTCTACCAGCCAAAGCACAAAGAAAAGGCCTCTTTCTACCCACAACACAAAGAAAGCTTCTCCCAGGAAGAGTATCCCAAGGCCTCCCAGAGGCACGGGAAAGTCTTCTTGGGAGACTAGGACAAAGGACTAGAATTATGAAGATTAATACGTTAGTATTTTTACCCTGGCATGGAAAGGCTCCTAAACCACGTTGATTCAGGGTGTGATCAAATCATTTCTCTCTGAATCTCATTTACCCATCTATAAAGGAGGAGAAACATCTTTCCCATCAGATGAGAAAAAGGATACGTAAGTGAAGACATAGTCTGCACTGTCTACTAACTTTCTCTATGACTGAGCCAAATAAATAAGCAGGTTCCTGCACTACTGCGAGAAGTGAGCATGAATGAGGGACACTGAACAGGACCATGAATCAGAACAGGCCTCCAGAAGAACTGCTGCCTAAATTTTGAGGTCTGAAGAAAGACTTGCTATCAGAGAACAAAGGATGGTACACCAGAAAAGCTCTTCCACTCATGGGAAAGAGCTGCGAAGGCTCCCAGGTGAAAATAAATGAAGTTGCCTTTGTAAAAACAGTGATTCAGTAGGGCCAGAGTACTTCAGGAGCACGCAAGAAAACAAAACCCTAAACAAACAGGGTGTGGTGACACCCACCTGTAATTCCAGTACTCTGGGAGGATCCCTGGCGGGAGCCCTGTCCGGAAACATCGTAACACAGTCTCAAAAAAATAAAAAAGGTAGCCAGGCCTGGTGGCACAGGCTTGTAATCCTAGCATTTAGAGAAGTTAAGACAGCAGGATCACATGTTGGAGCCCAGGTGGGGCAACCTAGCAACTTAGGGAGAACCTGCCTCAAACAATTAAAAGGTGCTAGGGATGTAGCTGGCAGCAAAGGCCCAAGGTTCATTCAATCCCTAGTACCACAAAAATGTTTAAAAGGTCAGGGATACAGCTCACTGCCAAGGCCCTGTGTTCACATCCCAGTACTGAAAAAAAAAGAGGATGCTTCCTTCATCCCACGAAGTAGCTCACGCCTTTCATCCCAACAAATAGCTCATAGAGGCAGGAAGATCATGAGTTCTCAAGTTCCACCCGGGGGCAACTTAGTGACTTAGCAAGACCCTGTCTCAAAATCACAAATAAAAAAAAAAAAAAAAGACTGGGAATGCAGCTCGGTGTAAAGGCCCTACTCATACTCAATCCTCGGCACCAAAAAATAATCTTTTTAATGGGGGGGGGGGGGGGGGGGAGGCTTAACTCAGTGAAAGGGCCCCACCTCCCCGCCAAAAAAACTTTGGGTTTTATTCTGCTGGCACTGTACTAAACACCTAATCAAAGAAAGGTAAAAAGGAAGTCGTCTTTTTGTTTTACGTGGATTACTGACTCTGAGGAGTAGAACGCAGGGCAGAACACGCCTCAGTCAGATTAGACCGGCCTGATCTTTAGCAACCTCGCATTTCTCAACTCCAGCTTTCCTCTCGGCCCAAAGTGGACGATCCAAGATCTACTTCCTTCTCGTGGAGTAACGTGGTGATGCACTCCCCTACATACATACACCCACATAGGGGTATACACACGTATGTACACTCACAAACACACATATATACACATATACGGTATCCACACACGCACATGCTCATTCTCTCACACACACACGAAACGATCGGCGAGTCCGGAGCTTCAGAAAACGTGCGCGCCAACAAGCCGTCGCTAGACACCGGCTCAGTGACCAGACCCACAGGCCGTGGCGACCGAGGGAAAGTGGCACACGAGAACAAAGGCCGCTGGACAAACGCCGGGCCGGAGCGGGAAGGAAGGCAGCCAGAGCCCCACGACGACCTCCCGCACGCGCCTCTGGGCCACTCCGGTCCCCACACCCGGGGCACGCCCGGGGATCGCGGCCGCCGCCGGCCCAGGCCTTCCGACGCCTCGGCTCCCAGCATTGCCCACACCAGCACCCCGAGTTTCCAGCCTCGCCGCCGCACCCCCAAACTCACGCTTGCGGGCCTCGGCCACCTTCTCGGCCGCCCTCTTCTCGGCCTGCAGCAGCTGCTGGATCCCCTGCGACTGGCTGGCCATGGCGGCAGACACCCAGAGGCCGCGGCCAGCCGCCTAAAACGGCCCAACGGCTCCGCGGGTCACGTGACCCGCCGCTCGCGATCTGCGCCTGCGCGCGCAGCCAACCCCGCCCAGCTGTCACTTGACGGCGCAGCGTCGAGCCGGCTGCCGGCTAGGATGTCACGTGACTCCATGGGGAAGGCGCGGACGGTGGGCGCAGAGCCGAGCGCCAGTGACTCGACTGCGCCTGCGCGCCGCCCCCCACCCCCGCCTCGCCGCCCCCGCCTCTCTCATCCTCTCCCCGCAGCCCGGGCCGGGTTTGCTGGCCGCTGCGTTCGTTCCAGACGAGTAGCCTTACCCGCCTTCGTTATTGCCCCAATCCGTCGCTTTACAGCGTGCCCACATTTCTGTCCAGAGAGAAGAAACCAAACCATACGACTTGCCTCTGCCTTCCACAATGCTTTTCTTTTCTGGAACTTTTCTTGCCACTGAAAATTTGTTAAGCAGTTTAGGAAAATTCTTGCCATTGTTAACGAAGTACTGTAGTGCAAGCAGGGAGACTGAGCTGGTGCAGGGCGCTTGCCCATAATCCCAGGCACTTAGGTAAGGCAGGAGGATGGCCATGTATCAGATGCTCTGAGGACCTGGGCTGTTACCAAAACTAATGTGAAACCTTTGTTTAGTGTAGGGCCAGATGAGTAAATCAATAAATGCCTCCGTAGCCCGGTCAAAACAACAGCGTCCATTGGGTTCACGGCCACCTTTGTCATCTCTTTCTCTGTTTTGAATAAAAACAGAATTGAAATTCCAGAATCCTTCTCCTGGAAGGATTCCAAATGTTTGTATAAGGAGAAAAAACCACTAGACAATGCCTTCTCTAACATGTCAGACCGGCTTGGATTTTCTGATGATCAGAGTGGGTGTTTGCTGTCGGAACTCTGGTACAGTGAGGAGGCGAACTAGGATATAGGGTGCGTGCCCTTTGAGGGATCTGAAGTCCTGAGCCATCAGGCTAGATTCACAAAGGCGCTTGTTTGTTTGTTTGTATTTAGGGCCAGGCTCACCTCCAACTAAATCTCCTGTCTCAGCCTCCTGAGAACTGAGACCATGGTCATGTTCCAGCATGCCCTGAAAAATTCACAATGTCATCATCTTTCTCAAGGACACAGAAGGGCTGCCAGGCCTTACGCTTCCCCCACCCCACCCTCAACGACGGTCCGCGGTCCGCGTCAGTAAGCCTAAGGAAGAGCACAACATTCTAAGGCTCACTGAGAAGCATGCTGGGAACAAGGGTGCTCTTCATGGGCCCAGGCTGAGCAGTAACTCAGGAAGACTGCAAAGGCAGATGGCCTAGTTCATAACCCAGCCTTGTCCTTCACTTCCTGGGTGACCTTCAGCAATTACTCGAGGTCTCTGAGCTCAAACTGTTCATGTGTTAAAAGTGGGTTTAATAATAGCACAGTGGGGTCGTTAGGAGGATTAAATCAGGAATGTGTGGAACTAGCTTGAAATGTGCTCATAGTTTATGAGAATATCAGGCCCCTGTGATGGTGGTTTCTCAACTAAAAATGATAAACAGACCTTTTACTTCTGTATGTCACTTAGTATTATTATTAATATATTTGGCCAATGGGAGTTTATTTCTGACAAACTGCTTCTAGAAGATTTGCAGGGCCTCTGCACAAAGTGGGCAAGTTGTTCACTGCTAATACTCAGCCCACCTTTACCTACTCTGCTCAGCAGCACCTTTTCTTAACTTATAGAAGGATCCTTAAAGCCCAGGGTGACACAACAGAGGGTGAGGGCCTGACTTGTCCCAAGGGAAACTCATGGAAGACTTAACCACCCCAACTCCATCTCCAGCCACATGAGGCCCTCTGAGAGCTTCTCCATGGACCACCTTACGTTTTCCACACTGGAATGTTGACCCTCGATTAGCCTTTGATTTATTCTGAAGATAATTATGAAGAGGCTGTATTTACCAAATGTGATAGTTGATTTATTTTGGTTTTGGAAACGGGTTCTCACTATGTTATCTATACTATCCTTGAACTTATTAGGTAGCCCAAGCTGACTTCACACTGGTAATCACCTTTCAGCCTCTTGAGTGCTGGAATTACAGTGCACATCCCCAACCCAGCTTCTTTTTGTGTTTTGAGACAGAATGTTGCTCAATTGTCCAGGTTAGACTTGAACATGGGACCCTCCTGCCTTAGCCTCTAGAGTAGCTAGAATTATAATCATGTACCACCTTGCCTGGTTGTGATGGATAATCTGTTTGTGATTCTGTTAAGAAATCAAGAAAGCACGCTTTTGTGTATGTGTCGGTGGGTAATGGGAGTGTGGCTGTTTCTGATCCCTAGCTCCTTGTTTGTTCTTTCCATCTGATTCTCTGTTTTCTGGCTGTCGTGAGGGAGCAGCTTTACTCTGCCATGCCCTGCCTTGGAGCCAGCTGACTATGGACTGAGACATCTGAAACTGTGAACCAAAATAAACCTTTCCTCCTTTAAGTTGGGTGTATCACGTATTTTGTTCAAGCAACGAAAAAATGACTGACTAATGGCTTTTCCCAGTGCTAGAGAGTACCTGTCCTCCTGTGACCCCCTCACTAGCTGTGTGTGCTGCAGCCATAGCCCTTACTTGCTATTGCTGTCTCTTCATAAAGGTCCCGGGAGCTGAGGAACATGCCTGGGAAGCAACAAGGACACAAAGAATTGGAAATTATCCCAAGAAATTAACTACAAATGGGTCTTACCAAATTATGAGCAAAGAGGTATTAATATTTATAATAATGCTTTCTGTTCATTGATTTTAAAAATGAGTATTAAGCACCTTGTTTGTGCCAGCTATTCTTTGTGAACAAAACAAACCCAATTCCCTGTCCTTTCCAGGTCTGAAGTTAATGGGGAGACAGCCAAACACATACTATGCCTTCTGTAAGTGTGTAATAAACTATCAACTGCTCTCCAGTTGGGCTGTCTGGTATAGAAGCCATAACTCACGTGCAGCCCTTAAGCACTTCTTATGTGACTAGACATTATTGACTGAAATGTTCTCCACATATAAAATACACATCAGATTTTAAAGGCTTCATACAAAAAATCTAATATATTTCATTGCTAATTTTATTGATTTGACATAAATCTGATAATATTTTAAATGTTGGACTACACAGAGGTCTTATCAAAATTAATTTTTGCACTTTATACTCGCTAGGATGTCTACTATCAAAGAAAGACAGAAGCAAGCAGATAACAAGTGTTGTCCCAAATCAGCAGAAATTCAAACTCGTATGCATTGATGAGAATGGAAGAGGTAAGATGCAGCCACTCTGAAAAAAGTAAGGCAATTATTTTTTAAAATTAAGAATAGAATTACTTTACAATCCATATCTTTTCTTCTGGGTATATACTAAAAGACGTGAAAGCAACATCTGAAACAAATGTTAGTACACCACATTCATAAAAGCATTCTTCACAATGGCCAATACACGAAAGCCTCCACAGGTCCATTGATGCACAAATGCATAAACAAAATATGATATATATCTCAGGAGTGGGATATGATTTGTATTAGTTTGGGTTCTTTCAAAAGACAGAATTTACAGGTTTTATCACAAAGGGGTCTTTTAGGAAGGCTTACAAATCCAAGGATAGAGATGGTCCAAGATGGCTGCTCAGTGGTGAAGTAGATCTCCCATCTGGGACTGCAGGACAGCCGGTGATGTGAGAGTCTGCTGTAGATCTTGGGTGAAGACCGGAGCCTGAATATCAGCAACTGAAGAGCAGCAATGGGCAGACAGGAACAAGTCGAGACTGGAGCGAATCTGTGCTGAAGATCCGTGATGCGTAGCAAGTCGGCGACCATAGACAATAGCAAAGGCAAGAGCTTTCCCAGAGGAAGAAGTTGTAATAATCTTCCCTCTTCCTTCCTTTTACACCGTTGGAGTTCCAGTTGGCCCTTCCACATCTGGGTGGGTGCTATTCCATCATTGGCCAGCCCACAAATCACTCACACTCTAATCCAGACCAGTTCTTGATCCCCAATCTAAGGGTGGTTCACAAATCCTAATCCTAATGGAGGTGTGGTTCCTAATTCCCTCAAGTTGACATAATCCTTTTAATGGTCACATGATTCAATCTTAAAAAGGAAGGAAATTTTAATGTGTACTATGTTATGGATGACACTTGAGAAATATATGCTAAGTGTAGTAAGTTACAGAAGGACAAATACTGTCGGATTCCACCAATGTGAGTCGCCAGACCTGCAGAGACAAGACTGTAAAACAGTAGTGGCCAGAGGCCAGAGGGAGAGGAAAATGGGTCATTGTTTAAAGTGGATGGAGTTTCAGTTTATGCAAGATGAGAAAGTACTCCAGGCTGGGGGCATAGCTCAGCCGTTAAAGCTTTTGCCTAGCAAGCTCAAGGCCCTGGTTCCAATTCCCCAGGACCATAGAAGCATAGCATTCCCAATACTTGGGAGGCTGAGGCAGAAGGATTTCTCTGAGTTCAAGGCCAACCTGGGCTGCCCAGAGTGAGTTCAGGCTCAGCCTGGTCTATAGAACTAAATCTTGTCTCAAAAGAAAAAGAAAAAAAAAAAGGTCACATTCTAGAGATTGATCCCACAACGTGAATGAACTGTGTATTTCAAAATGGTCAGGGTGATAAATTTTGTTATATGCATTGTATCACAGTTGAAAGTAAAAAAATTTTAAGCCCCCCCCAAAAAAATCACTTTTATTTTTTCTTCTTTACTTTTTTTTTAAATGTGTCAATCCAAAAACTTAATATTACATATGCAGCTTGTGTTCTGTTTCTGTTGTTGCTGCTTCAAAGAAAAAGGATTTTGATCTCCGAGAGTTTTTCCAAGAGGGAACTCGTTGTAGGTTGGAGTATGGGGAAGAGGTGACCAGCAAAGTTGAGGAGTCAGTACAGGGCAGGAGTGGAGGTCAGTAGGGTTGCCGAGCATCTGAAACAGGAAGGACGACTAGGGCAAGGGCCCCGAGGCAAAAGAAGCGTGGAAGATACCAGAAAGGCCACAGACACTGGAGTGCCCGGGGAGAGGGGCAAAGGGCTTGGAGATGAGGCCCGAGCAGCCAGTGGGGCCAGTCAGGAGGGGCCTGGAAAGCTGGCAATGGGTTTTAATCTGCATCTTGAAAGCTTGGACAGGCAGCAGAGAATGGCAGCGATGAGTTTAAGGAAAAATGGCTTTGTCTGTATCTGCACTGGAGAACACACACACGTGCCATTTGTTTTAAGGTCAGGCTTAATATGAAATTAAAGATAGCTTATTTTCATACTTTTTCAAGAGACTTTTCAACTTTGCTTGAGCCCTGTGCTTGTGGAAAACAACCACATGGGTAAACAGATCCCCCAAACTTTTGTTTTTCCAAGTTTCCCTATTCTTTTGTGTTCTTCAAAGTGATTTACTGAAAGAACCACATTGTCACTAATTGAGATGAGACCCTGGTCTCATTTCCATATTTATATGGTCATACATAGATCTCCAACTTTAAAGACTAGAATTGTTTTGTCCCTCAACCCAGCCAGACACGCCCTGGAAGCACTTCTGGCTGAGCCAACTGCAACTTCCTCTGCTTGCAAAACAATTCCAAATTCCACCCTGACTCTACCCCACCTGGTCCTTGCCAGCTCCTCCCTGTAAATGGCAAATTCTGCTACTCTCCCTATTGCAACAGCCTGTATAAAATCATCTCCTTAATTGACCCCTGTGGTCTGACTTTTTCCTTTCCTTGCAGAGCTAGAGATTGAAGCCAGGGCTCTGGCACTGAACTACATCTTCAACCTTCTTTTGTTTTTCAGTTTGAAACACGGTCTTGCTAAATTGCCCAGGTGGAACTTTAAACTAGGATCCTCCTGCGCTGGCTCCTCGAAGTACTGGGATTTCAGGAAAGTGCCACCCCACCTGACCCCCGTTCCATCTTTGACAAGATCTTTCAGGTAGATGAATTCCTAACTCAGAACTTCTTCGTTTGGATAATCTGAACTTGGCAAATATGATTATATGCGAATCAGCATGGGTGGATCCGATCCAGTGGACCACGCCAGTGGTTGAGCGTATTCTGGATGCGAAGCTCTTTGTTAGGCAATAGATTTCTGGGTGAAAAAAACCTTGCCAGGAGAAATCCAATATTACCTTCCAAGTAAATCATACCCGCACAACTTTCGTGGGGCATTTACAGCAACCTTATAAAAAAAGAAATTCCTAGGTAGCTAGTATTATTTCTGTTATCTTAGTTTTCTCATTTGTGAAATGAATATAATAATGCCTACCCTACTGAACAGAAACAAGAGTCACTGGGATAATGCCTGGACCTGTTGGCCACTAGGCAGGTACTTCTAAGGGCACTCACCTGTGCTAGGGAGGGAGGCTGCCATGCCCCTTTGAAGGTGTTTTTGTTTTGCTTTGTTTCAGCTAAGGTGCTCCAGAGAAACTTACTAGCACCTGGCCAAAGTCATGAGTCACTCTCACTTGCCTTTGTAGGGCAGCTAGAATAAAATGTATTCATTGTCCTACCAAAGTCTCTGCCCAGAGGTATTCCTATCTGCCACTTTTGAACACGTGATAGATGGCCTTGAACAGAGCATGCTCAGGAACATGCCTAACTCTACACATGGTAAGTCTTTCCTATGTTGATAAGTATCGGTTTCCTCCACAAAAACCACTTTTTTATTTGCTTTCTGTCACTACGATGGAAGAATTGAGGCCATTCATTGGAAAGAAAAAAACTTGACTTCGCTCACAGTTCTGGACATTCAAGTCCACACAGCCCCTTTCAGGCTTTGGGCCTCTCGTGTGCTCAGCACAGCGTGACAGGAATGGGTGGCAGAATGTCACCAGCTAAGAAACAAGGAAGGAAGAGGAAGAGATCTGAGTCTCACCAATCTCTTTGAGGGCACAACCTCAGCGACCTGCAGACTTCACACACGGCTCACACCCTGGAGACAGATCATTTACCACATCGACCTTTGAGGGGCATTCAACCAAACCATAATAATGATCATGTCAGATAGGAATGTGCATGACATGGAAGCTGTGTTGGTTAGGGTTCTAGGAAAGGCAGAATTTACAAAAATTGTAAAGAAAGGGGATTTATTTGAAGGGTTTGTAAGTCTGAGGAGAGATAGAGTTCAAAATGGCAGCTTGCACATGCAAGAGCTGGAAGTCTGGTAGAAGAACACCCATCTGAGACGACAGGACAACCAATGCAAATCTGCAGCAGATCGTTGTTGTTCTAAGAACAATGGCGAAGACCAGAGACTGGAGTGAACCTATGACAGAGATCGATGATGTGTAAACAGGAGCAAGTAAGTGCCCTTAGACAATCGTGAAGGCCAGAGCTTTCCCAGGAATAGCTGTAGTCATCTTTCTTCCTCCTTTCTTTTTATTTAGTTCAAGCTGCCAGTTAGGCCACCCACATCCAGGGTAGGTGTTCTTCCCTCATTTGCTAGCCCACAAGTCACTCACACACACCTATAAACTGTATTTTGAGTGTTTTCTAATCTCAAATTAACATAATCCCTTCACTGCTCATTATTGGCAGCTGATGTTGGGAACAGTCTTGTAGGACTGAGCTCTTTATCTATGAGATCTACAGTAACCCCCAGGTAGCGAGTGTCTTAGTTGAACTGTAGGATGCCCAGCTGATATTCAAAGGATTGAGGAATCATTTAATGTGTGTGTGTGTGTGGGGGGGGGGGGAACTTTCCACATATTTATATCAAAGGGAAGAGCATTGTGAGTAGAGGAAAAGGTTTTTTCTTTTACTACAAGAAGAACTGAGATCATACTCAGTGTTTGCCACTCTTACGCCTACTGAAGAGACGTTGCCTTGCATGCAGGTTCCCACGCTTTGGCTCATGGGACCCAGCAATCCTGGTGTAGCAGAAGCTGTCATTGCTCCACCCAACTCTCTGTGACACTTTAGTGGATTTCAGACTATTTCTACTTCCAGAATTTGCAGCCATCAGTCGGAATGTCATGTCTTCCCGGAATTGAGGGAGGTGACTCTTCCTAAAACAAGCCATCATGGAAGTGACCAAAAATAAATATCCCCAGAGAGGGGCTGTCAACTAGTGATAACAGGGAGTTGGTATATTTCCTCCATTTTGAGGAGGGATGCTTCTGGGGCACATGTTTTATGCTTGGTTTCCCTCAGGGAATTAAACTCCAGTTTTTCACAGTAGTAACTGGCACAACCCAGCTACTTGACTCTGAGACGTTAAGGCAGGAGGGTCATAAGTTCAGCCACAGTTTGGGGCAACTTAATGACTTAGAGAAGCCCTGTCTCAAAAATCAAGGATAAAAACAGGCTGGGGATGTAGCTGAACTGTGAAGGTTCTGAGCTTGATCCTCAGTGCCACAAAAACATTATAGTTCCCTCTTATTTGAGAGGGACCCATTCTAGGACTGCCAATGGATGTCTGAAACCTTAGATAGTACTAGGCCCTATATTTACTACACTTTTACCTATGCACACCTATTCATCACTATTAAAAATGCCTTAGAAAGACAACTTTATGAGGAAAGACTTATTTTGACTCACAGTTTTAGAAGGTTTAGTTTGCTGTCAGTTCTGAATGCTCAAGGGCATGGCACCAATACCAGCTCAGCTCTGGTGAGGTCTTCATGGCAGGTGGCAAGGACAGGTGCAACAGAGAGAGATCACATGGCCAAACCTGAAGTTGGGTTACAATTCAGGTTCAGGCTACCTCCTGATCACAGAATTAAGACAAATGCCTTAATGTCTTCTAAGAGCAACTCCCCTAGTGATCCAAGGACCTCCTCCTAAACCCTATCCCCAAAAGGCCCTCCTACCTCTCAACACTGCCATATTGGGGACCAAGATTCTAAAACATAAGCTCTTGAGGAAATACACTTTAACTGTATTCAAACCATAATGGATTAAAAAGCTCCTGATTTTGCCATTCAGTCATTCAGTCCGTGGTTGGCTTGATCCACTGATGTTAGGCCCATAGCAAAGCAGTAAAGTCCTGCTGAAGAGCATGGTGAGGAAAGCTGCTCATCTCATGGCAGCCAGGAAGCAGAGTGACACGGACAGGCAGGGAGAGAGAGAGGAAGGGCTAGGAATAAAATGCCGCCTTCAGGGGCACATCCCTAATGACTTACTTTTCCAGCTGGACCAACCTCCTAATAGCCTACTCAACTGCGCATTATGTTAGAGACCTCATGGTTCAGTTGCCTCGCTAGGTCCCAATTCTAAACATTGCTGCATTCAGGGGTCAATATGTGAGTCTCCTGGAGACACTGTATATTTGCAACATATAAACTACGTATTTCCAAATTTTTCTGTGCAATAGTTTCAGACCTCAGTCAATCGTTGGTAACTGAAACATGGACAGAGAAGCTGGATAATTGAGGACAACTGTCATGCACTTCCCTTTTCTTGTGTCACTTTGGCCCTCTCCTACCAATCTGCGTGCACTTTCTGGATAAACACCCCTACTCAGGTCGTTGCCTTTGGGTCTGATTCCCAGAAAATCCATACCAGCCTCCGATGGGACAAAGATTGAGCCATGACCCAAGACAAGTCCACACCTTGGTTGACCAGAACTCCACTTCATACACAGAAATGTTTAGGCTAGGGGTGGTGGCATCCCTGGGGAAGGGTGGTGTCCTCCTGAGTTTAGACCTTCTGTTTTGCTTCTCTGGGGTGCCCATGTGCCTAGACAAGTGTGCAACAATTCCTGCCACCTGAGGCAACCACGACCTGGGGCAACATAAGCACCCTCATTATCCACATCCACAGGGGCTTCAGGTCAGATAGACCTGAGTTCAGATCAGTTTTTGTTCCGTTCCACAAATGGCTTAACACCTCTGAGCCTCAGTTTCCTCAGTTCTAAACAGGATAATACTAACCACCTCAAGGGTATTGTGAGGAATAAATAAAGGAACGTGCTAAGCAACCTGGTACATAGATAGTTTGTTGTCAGTCTAGCTCTGTCCCTTACCTGAGATCTTCTACAAGTACTGGCATCTACAAATAGTTGCTGGCTTTTCATCACCATGGCAACCTTAAGCAAGCTATAAATTTCCTCTAATGAAGCTGAGATATTTTCACTTTTCCCTGCTGTGCCTGTCTGGGTCTTGGATAGATTGAAAACTCCCAGAGGAGTCACATTTTAGGCTGTGTAGTCTGGCCATTTATAATCTACCTCACCAACCATGAGCACGATGATAGGGGCAGAAACAACCAGACAAGAAAAACAGAGAAGGCTCCATCCATCTTTCCTGGGTGCACAGCTGCATCTCCATTTCTGGTGGTGTAGAAACACCTGGAGGGTAGGCTGAAACAATGGGAGGGGTGGGTTGGCTTTATTTATTTGTGTATTTATTTATTTACTTAGATTTGGTTTTGTGGTGCTGGGGAATGAACCCAGGGCCTCATACTTACTACGAAATTACTGTACTACTAAGCCAGCCTGGTCTACATAGAAGAAAGAGCATCCTTCTGTCAGCTGGTGATATTCAGGAGGCCACAGCAAGCTCTCCTGACTCTCCTTGTGTGTGGTCTTGGGGATCAAGCCCCGAGCCTTCACACTGAGCTACATCCCAGTTCATTTTTATTTTTGATTCTGAGATAGAGCCCCACTAAATTACTAAGTTATCCAGGCTGGGTTTGAATTTATGATACCCCTGTCTCAGCCTCTTGGATTTCTGGGATTACAGGCCTGCACTGCAAGGCATGGCAGTGATTCATTTTGATTCCATGCAGCCAGCCCGTAGCCTGAGGACCTGCGTGTCCAAGTCCTGAGCTGGGTCTGAAGGCTCCAGATCCGAATCTGGTGCAGTGCCAGCCTCGAACAACTCACTGTCGGCATCAGAACAACTCACTGTTGGCATCACTTCCCTTCTCTGCAAGCTGAAGGGATCGAATCAAGTGGTTTTTAAAACCTTTTTGACCTTGAGGTTACATAATTTTTATAAATGAGCAGCCAATTCTTTGAGGAAGCTCTGGGAAGAACAGATTTACTTGAAGATACAGGTAAGGAGGAGAGATGATAGAACTGTCATAGGCTTCACAGACATGATCAAAACACTCGCTTGGCATCTCTCATTCCATAAGCTGACAAGTATGATCATGTGACTGAGACTCTGGCGAGTGGTGAGTTGTGCTCACCTCTGAAGTCCGGAAGGCCTGGGCCAGCCATCTAGAAGCTATTCTGCTTCAACACGTGAGAACGCAGCCTTGCTCTGATGCAGTTAATACGCTGGGTACCGCGCTGCATTTGCTAATGTGTTATTTCAGTCAAAAGGCGCGGGAGATGAGAGCAGAAAGCTGAATGAAGCAGAACTGTGCTGCGTAATGTCAAGTAAAATATACGGACTGAAGCAGAAAGGCCTGATTTTATTCATTTATTTGAAAGCAGGCAAGTCTGGAAGGTAGTATACCGTTTCTGTGAGTGTCCCTCTGCACTGGGCTGGGCTTTTCAGCAATGTGACTGCCATCACAGAGTGATCCATTGGCCTGTAAATGATCCCTCACCTTTGCTCCAGCAGATAACCTTTCACCTATATTGCTATAAGTTACCCCCAGAAATTCATTGGTTCAGCAAATTGGACTTTGGTAGAACGTCATTTTGGCTCATTTGCTGTGCCCTATCAGGAATGAGTAGGCATGGGTGTTCGTGTCCCCCAGGAAAAGTTATTCATGCATTGTCACAGTGGTGTGTGCCAGTAATCCCATCCCTCTAGGAGGCTGAGGCAGGAGGATCACAAATTCAAGCCTAGCTTGGGCAATTTATATATATCTATATATGCTGGAGAAAAGATCTTACTACCTGGCCCAGGCTTGCCTTGAACTCAGACATCCAGTATGAGCTCCATGGAGCTGTGCTCCAGAGAGCCATGAATGCTTTGTGTCCAGCACTTAGGTACCAGGTGGATATGGACAGGTCACATCACCCAGTGCTGCTCACTGAGCCTATGGCACTCTCCGTCTACCCAGAGGAAGCTCCGATTGTCACCTCAGAACACACCAAAGAAGAGGGCAAAGGACTTTTAGTTGCATCGGGATTAAAGTGAGCTAATTGAACTAACAAATTGTACCATAAATACCCACATGAGATTTTACCCAAAGCAGGGCCACTGAACCATACAGAAAAGGATGACATTGGCTGAGCCCTCCAGATCCATGACAAATGGACTGAAGCTCTGGGTCCCCAGGGCTTTCTTGGCTACTCTAAGAACAAGGTGGGCCTGTTTCTCCATAGGTCTTGTATTTTCATAGTCCATTGTGCACGACTTTGACACAAGAGAAGATGGATAAAAGAATCTCACCAAAATAACACCTGGGACCCATTACTGAGTGGAAAGACAAGGTAGGGTGAGAGCTGGGGGTTGCATATGCTGATTAGGGAGAAATAAACTGTTTCTAGCTTAAGGTGGCCATACACACCAATGTGCCCAGGGTAGGTATTCCTTTCACTCCCAATGGCTCCTTATAGTTCTATTTACACCCCAAAAGCTGAGGCTCCTCCATAAATACTTGGTGAAACATCCTATGATATAATAAGAAGTATGTCCTTGGTCTTTGTCCTTTCCCCTGACTCATCAAAATCCCTTGGAATTTTCTGAGTGATAGGAGCACTTTTTGTTGATCATAAGAGCCTCTCTCAACTTCATATGAAAATTTACATTCATAAGATAAAAAGTTTCTGGACCCCTAGATAGCTTTAGGATGGGAGCTGGCATCCAGAAGAACCAACATGGGTACTAGAGGGTTGGAAATTTCAGCCCATCCAACCTTTGGGGAGGGGAGGTGAGCTAGAGATTGAGTTTACGCCAATGGTGAATAATTTAATCCACCTTTTCTCCTCCAAATGGAGTGCATTATTTCTTTCTCTGAACCCAAAGGTGTACTGAATCCATACCCTTTCTGGAGATCTGAGACTGTGTGTTTTCTTCAGTAACAGCACAAGCATCTAACAGTGGCTTAGATGAGACAGACAGGTACTGTGTGTCTTAAGAGGAGACTCAGTGCCTTAGGATCCAGAGCCCTTCAGTGGTCCAATGAGCTCATGCAGAGTACAGTTTCTTCCTAGCTGTTGGTTTCTCCTTCTAAGATGTTAAGTTTTGGTTCTACTCTTGTCATCTCAAGGTCTAAAGATGACCTGGCAGCTGGGAAAATCCTCTTACCAGCTTCCCAAAGAAGAAAGAAGGAATGCCAGCAAACCTCCTCTCATTCCGGGGTTCTGTCTTGTTTCTAGGCATCTAAGGCCCCAGGCTACTACCCTAAGGCTGGCATTAGTGTGGAAATACTCACAAAGGGGGATGAAATTGCCAGGTGGCACCTTGACCTCACAGCAAGCCAGGGAAAAAAATAGAGAGGTGAGTCATAGCTGTCAGGCTCTGAAGCTAGCCAGCCTGGACTTCTCTTCCCTTGCCGGTCAGTTTCTCTTTGCATTTGCATCTCCAGGACCTGGGCCCTTCTGACAGATACTCCTAGTGGAGGGCCTTCCAATTTTCTCTCTCATAAGGACTGGCTAGTTCTTGACAAATGATTCATGAACTTGGAAGAAATGTATTTCATTGATGTGGTGAATAACAGAGCCCCTAGATCAAAAGCCTGCCCTTTTTTGGGGGTGGGGTGGGGGCAGGATACGGTTTCTAACACTGCATGGAACATTTTTCACAAAAGTATATGTGAATTTTGGATACACTGTGTATTTTGGGTTAGTCCTACCATGAAATGTTTTATAATCCCCCAAAGATTTGGAAACCCCACCTCAAATGGCCAAGGACACACTCTCAAGTGGCTGGCACACAAAGCAGTGAGTTGCGATCCAGCTGTGCTCAGCACCTAGGGCGCCTGACTCCCAGGCCTCCTCCTCCCATAGCCGCAGAATCCATGGGTTCTATTTTTAGGAGGCCAGACCAAGGGGTGTTATTATTCTCTGTCTCCAGGCACAGCCTGGAGCAGTGGCCAGACAGGGGAAGGAGCCTCTCACAGTGACTCACCACCACCCTCCCCTGAGTAATGGTCTGCGGGCCCATCACTCAGCCTTGCCATCCTGCGTCAGTGGCTGAGTGAGTCTATGAAACCCTGGGGTGGGGGAGAAGGAAAGTCCAGGGTGAAGGCACAGCAGGTGGCCATCATCTACAGTTCCCCCATCCAGGGGGTGAAAGGGCAGACACATTCATAAATGCTGGGGCCAATGGGCTACCCAATCAGAGGTAAAATTCCTTGTGAAGCCAGTAGTGTGTAGGTGGAATGGGGAGATGGGAAGAAGGCCCACCCACCTCAATATGGGAATGGAAAGGCCGCTGAACGGGACTTGGGAGGCTGAGTGAGCTAGTTGCGGGAACGCACTCAGGAATTAGAAGGATGTGAGAACAGACCTGAGGAGAATTCTCACCATCCAGCATCCTAGGTTGATAAGCTCCAAGTTCTCCCATGAGATCCTGGGAACTCATTTCTCCTTTCTGGTCCACAGTTGGTTTTCTTAATGGAGAGTGATAGGGTTGCTCTATTTTGGTGATTTTACATACTGCTTCCCAAGGAAAGTGACTGCTTCAGGCCCCCAGTGTGGCGTCTTACAGTTGGGAGGGTTGGCACCATGAAAGACAAAAGGGAAGCCTTCTGAAGGAGAAGAAGGACTCTGGCCTCTGAACATTTTGTGCCAATAATTCTGCAATATGGCCGCCCCTTAGAACTGAAGAGCTTTGGGAAAAATCAGGATTGCTTTCTCCAGACACACTGACTATGAGTCTTGAGTAGGGAAGACTGGAATCTAGACTTCCAGGAGGCTCCTGTGTGAGTCAGTTTTCCATTACTCTGACAAAATACCTGGCAAAATTAGCTCAAAAGAGGAAAGATTCATTTTGGCTCATGGTTTCTATTCATGGTCACTTGGTCCCTGGCAGCGGGCCAAGGGAAAGGCAGAACATCATGGCTGGAGGGCCAGGATGGACCAAAGCTGTTTACATCACTGTGGTTAGAAAGCAGAGAGAGAGAGAGAGAGAGAGAGAGAGAGAGAGAGAGACAGAGAGACAGAGAGACAGAGACAGAGAGACAGAGACAGAGAGACACAGAGAGAGAGAGAAAGAGGAAGAGTGAGGAAGAGAGAGAGAGAAGGGAGGGGAACAAAATATACCCTTCAGGACATATCCCAGGGACCTGAGGTTTCCACCACCTTCTTTTAGTGCATTAAGCTATGCATCCATGAATGGACTAACCCTCTGATGAGATTAGAGCCCTCACAAGTGAATAACCTCCTGAATGCCTACCGAGCAGTGCTGGCTTGGGTACCACACCTCCAAGGCAGATCCCTCGGAAATTCCAAAGTAGCAGGTATTGGAGATCTAAGACCTGAGCCAACCCAATATGCTGCAAACTGCCCCCTTCCCAGATGCCCCTGAAACACTAAAGATGCCAGTTCCAGAGGGGTCAGGAGTCCATAAGGAAAGAAAAAGCCAGGAATGTCTGGAAGCAGCGGGCTCCCGGCTGCAGCATGCCCTGCCAGAGCCACAGACTGCCTGCTTCCTACCATTCCAAGTGCAGTCAGCTCACATCTGTTGCTGCTCTCCTATGAGAGGCATTGCTTCCAGAGGCATGAGTCTATCAAGATCCTCAGTGGAAATATCACCATCATTTAGCTGGTAACAGACACAATACCGAGAACAGTGTTTTTATTATCACTGGAGAGAAACCTTGAATGGGCTTTTGAATAACCTTGGAATGGTTAGCACAGTGTTCGCAGATTCATGGTCAGACCTGGCTCCCTCCTCTCCGACATGCCACTGACACTACTGGCTGGGGAAATGTGCATTCCTGGGTGTAGATGCAGGCCGCAGAGGAGGGGACTCAGGGTGGGCTCAGACGTGAGCTGGCCACGATTGTTTAGGAAAAGAAGGATCTTGGAGACCAGAGTTGTTTACTTACAATGACAGAGTTCCCATTCTAGATAAGAGAAAATGTACTAGGGTCGTGGAGGAACACAGAGTTATAGGGAATCTCTCTCCAGCTCCTGTTTCTGCTTTTTCAGGGGAAGCTTCTGTCTTGGGGCCACCGGTGGCCCCAGGTTGAGCTGCTGCAGAGAAAGACCCCCTCCTTCTTTCTTTCTTTTTTCTCTTCTTTCTTTCTTTCTTTTTCTTTCTTTCTTTCTTTTTCTCTTTCTTTCTTTTTTTCTTTCTTTCTTTTTGTGATAATGGAGACTGAAATCAGGACTTTTGCAAGAAGCTACACCCCTAGATCATTTTCTATCATCTCTGATTTCTTACTGCATTTCCCAGGCTGAAGTTGAATTTGCAATCCTCCTGTCTCAACTCCCAAAGTGTTAGGATTGCGGGCATAAGCCAGGAGGCCTAGCAAGATTTCCTCTTTTCCTAGAAGATAGGATAAGGGCTGGGGGTGTAGCTCAGTGATTAAAGTGCTTACCCAGGAAGCTTGAGGCTCAAGGTCCAATCCCCCAGTCCCACATAATAACTGGGCATTGTGACACATGCTTATAACCCCAGCACTCGAGAGGCTGAGGCAGGAGGATTGTGTTATTCTAGGCCCGCCGGGTTACGTAGTAAGCTCAGGCCCAGCCTGGACTGGACTACAGAGTGAGACCCAGCCTCTAAAAAAATAAATCTGGCAAGTAAATGTCTGAGAGTGGAATCTGCTGGGTAGACTGTTGTTCTCTGGGCACCGTGGACAGATCACAGTGTCCACAGTGGCGCTGGAGGGTGAGGCTGGCCTCACTCAGACACCCTCCTGGCACAGTGGAGGTGGCCATCCACGGGACAGCTCAGGAGTTGCCGCGAGAGGGAGGGCAGACGCTGGGAAGGCACGTGGGCGCTCTTCCTGCCACCGCAGCACGAGGGGAAGGTTCTTGCTCTCGTCTCCCTTGAGCTGTGTTCGTTTCCATGGGTGATTTTCCTAGGTGGCGCTTTCCTTCCCTGCCTGTCCTCCCTGTTGGTGACACACTCACCCCCCACCTTTCTCTTGGAGTTCCAGGCCTGCCATGTAAGAGGGCCTAGAAATGTCAGTAGAATTAGAGTTAGCGCGTAGACCTGGGAGCAGAGAAGAGCTCCTGTCTGGATTCTGTCCCTCCCTTGTGGGTAGTTTTGGCTGAGTGCCTTTTCCTCCTCAGACCTTCTAGCCTATCAGGCAGGGATGAGCAAACGTTCGGTGTAAAAGACCAGGGACTAAGTATTCCGTGTTCTGTGGGCCATAATGTGGCAGGGGGACATTGGCAGGACTTGGAAGTCACAGCCTGAGAAGCAGCAAGCAGGCAGCTGCGGCAACCTTCGGCAATAGGTGGGGGGAGATAAATTAAGCTGCTAATTAAGCGAGCAAGCTGCAGCAGTCCTTGAAATTAAAAGGTGGGATGTTCAGGCAAATTGGATGAGACCAGAGCAGGTGAAGACGGCCAGCGATCTCACCTAGAACTGCCCACAAATTTCATTACACCTGAATTACAATGCATTTCCATATTAAGATCTTCACCAGAAGAGGGGGTGGGGGGAGCATAACACATTTTGAAGCGTGTTTTTGCTCACGTCTAAGCTCAGCTTCTGCCCAGTCACTAAACTCCTCCACCCTGCCCAGAGACTCTGGTCTCTTTTGCAAAAAAAAAAAAAAAAAAAAAGAAGAAGAAGAAGAAGAAGAAGAATTGATAGCATTCCTTTGGGAACCCATACAAATGGAATGTGACCTTTTTCAGAGGTTCTCTGTTTATGGAGGAGCTCGCTCTCTGAGCATGGTGGGGCCATCATCTCTCTTTCTTCCAGAAGCTGCCTATGAGACAGCCACTTTTATTGCTTTCTTAAAACAATCTCTCCAATTAAAACTTTTGCCTGTAAACTCATGTTATTGCCTCAGTTTTAATTTTCATGATCACTGTCCACACTGGCCAGTGACAATGTAGTCTTGGTCACGACTCTACACTCGTCTGGCACTGTAGAACAAAAGTGGCAGAGGCGATGTATGAGTAAATGGGCATTGCTGTGTTTCAATAAAACTTTATTTATAAAACAGATGATGGCTCAAAAATTGCCATCTAGCCATAGCTGCTATTTCTCCACTAAATGATTATTCACTCTTCTCTCTTTCTCTCTCTCTCTCTAAGACACAGTCTCACTCTGCTGTCCAGGCTGGCCTCAAACTCATGGCAATCCTTTTACCTCAGCCTCCCAAGAGCTGGCATTAAGGATATACACCTTATAAATGATTATTTTTTTAAACAACTGCTGTGTTATCATGTCACTGTCATGTCAGCACTTACAAAGTTTCAAATTTTAAAGCATTTCAGATTTCTTATTTATTTATTTGCGGTATGGGTGTTGAACTCAGGGTTTTCATACTGAGTTACCTCCTAGCCCTTTTTTTCCTTTTTAATATTAAAACAAGAACTCACAAAGTTACTGCTTTGTCCAGGCTGGGCTTGAATTTGTGATCCTCCTCTCTCAGCGTCCCGGACTGCAAAGGTTATAGGTGAGTCACCACACTGTCTTAGGCTTTGGATTTATAGATCAGGGATATTCAACCTGTAGAATCCTCCGAATGGCACTAGCTTTTGTACATGTCCTTCACTAGGCTAGAATCTCTGAGGCACAGCTTTGAGCTTTTTCTCTTCTGGTGCCAATGCCTGGCCCAGAATCTGGCATATGGTTAACAATCAGTAAATGTTTATTGGACAAATAAATGGCTGCTCGTTACTTTTTAGATGATTGTGGGAAACACAATATTAAGCCTTAAAAGTCTAGCAGACTAGCAAAAAATAAAAACCTCATATTGTGCTATATATATGTCAAAAGTTAATGCATTTATACTAATACTACCAAGATCATTCATAAAACAATAAGCAAAGACTCAAACTCCAAATAACAATGGGCCATAAACATGACTAAAAAACCCCACACAAATTTCCCACAAATGTGGAAAAAATGTTTGAGAAGGCACTGCAAATTAGGCATATGAAATTGCATGTTTAATATTGGTAAACATAAAAATCGCAATATTTGGTTATAATGAAGTTACGGGGGAAAGGACATCTCCCAGGAAAAGGTCCATTCTTACACTGCTCATGGTGTATGCCTGAGATCCATTGTACAGTGTGATCTAGAAGCCTTTAAAACACAAAGGCTCTGCTAACCACCTATTTTATTTGGAACTTTTATTCCAAGGCATTAATCAGTAATACACACCCGGCTCTCACTCATTTCTCATTAATTTCTGATGGATCTCTCTGCCCTTAAGAACAGGCTCAGAGTCACAGGAGCTGACAGGATTTCACCACCAGTTTCGCCTCTGAAAACCCTCCAGTTTGGTGGTGTGGTTATTGGCCTGTGGACACACTTGCGAAGAATGAAGTTGGCTGTGTTTTGTGTAGAGTCAATAGGGCCATGGTCCACAGTCCTGTTTGGGAAAGACCCAGCAACTACTTGAAAGATCAGCTTAGGAGGTAAAATTGGCTTATCAAAGCATTTATTAAGCACCTTCTGTGTGCCAAGAAATTACTTCTGCAATGCCATCTTTCTTTTTTCTTTCCTTCTTTCTTTCTTTTCTTTCTTTCTCTGTGTTACTGGGGATCGAGTCCAGGGTCTTCACCCTAAGTCACACCCTCAGCAGACTGATTCTGAGGCAGAGTCTTGCCAAGTTGCCCAGGACTTGAACCTGTGATCCTCCTGCCTCAGCTTCCCAGAGTGCTGAGATTACAGGCCTGCACCATTGGGTTCCACCTTGGTGACTGCATTTTCTCTGTTGATAGGCAGCCACAATTACTCCTATTTTGTTGATGAGAAAATCAGATGCAATGTACAGGGCAGAAAGAAGGCTGTGGAATCGGTCATCTTCCCTCCAATAACCCTGGAGCATTTCCACCGCCACATGTGGATGAGTCCCTAACCACCTCGCACCAAGATGTGCCTTGAGTTGTTTAAGCAAATGAGATTAAACATATTGATCCTGGTTGCTCCTCATTAAACGGCTTGGAGTGAAAAACTGTATGACACCCACGTTCAGGTACCTCCTGTCTTTGTCCAGCTACATAATACAACCTATCATTCAAAGGAGAGAGGAAAAGAAGTCTGCTTTTGAGCAAACAGAGTGGAAAAGGTCACCGGATGCAGTCTTGCTCAGGGCGACTGCCTCCAGCACGTTCTCAAATAGGGAAACGAACATGTTGTGATGATTGATCGGGGACAGACTGCCCCGTCCCGGCAGCAGGGAAGTTCATCTGAAATGTTTCTCTTCTGCACATTCTATAAAATAAACACACAGGCCTCACTGCCTTTAACACTCAGTCCTAAGGAAGGAATGATTATTTGGTGAGTGGCTTGGAGGAGCTCTGTGGTAGGTGAAAAGAACCCTTGAGGGACCCAAGACTGAGGTCTAGCTCCACAGAAGACGGGCCAAAGAAGACAACCACAGGCAAAACCATCAGACTAGTTAGAAACAACCCACAGGGTCCTTGTTTTCTTGGGACTGGTTCCAAGTCTCAAGTAAACTTGAACCAGATTTGGTTGCTGGAGGTCAGCGAGGGCAAGAGTCTCGTTGGGGTTTTGTTTATTTGCTGCTTGTCTTACTTTGAGTTTCTGCTCTGAAGAGGAAATATAAACTCATACACAAGATAGCCAAAAATAGAATTTTAACTATTCACAGCAATAATCAAACAATATCACTCCTGTCTTCTCAAGATGATGGTAAAGGATCTAAAAATTATCTGAATGATTCTGACATTCTCATTTTATCTTCTTTGGGTATTGTATGTTACCATTCTACAGAGAGGAAGTTTATGGTCAAAACTACTTAACTTGGGCCGGAAGCATAGCCAGTGGTTAGAGCCTATCATGCACAAGGCCCTGGGTTTGATTATGTGGCACCATATAAAAACAAAAAACCTGGGCACAGTGGTGCATGCCAGTAATCTCAGCACTGGGGAGGCTGAGGCAGGAGGATTGCTGGGTTTGAGGCCAGTCTGGGCTACGTAATGAGTTCAGGACTAGCCTGTACGGCAGAGCAAGCTTGTCCCATATAGTATCTAGTGGTCCTCGATATTTTTGTGTGAGCAGAGGTCTTTGAATATTGAAGTTGAGGTTGCCCCTTGGAGAGACTGAAAAAACTTAATAAGAGAAAGGAAGCTGTAATTCCAATATGGTTGCTTCTAGAGTGTAAGAACATTCGAGTGCACTCTTAAAGGAATCTGCCTTGCACTCCCCTGACTATTCCGCTCTCAAACTTTCTGCGCCCAGAATGGCTACTGAGTACTGGAAATGTGTCTTGCCTGAATTGAGATGTGTCCTAAGTGTAAAACATACACAGAATTTTGAAAATGTAGATGAAAGACAGAATGTAAAAGAGCTCCAGAATTTTTTTCTAATGACATATTGAAAAATCATATTGGATATATATATAGTAAATAAAATATTAAAAATAATTTCATTTTTACTACTTTAATTATGGTTACTAAAAATTTTGGAATTCCATATGCAGTTTACATCAAATTTTTTCGGTTTGGTTCGGTTTTTGTTTTTGAGATAGGATCCAGGCTGGCCTTGAACTCACGGCAATCTTCCTGCCTCAGCCTCCTGAGTGCTAGGACTGCAGGCATGCACCTGTACACCCAGCAAATCTTTATGTGGTGCTGAGGAATCGAACCTAGGGCTTTGTGCATGCTTTGAGCAAGTGCTTTAACCACAGAGCTACACCCCCAGCCACTACACCATATTTCTACTGGGAAACACTACTCTAGGGTCCGGTTCTTCCCTATTCCCAGAACTGTACGACACTCTGGAGCTGGTTTGATGGTTCCCTTCTCTCCATATGGCTCCACAGGACACGGCTCCTGGAGACCTCAGATGATTCAAGGCTGACGCCTTATGTTGGACTGTTGCCTGTTCTATTATAATTTTTTTTTGATTGTGAGACAGTCTCACAAAGTCACTAAATTGCCCAGGGTGGCCTCGAACTTGCAATTCTCCCACCTCAACTTCCCTAGTATGTAGCATTACATGGGATTGCAGGCATGAGCCCATTCACGTTGTCAATAACCCAATCCACAGGCTGGGTGAGTCACCGCAGAGATTTAGTTTGGATCATGGCTCTGGAGAGGAAGGTGGCAGGACTGTATCTAGTGACAAATGCCTTGCCCCAAGGCAGTGTAAGGCATGGGGACAAAGCGTGGCGAACGGCAGGGAGCGTGTTCCTTGTTACCATCCTTTTTGCAGTCCTGGGCACAGAGCACAAGGTCTTTGCATTGAGCTACATTCCTAGCCCTTCCTTCCTTCCTTTCTTCCTCCCTCTCTCCTCCCCACCCCCACCCCCCACCTCTCTTCAGACAGAGGCTTGCTTACCTGATTAGCTGCTCCCACTGAGCTCAAATTTGCTATCCTACTGTCTCAGCCTCCCAAAGTGTTAGGATTACAGGGTGTGGTCATCATCACCCAGCTGCCTCTTCTGGTAAAGGCACCAGGATTCAGTCATAGGGCTTCAATCTGGTGACTCTAACCCTAATCACCCCTCCAAAGGCCCGCCTCTAAACACAGCTAAACGAAGTTTCCACTTCCTTAATGCCTCTCAGTGAAGGTTAAATTTCCGCACTGGAAGTTATATTTTTTTCACAGTGCATTTTCCGAAGTTGGGGAGAATTTGCATTGTTTTAAATTTTCCACACAGCATGAAACTTTACTTAATATGATTTACGTCACAGGGGTTCTGGTTCACAGCATTTCAACCTACAGGCATGTCCTGGAGCCCAAGGAGGGCGGGACGGATCCCGCCTGCCCTATACCTGGCACCCACCCCACTCAGCACTCCCCCTACAGTCAGTACCGGTAACATCTTTTCTCGGTTACAATGAAAACAGTTTCATGATGGAAGCTCTGCACCACACATGTAAGTGCAGCCCAGCAGCTGGGCGATGCTGGATCAGTGGGAATGGGGACACAGAGCAGAGATTTTGCTTTGCTGCAGCCTCACATGTAAGAATAGCCCAATGCTCACCGCGTAAGCTCAGAGCTGCTGCAGTCCACAGACAGCTGGACCAGAGGACGGGGCCTCAGGAGTTAGGAGCTCCACCTTCCACCACTTGCAGGGGGTCTCATACGCATACCCTGGGGAGTGAACCCAGGGCCTTTGCACTGAGCTCTTTCCCCAGACTATTTTTTAGTGTTTATTTTCAGGCAGGCTCTGTCTAAGTTGCCCAGACAGGGCTGGAGCTTGAAACCTCCTGCCCAAGCCTCCCAAAGTGCGGGGATTACGTACAGGCCCACACTACCAGGAGTCGCTGGCTTAAGACTGGGAGGCAGCATCCGGCCTCTGCACAGACCTCTGCAGGTACCTGGGGCGGGCGGGCTGCTTTTGTTTTTGACTCTAGAGTTCGTGCTTACACTGAACAGAGCAGTCAGATGCTCGTTCTGCAGTGACCTAATGAAGCCTGGACTTCAGAGCAACCTCGCTGCCCCAGGAAGGGTGAGCTTGAATGCAGGCTCAGCTGTCCAGGTTTTTTTTAAGCCTCCTGACTAGCCCCGGGTCCCTTTCCTGAATAACAGAGGGAGGAGTGAGAACATACTGAGCATGGAGTGTGGCGGAGGGACGCACGCGTGCTAGGCCGCTCGTTTCCATCCTGGTATCTATCCTTTTTTAAATACCAGGCAGGGGCCGCTTTCCAGCACGCAGCGAGCTATTGCTTTCGCGAAGATTCCTTGGCAGTCACTCCGCGTCCTGTCCTCATTGAGGCATTTACACACTGATTTGCTCCCCGTTCCCAGGTACAGAAGGTGCACAGCTGGCCGAGAGTGCGCGAGCAGGACGCCCGGGCAGGGGGGCTTATTATGGAGGAGGAGATGTGCCCGAGCCGGCGGGGCTCAGAGCCCCCGGGGCACGGTGTCCCCAGATTTGAAGTACACAGTGAAAACTTAGACACTTAAGACAGCGTGATGACAAACGCATTGGATTTGCAGTAAAACAGCCTCGGGCAAAATCCCAGGTGTCTCGCTCACTCCATAGGCAGAGCCTCACCCTGTAGCCCAGGCTGGTCCTGAACTCACTATGGAGCCCAGGCTGGCCTCAGACTCATAGCAATCCTCCTGCCTCAGCCTCCCAAGTCCTGAGATTACAGGCTGCACGGCACAGCTATGCCCAGCTATTTTTTTTTTTTTAATATGGTGCTGAGGAATCAACCCGAGGGCCTCACGTGTGCTAGGCAAACACCTCAAGCACTGTGCTACACCTCCCTCCCGCCTTACCTGGCAAGGTTAGCAGTGCTGAGGCGTTTAGCTTTGGAGGTAGGTGAATGGTGTCAGCAAACTTGTCTCTGCATCTTCTGTAACCTGGAACATGTTTATTGGAACAGGACTGACATATAATAAAACACGCACTTCAGAGTGGATAATTTTATAATTTTTGGCATATGTAAAGACAATACAGTAAGGTGGGATGGGGCATATGCCTGTAATCCCAGGACTGGAAGGCGAGGCAGGAAGACTGCAAGTTTGAGCCCAGCCTGGACAATTGGTTACTTAGGAAGAGTCTGTCTTAAAATATTTTTAAAAGGCGAGGAATATAGTTCTGTGCAAAGGCTTTATGTTCCACTCCCAGCAACACACACACACACACACACACACACACACACACACACACACACCAGAGAGAGAGAGATTCATGAACATATCCATCACCTACAAGTTTCCTCATATCTCTAGTACCGTTTTGGGGTTACCCAAGTTCCCAGAAAACCACTGGTCTGCTCTTAGTCACAATAGAGTACTTTGCATTTTAAAAAAATTATGTAAATGAAATTATACTTGTTATAGTGGCTTATTTTATACAACAGCATAATTTATTTTTATATTCATCCATATTGCTACATGTTTCAGTAGCTCATTCCTTTTTATTGCTTAGAAATGTTCCATTTTCTGGACATACCACAATTTGTTTATCCATTAGCCTGTTCATCAACAGTTGGGCTGTATCCAGTGTTTTGCTATTATAAATAATGTTTCTCTGAACATCCGTGTGTCAGTCATTGTGTGGACCTATGCTTTCATTTAGGTAACTATCTAGAATGAGAATACCCAGACCATATTACATATGTGTGCTTAACTTTTTAAGGTCTCAAGGGCTTAGTGGTGGAGCACTTAATATGTACTAGACTCTGGGTTCAGTTGCCTGCACTGCAA